>JACEEZ010001894.1:288566-397970 GCA_016584305.1 Chionoecetes opilio
CCTGGCATACTCGTAAAGCGAAATCTCGTATAACGAAACACATAACTAATGGTAAAATATAGGTTTGGTTCCAGGACCCCATCGATTAGAAAAAAAAAAAAAAAAAAAAAAGTTTTTCAAGCTAAAATAAACTATAGCAAACACAACAAACACACAGCGTCTATATTGCCTACACTGTACTACCTATTCTGTAGAAAAACCATTCTGAAAGAGAAAATAGCAAACAAAATAACATAACTGCACATTAATTAAACATAAAACATAAATGGTCATCAAGCTCATCATCAGTCAGCAGCCAATGACAAACTGTTTTTAAAACTTCTCGACCAATCACAAGTCAGCGAGACATATTTCCGGGCAAGAATGGCATGCCAGACTGCCTCTCCGCCCTCTGTCCCCGTCATCCCAAACTAATTCTCGTTGTATTCGGAATGCTTGCGTTTTAAGGAGTTTTAATGTATCAGATAGTAAGATATATAAGTAAAATGCCTGTGTTGCTAGTGTTTTGGTGTTAGAAGGTGTGTATGTGGGTTGAAATAGTGAATATTTGTGTTATGGGGCGGTGGGGCCGCGGCAAGAATTTCTCCGTCACTCACTGCCACAGCAGTCACCTCATAACATCTTTAAATCACCCTTATTTAAGGTGACACACGGTGATACATTGATTTAGATAATGACACGTGTATATAACATCTCACCATAATCACTAAGTTGTATAATAACGAGTAATAAGACGTTTAAGCCTGCCCAAACCTACAGTGGCGGAGGAGGTGGCGGCTCCAGCGGTCAGCCGCCACTCAAAACTTTTGAGTAAAAACCCGCCGTCATCCGCCTCACCTGTGCCTTCCTGAAGAAGACAGTCAGCTCCCACGCCTGTGATAGCACCATAGGATATCACCAGGGATCATAGGATTCCTCAAGGGGTTCTCGCTCCCCTACTAAATATTACCAAAGACATTATCTCCCTTGGTCTAGTGGTGTTGATATCCACCTCACGGGCTTCATGGGCCGGCTCATGCTGCTGCTGCTGCTGCCAAAGGCCGCGCTGCCAGACGTGGATGAGTCCCTTGCTTGTATTTCATCTCTTTTCTCATATATATGAATGATATCCATCCAAATGCAATCATATGTCTACATTCACCTAGAGAAATGATATTTCATAGCATACCAAACAATAATAAGCGAGCCTGGAGACTTCCTACCTCTGCTAATACCAGTCTCGAGCAGTCGTTGGCCAGTCTGCACGTTATTTTCAGATTGATTATTTTATTATCGTACAACCTTAGGTAAAATCATATACAGTAGTCAGTAAATATTTATAATTTTAGTAAATAACTTGTAATTTACTTTAGTAAATAATTTGGTAATTTTACTCACCCGTTTGAATGTCGTAACATTAGATTTTCGATCTCGTATATTGAAAATAGACCCTAATTTACACATCTCGTATCATCGGATTCTCGTATATCGAATGCTCGTATAACGGGACCTCCCTGTATATATATATATATATATAATATATATATATATATATATATATATATATATATATATATATATATATATAGAGAGAGAGAGAGAGAGAGAGAGAGAGAGAGAGAGAGAGAGAGAGAGAGAGAGAGAGAGTATATACGGGCAGGAGATTTTCTCCGAGACAGATCTCATTAAAAGTGATAGCTAGTTCAGCGTTTATTATCTTAAAGTAATCGTCCAGACCCAATTTTTTTTTGCCGAATTATGTTGAATGTACATTCAAAACACCTAATCCACCAAAAATAATTGATTTCTAGGCCTTATTTCCGTAAAAACACTACTTTTGTAAAAAGCGCGCGAAAAAAAAAATCTTCCCTCCAACAGGGCTACGATTGTTATTGATGACGTCAGAACAGGGACGCCCGCAGACACTCTGTCTGACACCTGTCGGCAAATGTTATGATGAGCGATTGTACTTCGGTGTCAGACAGTGAATCTGTCGCTGTGACATCTAGAGAACGATGCTCAATCTGACACAGGAACTACCACGTGTAGGCCTCGCGGCCTCTTGTAGCTTCCTTATTTTCTTATGTTCTTATGTTCTTATGACACCGAAAGAAATGACGCTGGTCGCGTATACTATGAGGAAAACGAACCTAAGATTGTCATGGAATCCTATGTTTGAGCCCGAGTACGAGGTGGATGAACAGGTGTTAGCAGAGCCTGAGGTTCAGCAGGAGGACCTGGCACCTCTCCAAAACATGGATTGGTAAATAAGATTAAACCATGTGTGTGTGGGAATCACAATGAAGGTACTTTCGAGAAAATCCTATGGTTAGTTTTGGAGCTACAGTCAAACGTCATTACTCGGAAACCACATACTAGCATTAACTACAGCATAGAGTTGGAAAATATGCGGGCGGGAAGGCAGAAAGTGTGACAGCCACACCAACACAGGGTCTCTCACCACAGGGCACGCCCACTCCACAACTGGTTTACTTGGTCTTGTTAAGAGGCAAAGCCTCACAATCGTGGTGGTCCACCGCTGCTGCCAGTCCTGGCGTCCCTGTCTAACAGGGCCACCTGGTCTGGTATAGTGTTGGACCGAGTCAGTCTTACGGGGGGGCGCCGTTTCTCAACACAACTGCTCGCCCCAACACACTATAGGGCGGCATAGGCGTGTATCACCCTACACACGCCACTCCTTTCCGTGTGCAAACTTTTCTCGAAAGGCACAGCTGTCTTGCTGCACCCATAAAGGATGCATGCATGTGGCATATAGCAAAAAGAATATCAGAAACACCCAAATATCTTCAAGTACTATATTTATCTGTGTTTATGTGTTGATGGAAATTTGGGGTAACTGGTCTGGGGTATTATAACTCGTCAACGTTACTTGAATGATATTATTTGGGGATGATTTGATAAATGATTACAACTTGACGGGAGGATTTAACTTAGTCTTCTGACTTCACTATCTGATTGTAGTGTGACCACTTCTCACTACGGAGAGTACTGAACAAGGGGGTATACTTAAGGGGAGGGATAATAAGTTTTAGGTTAGGGATTAGCTGCCACCAGCCCTGACGAGTATTTCGCTATGATTACTCCCGGGGCACGTTAGATTAATATTAATACTAGATTGATCTTGGTAGTCGTGGTCGGTAATAGGGATTATACCTAGTAAAGGCGGAACTCTTTTGGAAGTGTGGGGAATTATTTTCCTAACTCAGAATAATCACCTGGGTTTTCATAATAACACAAGAACTATATTTGTAAATGAAATCCTATTTATTTTGTAAACATGGTAAGTCTCTCACTTGAGATCATCTTCAGCATATAAGGGTTTACACTTTATCGAGAAAACTCTACTCTGACATAAGAAATGCGACTTCACGCTCTGACCTAGGAATCTCCCTTAGTGATGAGATAAAGCTCTTCTGAGCATAAACCTCCTTCACTAGAATTTCTATTCAGTGCATTGCCCTACACTAGGTAACATAAAACTTAATATTTATAAATCACACCTGGAAGATAGGTATCTAGTAGAGAAAGAATATGGCGAGACAGTGTTGTGTGTGTGTTACAGTAAAACCATGTGGCTTTCTGAAGGAGACACGGACAGCCTGCAACGACGCGAAGAGACGAATCACTCGTTAATAACACTTATAAGGATGGGCGGAACATCTATGCCTTAGTGACACTGAACTGTACCTATATATTTATATAGAAATATATAGATATAATATACTAAGGGAGAAAGAACACAGGAGTTAGGTACGAAGGTCTTACCTGCAACGACGCGAAGAGACGAAGGGACTCGTTGGGGCCTCGTGGGTTTCCCGCACCAAAATGGAACTTTTTTGGGAAAATTCTCACCGTGATTTCAGATGAAAACTTATAATCCCGAAAAAAACTATTTAAGTAATGAAAACTCGCGTACCTCAGAAAAGACTGTCCCTAATACCAACCAGTTACTTGATGTAAAAGAATTTAATATTTTTAACCTAATATTTCAAGAAGGATGGTTTATATGTAATGTCGCAATCCGAACACCTATTTCAGAGTGAAGTGGGTATTGAAGACTTGATTAGATTTTTGGTGGGCTTAATTTTGCGGGGATCCTTACTATAACGCCCATATATGACCATAACGATAACGATAGGGATTATTTTGAAGGACTTTAAGACTCTGGGAGAGTTCCTTGGTCTGACCAGATGGCTGGAAAAAAGATAAAAAGAACTGACATCATTAGTTATCACTGATCGCAGAATAATTATCCTACGGATTGTGTCGCATACGGCATATCGGGGGGGGGAAGGGAAAAAAAGACCGAGGAAAGAAATGGCGGGTGATAGAACGAAAGAAGAAAAACCCAAAATGGCGTCTAGGATGGCCAAACTGAGACGAAAGATGGCGGAAAGAAAGAAATACGATGAGTCCAATGTGAAACTGAGAAAAGGAATTACTTACAAGACATAACTCGGGAATTTATAATAATAAAAAACTCATACTATCATCTCCCGAATAATGGGCTTTACATTTACGTGCCTCTCTGATAAAGCGCGGGAAGATGAGCCTCCCTGATGGTACGTCACCCGAGCCTGAGCCTGAGCGTCTGCAAACCTTGAGAGCGTTTTGAAAAACTCGGGGAATTTGAGATTTTGATTCCCGGATTTTTTAAAAACGGCTGACTGGATACAAAAAGTGACGACGTGTTTTGGATATACTCGTTAATGGCTATGATTTGATTGAATTAAATCAGGAAGATGAAATGGTCTGACGATTACTTAAAGATTTTTTCTCTTTGTCTTAAAGAGTGTCTTATTCTCTTTTGTAATCATTTTTATGACTTCGCCGTAGCTTGTCATGTTTGCTGTATCGCGATTTCGGGTCTAAAAACCCCCTTCTTCAGCAGCATATGGAAGATTTTTTCTCCTCAGGAGTTGAGGTGAGCATGAATAAGATGCGAGGTGAAAGCGCTATTTATAGCCGGCGGGCCTGCCACGCAGCCTATTACCGATGTCGTTGATTGGTAGATAACTTTGCTTCTGTCTTCTTAAAGTGGGAGACGCTGATTGGATGTTGGTCTTCGATTGGCTTTCTGTGAGTAGGCTGTATTTGCTTTTGTTCTTTTCATGCTGGGTAGAGCTTGTGGGTCGTTTGCCTGTACCTTAAGTTTGGGTTTGATCTCTTTATGTACAGCGTTTTCAGGAGGGGAAGTCGCCGCACATCTGCACACATGTCGACCAATTCTGTATTTTCTTCTAGAAATTTTCTTGTTATGATGATGCCATGTTGTTCTAATAGGTGACTTTTTGGGGCTCCGGAAGTTAGGTGGCAAGTAAGACGTCTGGACAGCTTCGTTGTCGTCATGCCGATGTAGGATGAGGGGAGGACTTCACTGTTTCCTCTTTTGCATGTGATCCTATATACGACATGGGACTTTTGTTTTGTCTCCTTCGTCTGGCTTGGGCTGTTACGGAGAAGGAGGTTGCTGGTGTTCTTGTTTTTGTAGTAAATTTGTAGTTTTATTCGTATATTATTCGCTCGTCCTTCGCTGATTAAGGCGTCTTACTAGTTTTAGCACATCCAATCACCTTCTTTTCTATTTTTTTATAGTGTTATTTTGTCTGTGTGTGAAAGATAGGAAAATGAGTAATTTTGTGAAATATGCGGCGCCTCCCCGTAGCTTTATATGTGGTGTTAGTTGTGGCATTAATTTTATTAGGTTCTATACCAGATGACTCGGGTTGCACAGGTATTCAGTATTTGGTATTAATTCTTGTTATTCTCAACAGGTTGGAGATGACTATATCAAACTGAATCCCATGGGCCAAATTCCAGCGCTGGTCGTCGGTGACAAGACGTTGACCCAGTCGGTGAGTGTTTAGCAGATGGTGCTACAGATGGGACACTGACTCATGAGCCTTTCTCCTTCCTTTTCTTTCTTCCCTCTGCAGAGGATGACATAAGAACATAAAAAACATAAGGAAGCTACAAGAGGCCGTGAGTCCTACTCGTGGTAGTTCCTGTGTATAAGACGATGATAATCTCAGTTTAGACTTCTTTGGGTCATCTCTCAGTGACGTGTTTTTGCTTCAGAGATCGGGCGTTCATCAGTTTTGTATCTTTGATTAAAGTAAACTATTAGGGAAACAAGTGTTGAACAATGTTTCTTGAAATTGACCATTCAGCAGGCACTCACTTTAGTGTAGAGCAATATCTCGGGCGGTTTAAGACATCCACCATCAGTCAGTCATTTAGTATAGCAAATATAGTACAAAGCCTTTATTTATACCCTCCTTCATTCTTGCCAATTGCTGTAGACCAACCAAGTACTCTTTTTTCCAGATAAGTATCATGGAGTATCTGGAAGAGACTTATCCACAGAATCCATTACTGCCCAAGGAACCTGTACATAGGGCCAAGGCAAGTGTTGATGAGAGTGAGGGAAAGAAGTTCATAAAGAGTTAGCTGAAGTGACTTACCTTCTTCACACCTTACTAATTCTTTGAATAGATCAAATGACTGCAAATTTGTTTGGAAAAAAAATAAAGCCTCCCTGTCATAGAGAGCTAAATTTGTTATATTAGCCATTAGTAGTGAATAAATTTGTTTTAGTCGTTAGCTCTTTCCTTCATGATACTGTTTTCCTGAATCCAGGTACGGGAGCTCTGTGAATTGATTGGGTCAGGCATCCAGCCATTGCAAAACCTGCCAGTGCTGCAGAAGATTGGTGATGAAAAGAAGATGGAGTGGGGCCACTTCTACATCAACAAAGGGTTTATTGGTGAGTGAATGAATGAGAGAGGGGAGAGAGAGAAAAGAGAAGAGAAAAGAGAGGAGAGGGGAGGGGAGAGAGGGGAGCAGGGGAGAGAGGAAAAGGAAGAGACGAGAGAAGAAGAGAGAGAAAGAGAAAGAATGGCTTTGATGTCAATGCTCATGTGGCTGCCGTGTTAGGTATCCTCTTTACAGGATTTAGCCCTGAGGATGGCCCTAGGAAGCAAGGGACTTGAAAAACAACTTGCTCTTAGTTGTGCAAAATAATATCCTGCCTTGAAATACAGTGACAAAGAGATTAAAAGCCATGTTTGGATGATGAATAAATGTTTCTAATAAGTTCAGTGCCTACATTTTAAAGAGAGTTAATACTAATAGTAGCAGGAACTATAATGTTTCCACTTTCCACAGACTTCTGTTCTTTAGTTCTTTAGCCAAAGAAGAGCAGTGATCCTGCGTGAGGAAGCTGACCATAGAACTATGATAGTGTCGTACATTAACCCCTGGAGACCCAGAATGTAATTTCCATTATAATTTGGCTACCATTAGATGATTTTTAGTGAATACAGGTTGAAGTTCCCAAACTCGGCAACCTCGGGACCAGCGCCGAGCTGAGTAATGGAATTTTCCGACTTTTAGAACGTAGATATATTAAGGGGAAAAAAAGCATGCAAAATTCAAAAGGTCAATTTTCTCAGAAATAGTTAACACATTGTTCTTCCTTTTCTTTTCACTTCCACCAGTAGGTGTTCCTGGACGTTTGGGAGCCATAATACCAATAACAGACCTGTAAAAGTACACAAAATAACAGTGTACACAACTCTACAGTCACAACACCACTGAACAATAACAACAAACAAATCGGCGGGAGAAACCAAGCGGCCTAGTGTGGTGGCACCCAGCGGCCGACCCGGAACTACGCCCCGGGTTTTGGGTGTTTGCCGTGTTTGGAAAATCCGGAACCATAGCCGAGTTTGGGTGTTGCCGAGTCTTGGATGCCGAGTTTGGGAACTTCAACCTGTATAAGCAATGTTTTATAGATTGACCTGTTTAGTATCTTTGTCGAAAACTAATTTGGTATATTAAGTTACTTTTTGTAATTTTTTGGCTAGACAACATACATTTTTTATAGCAAAGAAAAGGTCTGGGTGTGAAGGGGTTAACATGCACGTGCTTATCCTCAGAGATGAGTTATGCTTACCATTTTCCTTTCTTATCTTGCAGCCCTAGAACAACTGCTGGCTGGGTGTGCAGGAAAGTATTCTGTGGGAGACCAGGTGACGCTGGCTGACTGTTGTCTTGTACCTCAAGTTTTCAACGCCAACAGGTATTCTTAAGGAAGGTCTTGCAATTGCATATAAGAAAATGTTTTTGTTGATTATATAAAAGAGGTCAGCTGTAACAAGAAATCTCATGTTTGGGGTTTTCTAGAGCTACTGAACCATTGCTTGTCTATTGCTTAGTAAGGTTAGTTGGTGATTATGTGGAGCTTATGTGTGAGACTTATTTGCTAGGAAAAATAGAAGTACCTGTCGTGAGAAGAATGGATGGCGAGTTTTTTTATATACAGTATACCGTATACATTTTTATTATTATTACGTTTGAGCCTATAGCAACTGTAGGCTATTATTTATTTATTTAATTTTTAATCTTCCTTGAGGGCTCTAGTGGTTGATCCTGCATACTCTGGAGGGCTGTGATGGTGGCCCTCGCCCGTAGTGGCGCAGGCTGGATTTTTTTAGTGACACCTGTGATGATTTGAGGCTCATCATGCTGGCCACTGGTGCCTTCCACTCCATCGCACTCGCAGTCGAATGTGAGGTTGATGGGCAGCATGTGGGTATCTTCGGCCACTTGACGATGGAAGAAAGAGTTGCTCCTGGCGGGACTCTAACTCGAACTATGTAGACTCAGAGAGAGAGAGTGTGAGTGTGTGTGTGTACATTGCATATCCACATTGTAAGATTATCATCCCAGTAGTAGTGCACTTTAAAAAAAAAATTACTAAAAAATAATTGTTCCAGGTTCAAGGTGGATTTGTCCCAGTTCCCCATCATCAACCGAATCCACGAGGCCCTCGGCACCTTGGAGCCCTTCAAGGCTGCCCTCCCCGCCAACCAGCCCGACTGCCCGGAGGACCTCAAATAGTGCTGCACAAGGTGAGTTGCGTAGATCTATTGTATTTCTTGTTTTAGTATCTATCGTATATAGTTTATCATTTGAAAGGAGAATGCAATGAGAGGAATAAATTAAGGATAGGAAAGATTAATGGCAGGTCTACTTGGAATCACATGCATAAACATTTTTCACATCTCTGCAATATATTGGGAAGACTAAAGACACCTGAAACAAAGACATATGAATAGACAGACGGTGCACCTGGTATCTATGTCTTTGTTTCAGATGAATAGACAGACGGTGCACCTGGTATCTATGTCTTTATTTCAGATGAATAGACAGACGGTGCACCTGGTATCTATGTCTCAGATGAATAGACAGACGGTGCACCTGGTATCTATGTCTCAGATGAATAGACAGACGGTGCACCTGGTATCTATGTCTCAGATGAATAGACAGACGGTGCACCTGGTATCTATGTCTTTGTTTCAGATGAATAGACAGACGGTGCACCTGGTATCTATGTCTCAGATGAATAGACAGACGGTGCACCTGGTATCTATGTCTTTGTTTCAGATGGCAGTTTTTTCCCAATATATTGCCGAGATGGGAAAACTCTTTATGTGTATGCGATTCCAAGTAGACCTGCCATTTCTCTCTCCCTTAACATCCTCATAATACCTCCCATTGCATTCTCCTTTTAAATGATAGGTTTGAAGTCTTATATATTAAAGTACATAAATCATAGGAAGTTTACAATTCGATGGTATGGTATTCAGGAATCAAAAGGTGGTAACCAGTGTATGATTATTTTATTCAGTAGTAGTATAATTATTTTATTCGTGTCAAAAAGTTTCCAAACTTCTATTTCTTTTCCTGCTGCAGTGCCTTAGCTACATACAGTTTTCCTAAAGATTGGCTGCAAAACTGGGAGACTTGTTTGCAGTAATTGTAGATCTGTCCTGATGTAATCATGGCATCCAGACGGGGCAGGGGAGCAATCGGCTTGAACTGCTTGTTGATGTCCTCCTCAGGCAGCGCAGGTTCTCCCCGGGCCTGGCGCTGAGCATTTTCAGCAGCCTGTCAAAAAAACAATAGAAGTCATTATATTTTTTCTAGCAACTTTTTACTGAAGTCTAAAAGCATGAAAATATTTTTTTGCTGTGTACGTATGTGTTATATACTAAAGAAACATTGTTTCTCTGCTAATGTAATTCTCTCCCACAGTCTGGCTTGGGTGTGCACGTCATCATTAGGTGCTTTATTAGAGAATTAGTTTATTTGAAATGACTACATCTATGGCAAAAGAGTGAAGTCAAGTAGGATCGATCAATCAATCAGTCAGTCATTGGGGGCACATCGCCTCGCCCACCCTACTCCCGGGGCTCACCAAGCAACTTTCGACAGGAAACATCAACTTGCCCCAGCAAAGTCGAAACTCACGTCGAGTGAGTAGTAGATTAGACAGTAATATACTCCATCCCAAAAAGATGGCGTGCATATAATGGGTGGAGTAGAAAAAGTCATAGCCATCAGAGTGGTTTTAAGCACTAAGCCTATCAACTGACAGCTGGAAGTCTCCTGTGGGAAGGAAGAAGCTGGACGTTGATGTTTGGATTGATGTAAACTGTTTCTGCCTATATAACCTCCATAGAGATGCAGTCTTCACATGGCAACAAAAGATGTGTAATAGAAATGATGTGTAATACAAGTAAACATAACAAGCGAGTTCTTTTCATCATTTCCTTTGACGTGATCTGTGGTCTTCTAAGTATTTATGACTTGTCACTTTTTGCATCCAGTCATCCGTTTTTAAATGATCCGCAATCAAAATCTGTAAATTCCCCACGAAGCATGAGGAAATGAAAAATATGCCAAATATCCATGGTGATATCATGATGTGAAATGAAGGGAAGATATACACAGAAAGTATACCGTCCCTCCCCTTATCATCTAAATAATCTGTCATTTGGCATATTTTTCATTTACATATACGGTCATTGATATCTTTATACTGATGTGTTTAAAGATGCATATCAAAGACTATATAAGAGATAAATGGAGAATAAATAAGTTTTCTTACTCTTTTTTGCATGAACTTGTGCTTTTCCTGCAGCGCTTGGCATTCTGACGCTGAAAGTTGTTGAAATTGTTGGCTTCTTGACTGAGGTCATCCAGTCTCCATGAGGCAGCGGAGTTGTCGATCCAGGGTGGACTTGTGCCAAGGTCCAGAAATTGGGTTGCCTTCACTCCCTGGCATCAGCTGAAACCATACTCATATTATCTACCTAAAATCTCCAGGGCATCAGCTGAAACCTACTCATATTATCTACTAAAAATCTCTAGGACATCAGCTGAAACCATAAATCATATTATCTACCTAAATATCTCCAGGACATCAGCTGAAACCATACTCAATTACTACCTAAATATCTCCAGGGCATCAGCTGAAACATACTCATATTATTACCTAAATATCTCTAGGACATCAGCTGAAACCATACTCATATTATCTACCTAAAATCTCTAGGACATCAGCTGAAACCATACTCATATTATCTACCTAAAAATCTCTTGAAGGGCATACCCGTTAAAATATTCTTGTGGGATGACATTTACCACTTCTAGACTACGAAACATTATCCAAAAAATCTCTCACTAACCAAGACACACACACAGAGCCCAGGCAACCAAAACAGCAAGTGTGCACTATTCCCGAAGGAAGTACATCACCTAGTTACGCTAGAGCCCATGCTAGGGCCCTGTTCTTATGATACTATGGAAAGAGGTTTAACCATACAGTTAGCGCCACTTGACTTTAGAACTTTCGTGAAGTGAGCGCTATTTCAAAAATGGAACTTCCTTTTCACCTAAAAAAGCTATGAAGGGCCCCCGGAGAAAAAAGACTTACAAATGGGGCCCAACACTTAAAGGGGAGTTTGTTTTTCATCTCGAAAAAACTAAATATAGTATTCGTGCTACCTCCTCTTGATACCCTTTGAGCACGTGGTACACTGTCACACGATTTTAAGAACTCAGGCTAATATTCTTCCCAACACTTTCGGAGCTCCATTTCAAGCTTGGGATGTAGAGTTCACGTGAGCGGAGTTTGCCTTAATGATGGCCCAAAGATTTTCTAGGTGATATATCGAGAGAATTACTGGCACAGTCATCTATTCTCCAATCTGCAGTCATCAAGCCACTGTATCACTCTCGAAACTGTGTGGAGATGCTCATCCTGTTGAAAATCTGTGCCTGTGCCTTTTCAAGCAGCTTCCAGGTGGTCATTAAATATCAAAATACATCCACTTAACATTGTGTTCTTGGGAAAATAACTAAGTTCCCAATACCATGAAAGTAAAGCAACCCCCACCATTAAATTGGAGGGTGTTTGTGTCTTTCTGTATGTAGCGAGGTCGGTGGGGTCTGAGCACGGGCGACGGTACACTTTTGCTGGTCCCCTCATCACACAAAAATGTGCTTTCGTCACTCCACAGCACAGCCGCCCTTGTTGAGAGCTGCCAGTCTCTGTATTTCTTGCAACGGTGAGCCTTTCTTTCTTGGCGTCATTTATCGTGGCTATTCGCGCCCGTAACACCTGTAGCCAAGTCACGTTTCAAATTTTCTCCTGTACAGTACGAACGACACATTACCAGAAGAGTATGATTTTGCTCCTTCAGTTCTCTGGCTGCAGGCTGGGATTGGCATCAAGCTGTCGCCTAACAGCTCCTGGTTCTTGTTACACATTTTTTTTTGTTCCAGGTTTTTTTTTGGGATAGCGGGGATTCACCTTCCGCCAGCTTAATTGACGGATCAAATTTTGCACTGTCTAAGCTTTAGTCCTTTAACTTCAAATTCCTTTTGATCCCAGCACTTGTAAAGATCAATGATTGCTTGACGTTGTGAATCCTCAGTTTCCACCTTTTCGAAACAGGCAAACACGATTGTAGGAAACTCTTTTCTGCTGTCCACCCCTATGTGTGGTGAGGAGATACGAAATCCCCCCACCGTATTAATTTCTCTTCAAACTCATCTCTGCTTTTCGTTGATAAGTAACGTATTTCTAATTGGTTTCATCATTCTGCCAATCATACTCGTACTATGTCATCATGGCTTGTATATTTCCCAGGCATCGCGCATTAGCACAGTAGAATACAAAGTGTAGAACGAACACAACCGTTCTATAAGCCAAAACAATGAGCGGTCAGGGAGATAATCCTCCTTCTAACAATATTTTGTCAAGCACTGGACCCTTTAAATAATTCAAATATATCCGTGGAGATGAGTGAGGGGCTACCCTAAGTTGCCATGTAGTCATTTTCTCCCGGGCCCCTTTACAGACTGTGAAAAAGGGAGGTTACCAGTTTTTGAAATATGACGCTCACGTCACCGAAAGTTCTAAAGTCGAGTGGCGCTAACTGTAGATTAACTGATATCTAGGTGATTGAGTTGAAAGCGCCTGGCCGTGTTTACAGACAAGGCGGAAATGGGAAAGGCATCAGATGTAGAGGTGGTCAAAAGCCCAGATTTCAGGAAGATAAGGGAGATATTTGCTGGATTAAATGCGATAGAGGTTCTTTTTTAAGGCGCAAATTCTAGAACAACTGGAGACAAAAGTGAAATGGTTAGAGAATCAAAAGGCACCATGGACGATGTAAAGTAAACAATGGAGGTGAACAACCCAATGAAGTGGAACAAAGTATGTGTGGTAATGTGTCAGGAGAGATGGATAATGAGAGCATTG
Source organism: Chionoecetes opilio (assembly GCA_016584305.1). Taxonomy (NCBI): domain Eukaryota; kingdom Metazoa; phylum Arthropoda; class Malacostraca; order Decapoda; family Majidae; genus Chionoecetes; species Chionoecetes opilio. The sequence continues at coordinate 302,185 of JACEEZ010001894.1, forward strand.
ATGGAAGAATTGTAAAGGAAGGTGATGAAGTTGAGGAGAAGGAATAACACATTATACGGTAGGAAGAAAAGAACAACAACGGAAAAGTTATGTGTATGGGGGGTCACTATGGCAAGCGAAGCTCAGGGACATTCTGATGACATAGAGGGGTATAAGGGCATATCGTCAGTCATAGGTCCAAGCTGAATACGGCAGCCTTGGCCAGTCGGGGGGAATTCGGATTCTCATGGGGAGGGGGGGCACGTGCCCCCCTGTAGTTACGCCACTGGCTATAGCTGATCTGACGTTAAAACAAGGTAGAAAGATAACGAGGCAACAGCCATTACTTTGCAGGGAGGACTAAACAACCTCAAATCACACATAAGCTCTTCCTCCCTCACTCTCCCACTCACAGTGACACCGCCCGGAAATTTTGACTAGGGTGGCCAAGGTTGGACACACATCCTTACTTAGTAAGGGGTGGCCATGGCACAGCCATTAAAAAGAATGGTTGAATTTTCATTACACATCTGACTCAGATCTGGGGTGGCCAATGAGATTTCAGGAACCCCCTAGATCCGCCACTGCCCACTCATTCCTCACCCACTCCCTCCCTTTCTCTGTCTACTACCTTACGCTGCATTAATATGAAGAAAAGCAACAAAATAAAGTGTTGTTTGGCCAAAAATCACCCTCTGCCTCATCCCAGCTGCCTGCACACCACGCGTCCTGCCACCTCGCTGGCTCGCTCTCGACTGTGGCTCGTACCGGATTACTCAAGGAACTCAACACTGCTTCGAAACACTAAACCTTTCCCTTGTTTCCTTCCCATGCCCTTACCTGTTGACCTTTGACCAATAATTTTTTACCTGTAACGTTATCCAAGTCTTAAATGTTAGTAAATGCGAGTTGGTAATAGTGTTGGTATAGTTTTGTAGCTTTTTTTTAAAAAGTTTATATTGATAGGGTTCTTTAGTGCTTTGAACTCGTTAACAGCGACGCAGAGGATTGTGGGTAGGATATCCTCTCATTTGATGCTAGTAGAGTGTTGTTGAATAAATGTTTGCTATTTAGAGGCATATCTAGTCAATGGTGGGTGGGGACTAGGCAAGCGGAGCTCATGGGGGCACTCTATGCTATCAGCCACTAGAGTATATATATATAAGCATTCTAAGATCAGATCAGTGGTGGGTATTAAAGCATTATACAGAATACGGCAGCCATGGCCAGTGGGGGGCACGTGTTCCCCCATAGCTACGCCACTGACCATAGGGGTGTTTTTCCCATTCATGGTAGATCTGAACTGAAGAATTATAATACCCACAATACATAGTCAGACACCAAAAACCGGGGTATGACTGAAGTTACTAATCCCCTCACAATACTACATACTATCAAATCTCCAATTTTAACGCTACAGATACTCCAATTTCTGGTGACGAACTAAATTTTTTTATAATTAACCTGGGCCAACATATGTCCAATTTGTATTATAACACGTTGGGCAGAACATACCCCAGTGTTTGGTGTATCCACTGTAACTACAATCCTTGAGAAACTGTCAATATACTAATGACTTTATAAAATACAATACAATGGTAAAACGTAAAATTGGGACATGGCATAAAAAGTTGTTGACATTTAAACACTATAAAAAATAAAGTAATACATAAGGTTTGTTTACTCACCTCGAACATCTCTGTGAGTAAAGTGTTCACCAGGTGGGAGTTCTTGACCACCAGGCGGATCTCCTGGAAGAGAGACTCAAAGCCCAGGCGTCCCTTCTTGAGGGCCTCGGGGGTGTAGTCCCGCTCCTGCACGATGCTGATGGCCTCGGGGGTCAGGCGGTAAGACTTGATGGACAGGAACCCGCGTGCTGTCTTGATGGGGTCTGAAACCATATTGAGATGCTATTTAAAGACTGTTATAATCTACTTCAATATTCATATCCTATATTAGAATCACCATACTTTCTTATCAGGGACAGATTTCAAGCAATAAAACAAAAATTATCAAATAATTATGACATACGTCTGTTATTTCAAATATTACAATGCAGCACACAGGCACATATACATATAATAATATATACAAAAGTGAAATTATAGACTATGAAAAAAGTGTTAAAAATTCCAGATGATTTTATATTTCTCAATTTTGCAAAAAAATTTGAGTACAGTATTTGTAAATTTCTCAATCTATAATAATATAAGCGAAAGTGTGTGTGTATGTCTGTGTGTGTGTATGTCTGTGTCTGTGTGTGTGTGTATGCTATAGGTTCCGCCCCCCGTGGCGCAATCCCATCATATGGCACATTTTTGGAACCGGGTCGAGCAGGGGAAGGTTTTAAGCCCACTTATGAGATGATCCGATCACTTTTTTTTTTTTTTTTTTAGCAGCCTATTAGCGAGAATTGTGAAAAAAAAGTGGGTTGCGAGAATTGAGGAAACCTTGATGTAGGGTGATGGGTAATGGGTGAGTGAATGGGTGGGGTAATGGTGTGGGGTGATGGGTGAGTAATGGGTGAGGGTGATGGTTGGGGTGATGGTGAGGAATAGGTGGGGGGTGATGGGTAATGGGTGAGTGAATGGGTGTCTGGTGATGGGTAATGGGTGAGTGAATGGGTGGGGGGTGATGGGTAATGGGTGAGTGAATGGGTGGGGGGTGATGGGTAATGGGTGAGTGAATGGGTGTGGGGGTGATGGTAATGGGGAAGTGAAATGGGTTGGGGGTGATGTGATTTCAGGAAATTAGAAGGGCTAAAGGCCCCCTGAAGAGTCTGTGTTGGTGGGCCAAAGGCCCACCAATAGCCCTCCGCAGGAGCTAGCCAAAAAGTCCGCCCGGAGGGCGGCTTTGCGGCTAGTATTGAATAAAATAGAACTGCAAATGTATTATAATAATATTGTAGGATGTGAAAGTATTAGGTTTGCAAACTGTTTGATTCGTTGTGACCAATCTGCTGCGTGCTAAGTGCCACCCCATTTGTTTGGGAAAAGGTCTAATATATGAAAATGTAACATGTAAATTGTGTAGAGAAATTTAACGACCACCTCCAATCTTGAAAACCAATCCAAACATACCGTAAATAAGGACAACAGATTCCTCAATGCTGGTTTGGTAGGAGAATTGTGACTCCAGCAGCTGAGTGGTGATGAAGTTGCCCAGCTGGGTGCTCTGATACCACCCAACGCTCAGGTGGTCCACATTCACCTTGCGCAGATGCCTCATCATCTCCAGCTGGTAGTCCTCTGTTGGTAAGGAAGTATTTCAAAACTATCATAATGCATAGTGAAAGATTAATGGAATGACATCTACTCACTTTCAACATCAATAGCAATAAAATAAGCATCAATCAATAAACCAATAAGCAATAACATCATGCATGCCTCACATTTCTCATTTGCACTTCTAAGAGTACCATACATGACCGCTTATAAGATGCTGCTCCATGGAGGGCACACTACCCGAATATTGCAGACAAAATTATAGGCTAAACCTTATTTTAAAAGTTTAAATAACAAATCTTTATATGAGCAAAAAATATCACTAGAGCAGATGTACAATGTATAAATCAATTATTTGAATACATGCAAAGACTTTTTTTTTACATGCAAATGTCGAGAGGAAGAGAAAAAATGGCCAACAATGTGTACTGCCTGGATTTTCAAGACCAAGGAGTGGTGCGTGCTGTAGGGCAAGACAGTCATAACCTCTAGGCGACGAGGAGAGCAAAGTGACTCACCCTCATCCACGTCATCGGCATGGCGGGGGAAGGGGAAGCAGTTGGTGATCTCCAGGCGTTCATCCACCACCAGGCCGAGCAGGACCCCCTGGGCCACCTCTGTGTTGCCCGCACCCTCTTCATGGCAGTGCTTGATAATCTTCATAAGGGCCTGTCAGGGGTATACATCTGTTAATACCTCTATTCTGTAAACTGTCACGCCCTGAGTTAACACCTAGGCAACATGCATCCACCTTACATGACTAAAAACTGAAATATTAATTAACAAAAAAGTAGAACATTTCCAACTTCTTTGGAGCGGCACGCGACGTGAAGGAGTAAGGTAAAGATGGGGGCATAGGCTACGCTAGGCGTACTTAATTCCTGAATGCAGAAACACAGGTAAAATCTTTTTAAATGTATATATTGGGTATTGTAATATCAAGATCAAGAACTGGAGCTGTCGCCGAAAATTGGACCTCTCGCCAACGTGAAAAATTGGAACATTCCCCGACGTCGGCGAGAGTTCCAGGTACCGATGAGTGCCGCTGAGGCAACAGATGTATTGGCTTCACCGCCTCTTAGCCCCATACTACATCCTATGCGCTCGAACCGCAGATTTGTGATGTGGAGGACAGCCGAGACATATAGGTGATGTATACTGTAACCCCTACACAGAGTATTGGCCTGCCTGCGCCTCGTGATGCCAAGCCACCTGGGCGGCCGCCTCACACAACACACTCAAAGATTGCGATAACTTGCCTATTACGTCTTTATATCACCCGCTGAGTGAAACAAGAGCATTACTAAATCACATTATCCTTACCAAGCCTTCCAGCTGGACCACGTTGATATTACAGCGGGCATTTTCGGGATCTCTCTTGTTGTGTCCAGACGACATGATGTGAGGGCCAAAAGGGTGTTGTTGCCACACTGTTGCCACCGCCGCACGCCGCCTTGCCTCATACTATTGCCTCTACAACGGCACCACAATAGTGTTCTTGTTTTAAAAGCTAAGAGAGGAAAAGGAAGAACTGTCAAGTATTTAACTTGAATCTCGGCCTTCACTTTAACAGGAAGCTCGCTCGCGAGGGTGAGCGAAGAAAAAAGTCGCTACAGAGAATCTGGTGTGGTTGAAAAACTCTGCGGTGACATTTTGCCAGGTTTAAGTAACTCCGTAGACTGGACTAGACACGGCGCGGCCTTCCAACTAAATCTGCTGGGTGTATGCAAGGTGTTAATAAATAATTATGAGCATAATAAAAGTGTTGAAAACACGCATTATTTACAATATTTCTTTATGTTTCAGGAATATTTTGAAATATCTTGGTTGAAGAAGCGCAGGGGAGGCATGGAGGCAAGGACTGACTACTAAAGGGGGCGTGGTGGTAAAAATCTTGGTTAAGAAACACTGCTCTACTACAATGAACATTCTTCGGCTATTCTTTACTAGAAACCTCAACAGGAAATTTCCCATTTCATTTCTTGCTAAATCAGGTTCTCAGAATTTAGGTGTGTCCTGTGGCGTCTGCGTCAATATTTTTCTCTCTCAGTTGCTTGCTCTGTACAAGGGTCTTATCAAAGACTACTGTATACTGGACTTGCTACTCATTTTGGGCTATTTCCAGTGGAGGCCAGTTTTGCGATTCCTGCCATTTTCGAACATCACCCCTATTTCCCTTCCTGTGGTTTATCAATATAAATGATATACCATTATCTTCGTAAATGTTTGTTCTATAATATTATCAAATAAAAAACTGTAAAATACACTAAAGAAATGCCATTATGAGACTCTGAAGAAATATGCATGAACTTAAACTCTTCGCCATTTAATATTTTGCGAGAAAATATTTTACATGAAACATATCAATAGAAGCGGAATTGTATTAGCTTTCCATTGATATATTTCGCTTTCTGATAAATGAATTAGAACCATACATAAATTAGTGTTAACTAAATAAATAACCTCATCAAATGGGAAAATTACCCGATTGATGATGTTATTTATTTAGTTAACGCTAATTTATGCATGGTTCTAATTCATTTATCAGAAAACGAAATATATCAATGGAAAGCTAATCAAATTCCGCTTCTATTGATATGTTGCATGTAAAAAGTCTTCACACAAAATATTAAATGGCGATGAGTTTAAGTGAATATAAGTTCATGCATATATCTTCAGAGTCTCATTCTGAAATTTCTTTAGTGTATTTTACAGTTTTTTATTTGATAATATTATAGAACAATCATTTACGAAGATAACAGTGTATCTTTTATACTGATAAGCCATAGTCTACTATATTCATGGAACACTTTTTTACTTGCCGACCCGATTGATGATGTTATTTTCTCAGTTAACGCTAATGTATGCATGATGATAATTCATTTATCAGAAAACGAAATATATCAATGGAAAGCTAATGAAAATCCGCTTCTATTGATATGTTTCATCTAAAATGTTTTCTCGCAAAATATTAAATGGCGAAGTTTTAGGTGAATATTAAGTTCATGCATATTTCTTCACGCTCTCATAATGGCATTTCTTTAGTGTATTTTACTGTTTTTTATTTGATAATATTATAGAACAAACATTTACGAAGATAACAGTATATCTTTTATACTGATAAACCATAGGAAGGGAAATGGGGGTGATGTTCGTAAATGGCAAGAATCGCAAAACTGGCCTCCACTGGTCATGGGCGGGTTGGCGCGGGGCACGAGTAGCAAGTCCAGTATAGAGTAGTCTTTGGCCTTATCCACCAATGTAACTGTAGTATGGTACTCATGTTTAAGGGGATTCACTCATACAGCCCTCCCAAAAAAGGGCGGAGTAAAAAAAAAAAAATTCGTCTCATGACTACGTAGAGCTCCAATGTTAAAAAAAAAAAAAAAAAAAAAAAAAATGTGACTGTCTTCAACCTCGCAATCACTGCTACAATGTTAAGCTTCTCTTGCTATCTTTAACAGTTATTCTCATGCTCACTGCTCTTCTCAACTTGCATATTGCATGCCTCATCCCCTCCCGCGTCCTCGCTGCACATGACTTTCTACATATTTTCATTCCTATTGTCAATCTTACTATAATAGTTAATACAAGGATTAAGCAGTCTCCACTTTTTCATCCCTTTCACTGGTAAACTCTGTAACTCTCTTCCCTTTTCTATGTTCTACCTTTCAACGACCTTAATTACTTCAAGAGCGGAGTATCAAGGCCTCCCATACTAAATGGAGGGTTGGGTGAAGAGACGAAAAGTTCACTTAATGTTAGAGGGATAAGAATATACTTTCATGTAACAATAATTATTGTTTTATACTCTTATTTTTCTCTATACTGTTCTCTACCAAATCTGAGGCTCTTCACAGGGAAAAATAGTACTAGCTTGTACACTATGCACCCAGGTAGACAGTGGTACAGACGTGATTAATTGAGTGGGATGGGATGATGTCAGTGAAAAATATACAGATAATGATGATGGTTCGCGTGAGAACTGCATGAATCGGGAGAAATGATAGATTCATAAGTATGTAACTGAACATGAGATTTGTATAAAATACATACATACTAAAATCTAGGTAGATGAATAGGTTTAGTGGCCATCAATATAGTGTGACTAGTTTTTTCTGAGTATGTTATGCTAACTAAGTACTATAGTAGTAGCTTGGGCAATGGTTATGTGGCTGATGGGGCAGGAGGAGGGTAGCTAAGGACCATTCTGAGCATATAAGAACATAAGAAAATAAGGAAGCAACACAAACTTACCTATAAGTGCAAAATGAGGGTTATTGAAGAATATATCCCAGGTATACAGTATATGAGGCTCAGTGTATAAGAACATAAGAAAAGAAGGAAGCTACAAGAGGGCATGAGAACTACATGTGGTAGTTCCTGTAATCATTGAAGAATACGTCCCAGATACATATGAGGCTCGCTCGGTGAGAAACTACGAGTAGATTTCTTCAGCAATATGCTCATAAATGACATCTGATATCACATTCCATTTAGTAATATTGATAACTGGAATATACTCTTACACTACCATTTCAGTAAACACACACGCTCCGCTGCAGCCTTTTCAATTTCACGTGATTTGAGAGAGTTCATGGGTCACCACTGCGTCACAAATCTCAATGATCTAGAAAACCTGAAAAAGTTATGGGTAAGAGGAAATTGATCTTGAAATAATTCAGCAAAAGAACTTTACCCATAAGCAAATGGTTTTTTGTCCAGCGTACTAAAATGAAGAGACACAATTCATTTGAAGTCACCACAAGTAGTTCTTTGTGTGACAGAAATTAGATGGAAAAAAATAGTAAAGAATAAAACAGTGGGCGTTCAGGGCTGACATCTGGAGGAAGGATAGAATTGGAAAGAAAATGTCTGCTTTCCAAATTTAGAAAACAAATATTTTTTAAATGAAAATTGATGAAAATGTGTGCTGATGATGCTAAGATAATGATATAGGGCCTACAATGAATCTGAGGAATCATGCCGGTAATTTCAGGAATATTCAATTAAATTGCACAAATGGGGCATCAAATGGAAAATGGACTTCTTCTTCAAATGGAAAAATTCTGCTACATACTACATAATTATAAAAGGAGCCTCATTAAGATTTTACTTTATTACCTATAGTGGCCTTTTCAACAAGTGATCACTAAATATCTATAATCACAATGGTGGCTGCGTGATCTGCATGAAACACATTTTTCAATAATGGTTGTTAAGATTTACCCAATTAGAAGCATTCTAAATACTAATAATGTTGCTCCATGATTGAAATGATTATTACTAGTTATTCATGCATCCCCATTTATGCTAGTCAAATCTACTGATCACTATGCATAAGCCAGGTGTATCTTGGAAACTGCTATCAAGTTAGCCAATATATATATGGTCAAATCTCTACGTTTAATCAATAGTATTAAAAAAAGCCCATTAATTTACATTATGCACCATTGTAGATTCTGTGTTTCTTAAGCACATTATTGCCCACACTAATGGACTTTCCTTAGCCTAATGTTGCCTGACTATACTCTGACACACCATCAGAAGGGTATCGGTATCTGTAAATATTTTTTCAACCGTAAAGACATTTTATAACAAAAATGTGGAGCAGAAAATTTGTTCAGTGCAACCCAAAAAACAAATGGTTCTTGAGAATATTGATTTTCTTTTCACAGCAAATTTACATGACTACTACTCTACAACCCTCCATTCAGTAAAGGAAAAATAGGGACAGTGTGAACTATTTAGTAAAAATATTTCTATCTAATCAGTACTATTCACTATAAATGACTTTTTACATAATACCTAATTATTTAGTTTCTCACTCTGGATTGTCATAACTACTCATTAGAGATGAACACAATGCTCCTGTCTCCTGTACTTTGTGTTACGTGCATATAATCTGTGCCTAGAAACCAGCAGGAATATACTAATGTCAGATCCATGCCACATAACCAATGCCCACCACAGCTATGCTACATATCTAGTCTGTGTCTTGTGATACATTTTCCAAAAAAGATGAATGATGCTTTTGCTGTTATGTAATTGGACTTATTACCAGGAATAACACTGTCCTTTTGTTTTGCTTATTCTCTTTAAGCTTTCTAAATAAGTGTTGGGATAATGTTATGCACATTAACAGGTCATTTAAGTAGAGCACAGTCCCAACCCCCTACTTCAGCATATTGCATTGAATATCTTAGAAAATTTGAAAATACAGCATGAAATAATAGTAATTGAACGAAAAACTTATCTGACACATGTTGATGATGATAGCTAACAAACATACAAAGCAATCTTTCAGTTATTTCAAAGTGTTGAGAAAACGTATGCCTCGGTTACCAGCCAATACCCAATAATAATTTCCAAGGCCTTAAATCAAACTGTGCTCGGCTGCTGCTCTACATAAACACAAAAGTCGTTCCACAATTACATGCTGCATAATGTATAAACTGAATGATCGTAGCCACTCAGTATAGCTTATTCATCAGTATAGATTAGGCCACAGGGTTATAGTGGTTGAAACATTGCAACGCCACACATTATAAGATATGTATTTTGACACGACAGATTACCCCCCCCAAGAAAAACAAGGTCTTGCTGATGTAGAAATGTATGCTGCAGTATGACAGAAAATGCTGATGAGTGTTGCTGGAAATGAACAGTGTAATGCAGTTATTGAAGGCCTAGGAGTATGCAATGTAGGGAGAGGGAAGGAGGATAGATGATTAGGTTGCATTTCAGAAGACTACCAATACTGTACTGTACAAAGAGTGTCATCTATTGGTGGTTACTGACACCTATGAGTTGTACAGTTGCAGATATTTTGGATGAAAGAGTGTCAATACCTCATCTACTATCATACTGTTTTTACATTCAAGGAGAGATAGGCTACACCTCTGCCTGAATCTAGATGGAATGTAGGATATTACTTCATAATCTAAGACACTTTTAATTTAGTGCATTTTAGAAAAGAATCACAACAATAACCTTTCAGTAACCTCATTTAAAATGGTTCAGTATTTTAGGGGTTAAGTAGATTTCTGTACAAATTCAGTAATTCTATTATTACTTGTTGATATTGCTAATCACAGCTCTGCCATATATTACAACTATGAACATCGTTCTATAAACTTCACCCTATATACAATTGTCATATCAACTGTTCATTCAATACTTATGTAATCATGTGACATTATATGTACAGCAATCAAGATTTACAGAGTGTATACAAGTTTTGCGTATTATGCATAAGATAATGAGAAGAAAAAAACCAATGTAGAAATGATGTGCCACTGAATGTCTGTCAGGATGTCAGGAAAGATGAGCTTATTCTCTCTCACTACACACCAACTCAGGTAACAAACTCAACACAACCTACTTACATCCCTTCTGTAGTCAAGCCAAAACACATTACAAAGTTTCATATAAAAGATAGTTCACTTCACACATAGGAATTTGTTATGCATATTTGGCAGCACTTGCATTAGAGTATCTTGTGGCACAAAGGTAGTGCTCATATTTAATAGGGATGAATATTATGAGCAGTCTCTCATTTTGGCATTCACTATTTGGATGGCACAATTACCCTAACTCTAGTCTGTTCCCACTGTCATAGCATCCACTGTCACTAGGACTTTGCTCCTGAATGATGAGATCTGTTTCTTCCTCTGATATAACACCTCTGTCCTGCAGATTTCTGTGCCTTTAGCCTTGGTTTATCATCCCCAAGCTGCAGGCCGATTGTTGGTGCACGGTATGATTTACAGTTTTCAGAGCAAGATGTCATGTGGCTCCCATCTTGTGAGTGGTGAGGCTGAGCTATTTCAAAACAGAAAGGCTGTCTCTGGCCTACCCCCAAACTTAGAGGAGATAATTGCTTCTCCTCTGCCATAGTAGACAAAAGTTTACTACCTTCAGCCTTCCAGTGCTGAATGGGTCTTTGATGAGTTAAATCTCCCTTACTCAATTCACCTAAAGAACTAAAAGACTTGGTAAAGTTGCTGAGTTCACTGACAGAAGAATGTTGAGCTGGTAATGGAGCTGAGATTGTGGTTGGTGAGGGCTGTGAGGATTGGGAATGATCCGTTGAGTTTGATGAGGACTTCACCAAATGAGAAGGATGGTTTACTAAATCTACTGGTTCATTGTTTGAGGAAGACAAAGCAGGTGATGTACATGAAGAATGAGGTGTTGAAACAGTGGCAGAGAGTCCAGACATCCCTTCACTGCCTGGTGATGAATCGAGGGAGGGGATCGAGGGGATTCCACCCTCTATGGTGAAGGAGTCGCTACTTGACGCTAGAGTCGGGTCATCCTCCTCATTACTATCGGCAAACACATGGGGTGGAGGAGGCATCACTTGGGGCAGGGGGCTGTACACTTGTGTATTGTCTTGGGCTGTCGAGGGCCCAGAATCAGATGTGGCAGCTGGAGAGGGTCCAGCTGATGACAAGTGAGATGCAATAGAAACATCTTCACTGGAACACACTGAACATGAGGTAGAGTCCATGTCCAAATGTCCTGCAAGCTCAGGGACATTTTCAAAGCTGGCCATAAGTGTCTGTGTGAGGGAATCATCAAAGCTTACCCTCCACCCACCTCCGTCGCTTACTTCACGCTGACTGCTCCACTGTGAGTGCCGCGCAGCTCTCCGATTAAGTGGACTAGCTTGCTCCTGAAGCAAAGGAGAATTGGGTGTAGGGGTCATGCTATCAGCTCCACTGATGTCATACTCCCCATCAAAGCTATCGGCAAGCGGCGCTTCATTAGAACCCTTTTTTCTGACCACCTCCTCCTCCTTGGGTTCAGCGTGATGGCTGCATCTGGGTCTTGCACCCCCCGAGTCAGGGCTCGGTGTCTGCTGCCTCAGGTTTGTGATGGACACTTTATTATTTGGTTCATCTGGGGAAGGTCTCTTCAGGTTGGGATTGTACACATTTTCCTCATGATTAAATTGTGACTTGTGGGGTTTCGGCATCTCTCCCGCAGCCTCCCGCAGACCCTTGCCATTGATGTTGATCCTTGGAATGTTGAGAGAAGCCTCTGCCCTAAAGTCTGGCAGGCCAGGAGTTACTGGAGAAGCTGTGGTGAGAGAATAGTATTAGGAAATCATGGGTCTGTTATAGTTTATCAATATTTTAATTTTACAAAGAGTGTGAGTGGGATGGGAAACAAGGAAGATCAAGACAAGATAATGTGACACGTGTGCTTGGTGGGACTGAGGTGCACATTATTTAGATGTATTAGTTAGTCATTGCTCATGTCAATGTCTCCTCTGTATATTTTTGCACTCAATATTGTGATCAAATCTGTGAATTTATACAGACATTAATGTTTCATCTATTAAAATATTCACGTAAGAGATATCTATGTAGTTTTAACACCTCTCTTTGAAATATATGTAGTTGCTTTTGTCTTGCTTTAAAACTATTTACAGGGAGGTCCCGAAGATACGAGCAGTTAGGTTCCACCTGGCATACTCGTAAAGCGAAATCTCGTATAACGAAACACATAACTAATGGTAAAATATAGGTTTGGTTCCAGGACCCCATCAATTAAAAAAAAAAAAAAAAAACGACATGTTTTCAAGCTAAAATAAACTATAGCAAACACAACAAACACACAGCGTCTATATTACCCACACTGTACTACCTATTCTGTAGAAAAGCATTCTGAAAGAGAAAATAGCACACAAAATAACATGACTGCACATTAATTAAACATAAAACATGTATAACAAGCAAAAAAGACGTTGTACTGTAGGGGACGCCGCGTGATACAAGAGAAGGTAGTGTAGTGGTCCCAAGGTTGAGGCCCCACACCTGCTAATTACCCCTAAAGGTCAGACCGCGCCATATGCTTAATTACCCTTCAGGTCACGCCTTGCTAGGGGTGACCTCGCACACCTGCTAATTACCCCTAAATGTCAGGCCGCGCCATATGCTTAATTACCCTTCAGGTCACGGCTTGCTAGGGGTGACCTCACTGGGGTCAACCAAATCCCCCTTTGTTGTCCAGCCCGGGAGTGGTAGGGCGCGCATTTTGAACTTGATAATTTTACTCCACCCCAGTTTGAATGTCGCATCATTGGATTTTCGATCTCGTATATTGAAAATAGACCCTAATTTACACATCTCGTATCATCGGATTCTCGTATACCGAATGCTCGTATAACGGGACCTCCCTGTATATGAATAAGAAAAACATTACATGCATACTACCTATATCATTCTTCATCCATATATTCTTATTCTTTCTCTTCATATGGCCACACAATGTAATCTATCTGTCCCTATTGCTAAGCTGATTCATTCCACCCTATGTCTCTGTCTCAATTCTAAACTTGTTGGACCCACTCTCACAGTGACGTTGTTCACCCTACTCACCAGGCTATTGTCAGGCCACTCCAGTCTCTACATATCATTATCTGTAACAGCTAAGGTTCCACTGTCATACCTTAGGACACTTCTCACACATAAAGTATTGGGGTGGTTTGCATTTTAATCTTTAGTGGGGAAACTGCACCATGTCATTTAATGCTTCAACACTTACTGTTATCTTTTGATGGCTGCTCCAAAAGTTCCCTCTGTCCTCGAAAAGTAAAGTTTGATGGCAGTGAAGACATTTTGTTTAGTGGTTTGTGGAAGTATTTGCTGGTGTTGAACTTTGCTTTCACTGTCTCGTTCACATCCTGTAAAATATTAAAAAGTCAAATCTCTCTTTCTCTCTCCATTGTATTTTCAGGAACGTAACCCTGATGAAAAATGGATAGTGAAAAAATACTGCATATATTCAACATTCGCACCTAGGGGAGTTAAGAATGCTACCCTATGCTCCTGCAAGGATTCTGAGGTCACAACTCCTTAGTTTACATCCTACTCCTAATCTCTGCTAGGTGAACAGAAGCTCTAGCATGAAAGTAGACGAGCCCAAGTTGTCTCCACCTGAGTCAAACCCAGTTCCTTTTGAACCTCAGGGATCTCTCAGTTGAACGCTAAGTGTGCTAACCACTACACTACACACCTATATCTTAACATCTAGCATAATGGCATGATTCATAAATTTGAACATTAATAGGGACAAATTAATTGCTATGTTTGCTAACATTAGTTACCTTAGTTGTTTTCTGTGCCAACTTTTGGTTGGTTATATTTTCCTGCATCTCTGCCATCTCTTCTTCTTCTTGTGCAATTTGCCTTTCAATCTCCACCTCCATGTCATACTCATCCTCCATCTGAAGGAGAGGCAAGTGTCAGCACAGGGAGTGGAGGCTGAAGGGAATACAGGGAATAATAACGCATACAGTACACACACAAGCCCTGCCTTAGCCTGAGGGTTGGTGGGAGGTAAGCCAAGACCTGCACTGTGTCTACCTTAGAACATTTAAGACCTCTGCTGTATTGAGGTATCTTATTACAGCACAGAAGACAATATGTTGAATCAAATATGAAATTCCTGTTCTTCATGAGCAGTGAGTCTTGCCTCAGGTTTTTGCAGTTGAGGCTGTGTTTGTTTTATAAATAATATACTGCCATAGGCTAATCAAATTATCATGCACAAGGGTTGTGGGAAGGACAACAGGGCCTGTCATGGTATACACCATTTTTTTGGGCTACTCTTGCAGTGCATACTAGTTCAGAAAAAATGTGAGACTTACTGCTTAAGTCATATTCCCTTACCGTTTCAAACTATCAAAGAGTGGACACTGATTTCTAAGCCTCATAGCACTGAAAACTCTAATTCTGTTTTTAAAATCTTAGCTACACCTGTGAAATCCTGTGATAGCTACATTAAGGCTACCTTCATGGTGGTGATACGGACACATGGGTATTGGTGACATGGAATTGGTCAACATGTTCCCTTTTGAATGGGATGAAAAGTGAAAAGCATCTCCATAGCAACAGTTAATGATACCAACACTAAAAGCAGTTTTCAACACAGTAAACCTGAATGATACAAATATTTGCTGAGATTATACACGAAAAAAACACGTGCCTGATGTCAAAGCAAGAACATCATGCATATATTTTTTTTTTTTTTTTTTTTTTTTTTTTACATTTGTGCCTATAGCGCCTGTAGGCAGTGGTGACCCAGGGCTCGGATGGTAGGCTCTGGAGGCTCACTTGAGGCAAACAGATGTAAAGCTTCACACAAATGAATTTATCCACAGATGCATTATGCTTGCTGTCAGCTGTCATGCCATCATTGAATCATCATTCCTCTTCTCTCTCTCTCTCTCTCTCTCTCCTCTCTCTCTCTCTCTCTCTCTCTCTCTCTCAAAAAAAAAAAAAAAAAAAAAAAAAACCCACTCACTTAGTTTTGCCAGTTGATGAGTGACAGGAGCCATTATGTTCTCCTATCCTATCGCATGAGTCACAAAATTTTGGCAATCAGATATCTTGTAATTTGGAGTAAGAATTAAGGAAATGATATCTTTACTACAAGTGAACTATCTAACCAAATAATTTCTTTTCTCAAATAGACAGAATAAATAGATATGATATCAAGTTTACATGCCAATCCATACAGGCTGCCAACAAACACTGAGAGAGTAATCATGGTGTATGTATGATAAGAGGGACTCCCATAAATGAGCCTCATAAGTACTAATGTCACCAAATGTGTTACTAAGCCTAGTCACAAGTGAGTTAACGTATTACCAATCACACAAAATGTTCAAACAATGGACTACTGCTTGCTGACAGAGGCTTACTGTCTAGGCCTTCAGGAGAGCAGAGTGGTGGTCATACAAGCAAGGTCTGATTCTCATGGCCATGTAAACCATAACAATTTGGGATGTGATTTCAGTTTTTAAAAATACTGAGGTTTTTCGTACACTAAGTGGTAAGTGACTGTTGACAGGTAGAAGTAGAAGTCACATAAATGCTTCCTGAGTCTCCCAGATCGAATACAAACTGTCTTAACACACCACAACACTCTCTTCAAAACAGATATGCACACATAGATGCATACAAACTAAATCTAAATCCAAACAAAGTGTTGGGTAAATGTTTTAGTAACAAATCATAATGGGTCATCTAATGTGCACAAGGTTGCCAACGTCTTGCTAATGTGCTGCAGTCACCACCACACCCTCCACGGCAAACAAAGGGAAAAAATAGGCTATGCATATATCAATGCTCCAGCCACAGCCACACCTCTGAAGAATATTCTCTTCAGTAATGGTTATTTGGGTATGTGGATGGCAAGCAAAGTACAACAGATGTCTTACAAGTATCAGAAACAAATATATTTCTATACTGCCTTTCGATGTATTGCACAGCAGCTTGTTTGATTAGACAGTGAACTTGCCGGCAAAGTATGCAGTTTAGTTTGATAGAGAACCATATGAAGCAATCCAGATCAAAGCACAGTCAAATGTTGTTGAAGGGGTATGCAGTTTAGTTTAATGAAGCATCTGAAGCAATCCAGAAATGATAGCTTTTATATATGCCTGAATTTCATCTAAGAAACTTTCGACCAGAATTGGATAAGCATAGCACATACTCAAATTGAAACTAGGACCTAATACAATCAAAGGATGTGAATAACAATAGCATGTTATCAATTATATACCACGTGCAAGTTTTTGGGGAAGGAGGGAGGGTGGGTGGGGGTGGAGGGAGTGGTGGTATGCGGCACAGTAGCAAGGGGAGTCAGCTGGTCTGTTCTTTACCCTGAGTAGCCGGGAAAACTCCGCCTCCTCTTCCTCCTGAAATCAGAATGTTTGTTCAGTGTCGGGAAGTGTGGCATGAAGACTAGCACCTGCCCCTCCAAGGCTTACTGAGCCTCACTCCATGCACATGCAGTACTCATGCTCTTTGTTCTCCATACATTTATGAAGAGAATACATAAAGATTTGGACCTTCATACATTATTATTGCATAAATAAAATATCAATTTGGTATCCATCCATGTACCAAAATGAGTAAATTCTTATCAATATAGAGAAATGTTAAACATAAGAGGCAACATGACTGAGTGATGTATTCAGCATCCTATGTAGGTTATGATAGGCTTCACTGATGCATTCTGGTGATTAATGGGTCTGTAAAGCCCCGTACACACTTCCACTCACCACCGTCGCCGCTTCCCGTCGATCGAGTGTTTGTCAATGAAAAGTGGCAGTGTGGACAGGATGCCGACGAGCAAAATGTAACCGAATGCCACAACTCTGGCAACGGCATTGCTCGTCGGCAAGCGACGGGAAGCGCCGACGGTGGTGAGTGGTAGTGTGTACGGGGCTTTATATACAATATTTCAAAACAATTATTTCAAACCTATAGCAATTTCAGCCTATTTTAAACAATAGGCTGACTTCGAAATGTGAAGTAATCTTCTTGGATTGAAATATATATAGTAAATAAGAACTACAGCATCATTACTCTAAAAAGACTAAAGTGACATATGTTCTTTTGTGTATTTAGCTAATACCTCACACAAATGGAGAACAACAGTATGATACATTTGATACGCTACATGACAATATAACCTCCATACAGGAGCCTGAACCCTTGACTACTGGTGAGTGAATAATGTGTTCATATCCTTAAGACTTTGTAGACTTCAAAAGTAAAGCTACATGTGCTGCCAGTACCCTCTATTGTACAGAGAACTCTCACATAAGCAACGCCTATGGGAATTCAAGTAGGCTAGTTATCAACAATTTTTGTTCATTGGATTTTCCTTTGTTATTACAAAACTTGGCCAAAACAAACCCAAATTTTAACTGTATAGATCAGTGGCTAACATTTCCTGTAGTACATCATCACAGTGCGGTAGCAAGTCTATTTGCAGATGCCACTGTGCTGCTTATAAAGAGTGAAGGGAGGCTCCAGAGAGTGATGGATGAATTTCATAGTGCATGTAAGAGAGGAATGGCTAGAGTGAAGGCTGGGAAAAGTGGTACAAACGTGTGCCCTGCATGGCATTAGTTTCCTGAAAAAAAGCACAATCTGCATACTTTATGGTCAGGTTCCAGCAATGATCATATTGTTCCAAGTTAAGCAATGCTTCCCTTTTCTGCAGAAATCAAGAAACCGTATGATCAATACATACAAAGAAAAACACAGGTTTGATTATCAATAGTTAATATATGAGAAAAGTGTTATGGTGCAAGAATGTGTTAGGTTATAATGAAAATGGTTTTCAATGGTACAAAGAGCCGAGGCAGAAGTGGAAGGGTTCTAATAGCAGAGCGTAAAGTATAAGATAAGATACTTTGATCCTATCTAGACACTTTGCAAGTACCAACTACAAGGTTATTGACTATACAAAGCGCCACCACGCCAGGACGAACTTGGTGGACTCGAACCGCTGACCGAATGCGCAGGGACGCTACACACGCAAGACAACAGCTCTACCAATCGAGCCATCCTGACGGGCAGAGCGTAAAGTAAAACTAATCAAATTTTGACTTGCAATTCTCTGCCATTTTGTTGCCGAGGTGAAAACAGACACTCTCACACTGTCAGCCAGCCCTTGGTGGTATTATGTGGGGCAAACACCATGCTAAGTTATTACAGTCAACAATCTATGTTTTTCACTCAGTTCAATTGTTTTTACATTATTACAACAGACCTATTGTTGAGTTATTTGAAGCACACACAAGACTTGGCTTGGACACACAAAGCCATTCGTTTGCCTCATTCACACTTCTATGTGTTGCTATTTACTCCCAACACTTCACTTCGTAATCACCATTCAGCGAGCATCAGTAGCAGCAGCAGCAGCAGCAGCAGCAGTAGTACAGCAGCAGCGGCAGGTGAAGCAGGTCCAATCCGGCCTCAGGAAGCTCTTTGCCTAATGTCATCACCATCACGATGTTTTTCAGGTGTAATATCAATCCCTCGTATCAGGTCTCGTGGCAAAAAAATCCAGTGGGTGTCTTTGCTTGGTGGCATGAGAATGTTGAAGGCAAACATTTTTATTCTTGTCTTTTGATCAAATTTTCAAAATGATGTTCTTCTACTCTTCAGAAAAAGATCTCTTGAAATTTTCACTGACATCAAATTTTGTCTGCAATAACAGTCATTCAAAAAGCTAAAACTAGTTTGATATTTTGATAATGTTTCATATCCAGCAAATATGCAATCATATTCAAGCTTGTGATCGACAAAACTCTTGAAGTCTTGGATCTAATGTCATAATTCTCCTTATGTGTGAAGATGGAGGTGTGCTCCACATGTCTTTGTTTTCTTCAGTTCTTCATGGCCATAGCTAGGGTGAGCTGTTTCACACTCTTCACACTCTTCACACAGCTTCCATGAATAATTTCAAAGCATACCTTGTACTAGACGAGTATTGGTAGGATAGCCAATAGTTTAATTATACAGTCTTCACTTCAGTCATCATTATACATGATGGGAAAATTAGCATTGTTGATGCAAATTAACCGAAATGATGTGTGGACGTGAAACATTCACACATCATTTCGATTAATTTGCATCAACAAGGCAAATTTTACCCTCCAATGCACTCTTGTCATCTTATGCTGCTAGATCTTCCTCCCTGTGTGTTGTCTTGAGTCAATACATTGGCTCTTCTTGCTTTGTCAGTAGCCTTTGCATAGTAATCTTGCATCTTGTTCTTACATACATTACTTTTCACTTCATCAAGTTGTACGGAGTGATTAAAAGTTGCATCTTGACTACTTCTACGGCTGTAAGATTCACACGCGTCGTCATCTATTTCATAGCCGAGATGATTGTCTGTGCTGATCTATATCTCACTGCTGTCACTGAGATCATCCTCACCAGAAGAAAAGTCTGAGGAGTCTTCAGAACTATCAACACCATGGTTGCTTTCTGTTTCTCTCCACATTCACTCGGCTGATAACATTAACGAGGCATTAGAACCTACATGAGCACAGTGCTGACATGACGAAGTAGATTAAGTCAAGATAAACAATTGGTAAGTTGATACATATAAAACTATATTCATGTAGACATCTAGAAGTTTGCTCTACTTAAAGAAAGCCTTTACTTTTTATGAGTGATTTATGCAATAGTGGCAGCCAAATAAAGCTGTGATCCCAGTGAGACTAAGGCTTGCTATGTACAACACTCCAACACAAAAAGTGGCCACGTCTATGAATTACAACAAGAAGGTAAATACTGAAGTACATATTTGCTATCTAAGGGTGATTTATCTTTAGGATATGCATATTTATGGAGTAAGAAGATGAATTTAAGTGTACATTTATGAAACATTTTAATCACCATGCATTAAGGAGAGTCATGACATGCTTAACCTGAAACTAAAGCAAGGTTGATGAACATTATTGAACTCTGAACAACATTATATCTTTCACATGATGAACCTCTAGCCACTATCTGACTCTCTGCCAGAAAAATAGATTGCAATAAATGAAATTGGAGAAAAGAAAACAAAAACAAACTAATGAACGTACCAGTTTGTGGCTCTCCTCCAAGTGCTTCATGAGGACCGCCACCACAACATTGACCAGGACAAACTGTGCCATCAATACAAACACCACAAAGAAGATGGGCGCCACAAACGGGTAGAGGCAGCAGTTCTTGACACAGTCCGGGTGGGTGTCGCATTTGTCCCGCAGAGTATCCTGTCCGAGACTCACATCAGCACAATTTTTTTTAGATCCTACTGCTTGTAAACAGTCTTTGATGATTTTGTGTACCTATTTCCTTCACTAATACTATAAGCTTTGTTACTTGTCTCCATTCTGAGGTAGTACACCTAATCATCCTCATCATTGTAAATAACCTCAGAGTATCTGGTTCATGCATAATTTGTTTCAATCAATGAGTCACTATATCTCTACTGCATCTGCTCCCTTGCATACAGATTAATTCTTTTATTAAACTCGTCCATTTGTGCGCTTTGTACGCGTCCATTTGTACCGCTAGTGTACCTTCATGATGCCGTTCCAGTTGTCGCCTGTTGCTACACGGAACAGAGTGAGAAATGCCATTCCAAAATTTTTGAAGTGAGCGTGTTCGCCAAGTCCCTGGCAAGGATAGTCCTCGTCACATTCTGCAAAACAAAACCCCAAAATGGGTATTCCAATTTTGTTTATATTGATTTCATTTGCATTATCAAGGTAGTTTGGGTAATTCCTGCAATATGATGTAGGATTCCTCACCAAGTCTGCCGAAAAGTTCCACTCCAAGAGCAGCAAAGATGAAAAACAGCAAGAAGAACAGCAGTCCCAGGTTGCCCACCTGTGGCAGTGCTTGCATGACGGTGTCCAGGAGGGCGCGGATGCCCTTGGCCATCTTCAATAGCTTCAGCACTGTTGAAAAATATGGGAGGCAGAGTATAAATATGATATAGTAGTAATACCTATTCAGCTGGAAGTCCAACAGGGATAAAATAAACTATATGCGGCGCACATACCTATTTTTCCAGCAGCAGGTTCAACTATAATAACAATATTTCACTACGATTCACTTCCCCTACTAAGCACAAAGTAGGTTAAAGTAAAAAAGTAAAAAGTTTGTTAGAAGCCTCTATTTCTACAACGCACTGCAACTTTAAGTATAACACATAATATATCTTCTCAATCATATCAATAAATACATCCTTTCGTCTTTTCTACATCATAAGATCCAAGAGCAGCATAGCACCAAGATCCGTCACTCACCCCGTGCAATCCTGAGGACTCGCATCACGCGGATGATGGTGGGGTTGATGGGGATGATGTCACTCTTCATCTCCTCCAGCACGATGCCCACCACAGACAGGATCACAATGAACACGTCCAGCTGGTTCCACCTGAGGCAGTCCATGGAGGAAGGCAGATGTCAAGACCTTGTAATCCGTTAGTTGTTGAGATGACATGTTATATTATGGACAGCAGATTAAGAAGAAAATAGCCCTGATAAGAATTTAGTTAAGAACCTATGCATGGTTTGTAAGCAGAACTAAATATGGATTTATATGCAAGATCCATTGCTTTATACTGTTAATCTAGTCTATCAATTTACAAATGTTTTAATCTGGCAAAAAAGAGGGACTGTGAACGTTTAAAATAAAAATTGCATATGTAGCCTTTGAAACAAATTACAAATTGATCAAAACATAAGCTAATTATACTAAGATTTAAGGTACTAGAAACAGTGAAAAATGACTTTGAAATTATTGTAATTACTCTAGATCTGTTCACCAACTACTGAAAAATGTCCGACATAAATGATAAACTTATAATAGAAGTTGCACATGCATTGCCTATGGAATATCTCTGATGAATTGTCACATGCTGGCTTATTGTTTCATACTTATTACTATTATTATTACTATTACTATTATTATTACTATTACTATTACTATTATTATTACTATTACTATTACTATTATTATTATTATTACTGTTTTCACTGTTTTATGTACTATTGACATTCTATGTCTTTACATTATATTACACTTTTTACCATTACTTTACTTTAAAACTATACTATTATATGTATTATATATTACTGTACTTTTTGTAATTACGACACAGTGCTCCTGAAATCATTTGGTGTCCTTACTTGAACGCACATGTTAGTGTTATAATTACTTTTTGTAATTCAATATAAGCATTGTGTTCACGAGACTTAGTGTATTTACTTTTGCTATAACAAATTGATCAAGCTCGTATGCTCTTGTAATATCTGTATCTTTGTATTCTGAACCTTGCACACTTGATCTGGCAGTGCATCCCAGTGATCTAATTCTATACTTGTGGACGTATTTGTTCATGCCCTAAGCCACAAACACTTGAGAATTAAACATTTTGTAAATTTCACACATCACTCTTATCATAAAGGAGATTTGTTTCTTCTTAAGAATTTTACATAGTGCCACAATGCATTTTGAAACCATCACCTTGAATACAAATATACATTCAACTCCCTACTAAAGCTCCTTGAGTACTCTGCTGACAACGGATACACTTCATGGCTGCACCTCCTAATGGAACATGTTTTGTTTATCCTTTACTTGATCTAAATTGCAGGTCTATGTTGATGAGATTGCTTATCTTGAAATATGTGTAGTTTGTGGGATATCATAAGCTTAAAAAAACCCTAATGAGTCAAAAAGTTTTTTTACAGGCACAAAATGCTACACAGTAACAGAAAAGGGTGAAAGACCAAAAAATCAACATCTACCACCATAATCAAAGTGCTGGAAAAATTCAACACTAAGAATTGAAAATAGGTATTAATGAAAGATGACCATAAAAAGTACTGGATAATTAGTACAATAAAAACAGTTCCGAAAAGAAAATTACTTTGAAAATATAGCGGCAAATATCCAAAGGTTAAAGAAATGTTTAGTAAAGGTTATTTTGCTTTGAATCAAACTTTTCATGCTGAGCTTGGAATTCAGGAATTAGGAAAAATCTCTTCAGAAAGGCCTGCTGGATTTTCTTTTCATAAATATCCCATGGAATATCTAAAGTTATTCCGTAACTACATGGAAAATACCAAAAAAAGTCAAACATCCTTTTCAGGAATATATCAATACATATTCATATTAGGATATAGGATATTCATGAAACTTTCACAGAAAACCAGACAAAGAATAATGTACAGATGTCTGCAGCAGAACAACGAGGCTAATTCCATGGTAACAATTAATTTTCAGGTAAAATTGATAGATAGCGATAGGAGTGCAAAAGAAATGACAATGATCGGGTTCCCTGAAGCACAATTTTTTCTTTCTACATTAGCTCTGCCAAGACACCTGTACAGAACCCAGCAGGTGAATCTGGTGGAGGGATCTTCACTATCATAGAATTAAGATAATCCCGACAATCAGACATCAACAGAGACACATAATTAGAGACACAACACTGGAGTCAATAAGAAAACATGGATATTGTGTATGTTTCATATGAATTATTTCTACTGTGTCCTCAAAATGACACCATGGATAAGTACATTGATTGGATGGATGGCTTACACTGCAAATACATACAATGAAAATAATATGTACAAATATCTCTAAACCCTAGATTTTTTTCAATTTAATATTGTGAATGAAATACTATGGAGTCAATAAATACATTTTACCTATTTTCAAATTATTCAAGCATTACTAGAATACCCTGGGAGTCATAATGCACAAAGGATGTGCTTGTCAAACAGTCTGCCTTATTTCTTTTAAGAAGTTTTATTCCATCAGCTAATTCCTCAATGGACTTTGATACTGTAGCATGAAATACGGATGAGCTACATGTTTGCAGCCGTATGTTATTCCTTCTTTATAGGTTTGATATGTAAACATTCTGAAAAGTATGGTCAATATGTTTTCTGTATCATCTAACATGTGGGAAAATTGTCCACCAGTCTACCTTGCTATTTATCTAAAGGCACTTTTCCTTTAGTAGTGCTAGAATAGGGCAGTCCCCAGTCTACAGACATAATGCTGCTTCCATATTATATATATACTGTATATGAATTTTCAGATGATATCTGAAGTGAGTGTGGTGCAACTCATACAGCATTCCCTGATTAAAGGTTTAAAAACACCAAGGTCTGCAGTGCGATTAGGTTGACATGAAAAAATCACCAGCTTTGGGATTTCATTATAGAATTTAGAGTTTGTCACTAAACGGTTGCTCAAAAGCCTTAAAAGATCTTATATGAACTGTGATATTTTTCCCATCAAATCAATGTACCAGGCAATGAGTCTCATATAGATGCAGACAAGAGATAAAATTCAATACAACAAATAAAACAAGGTGACTATTTCCTTGATTATTTACCCACTAGTGGACACAATCCGCGGCCAGGAAGGAGGAGACACATTAGAAAACTACACTAAGCCAGGGTTGCCCATGCCAGCAGGGCAAAGCTTAGTCACGGGATCACACTCGGGAGCCAAACAAGGATAACATGAATGATCCAATGTTGTACGAGACTCCGCTGACAGCTAGGTCTACGGGTGAAAGCATGTTGCTTGCTGCTTTGTTGGGCTACCCAAATAGTACATGTGTATACCAGGGCTTCACCACTACTGCAAACCATAGTGAACTATCCACCAAGGTGACTGTGGAGACATTAATAAAACAATAATTGAAACAATGATTACCACTGTGATAATATGTTGATATAGCTCCCCAGCCCAAAAAACAAAAGGTTTATTTGTAGTATATATATATATATATATATATATTATATATATATATATATATATATATATATATATATATTATATATATATAATATATATTATATATATATATATATATATATATATATATATATAATTTTTTTTCAATGTCAAAAGTTGGAAATGAACACTATTTCACAGTAGTGGTGACTGCCACATTATTCTAAATTTTAACTATGAATTAGTTGGTTAGCACCACACACCTAACTACTGCTTCTTTACACTGTCACCAACACTTCCATATTTTGGCTCTCTGGGACACTGAAATTTAGCTTTATCCAAATGACCATAACTTTAGAGCGTAATTGTTATATATTGGTGAACATTAAGAGATGGAGGTGGTGGTGTAGTGTGAGGGCAGTGTCAGGCTTCATCCCTCACCTAAACTCCTCACTGGGATGATGACACAGAGTCAGGGTGGTCGGTGCAGGGCAGGGCATAGATAACACCACCAGGTAGAAACAGGTGTATAAGAAAATATTGGATTATCACATGCATCATTAACACACTCTTTGGCTGCGTGGTTCTTCATCACACCGCCACACCAACACATAACACAGGATGAGGAGTTTTGCTTGAGGTGCTAAAGTGATTATATCAATTACATAATGTTGCTATTAGTTACTGTGAATACCAATATTGTTTGTATTTCATAAGATTTTGACAGAATTGATTGCATTTTAAAAAGTTATAACTATTTTTGAGATTTTGTTTTTCAACCATTTTTGTTTATTTCAACCACTGGCTACAAAACACCTTGTATTGTTTCCCTCCTTGATGTTTATTGTACTGATCAAACATTTCCACACGACAAAGTTCGGTACTACAAGGTTATTACTCATGAGATTATAATTCATATCTCAGTCTTTTCATAATACTGTATTTGTAGAAAGGTCTTACACCGATGAGAAATAAGTGGGACAACAAATAAATGAGTATCACGAGGGGAAACAAATACTTGGAGTACAATTTTACAGTGACAAAATCAAATGTGAATCTAAGAAATTCAAGGAGACCAAGTGGGAAGTTTATACAAAGTATCAGAGTGACCATGGAAAAGAGATGGTGAATAAAAGTAGAGACTATAGTTTTACCTGTCCTGAAAGTAGCGATGGCAGCCCAGAGCCACCACCTTCATTATGGACTCCAAGATGAAGACAGCGGTGAAAAAGTAGTTGAAGATTTGCAGTGCATATTCAAGCTCCTGAAACACATATATGCACACATATTAATTTATTGCTTTGTAAATATTCTGGACAGAGTGCAGTATTGGTCACTGAAGTTGCAACTTGTCCTGTGACTTATGTCTTTAAGCAGGTCTGGATAGTTTTATATTTGCTCACTGGTGGAAAGGAATGGATTTTCTTTTTAGGTTCCCATTTCAGCAGCATATTTTTGAGGGGGAGTCTTTGTAAATGGAGCAGGATAAGGTTTGGTGGGGGGGAACATTCCCGGCTGGCAGGTCCAGGAGAGCAGCCGAGATAAGGCGCTGCATTGTGGCAGCACGTATGCCTACAATTATCCTTGATTAGGAAGTTTTCTCTGAATAGGAATGAGTTCCCTTTATCTTACAGTCGATCTTTTAGCCCATCCACATTCTCACATAATAATTATGCTCTGCTTATCAAGACTAGGTGTAAATACCTTTGGCATTTTGTAGAACTCCATGGCCATTGTCACAACATTCAGACCGATGACAGCCGCTATTGCCAGGTCAAAGTATTTGCTGGTGACAATATTGTGGATGAAGAGTCGAACTTTTGAGTACTGACTGTAGTACGGAGGCTCTCGCATCTCTGTTAAGAAATAGACAATGAGTAAATATATCATTTGTGTGTGTGTGTGTGTGTGTGCCAATTTACCTAGTTGTATTTACTAGTTGTGACATACAGTATAAGATCTACACTCCTATTGTCTCGTTTTCATATTTATTCTTATGTGTGCATGTTGTTACCTTATTGCATTTGTACAGAATTGAGTCAAACTCATCATGTCCCATCTTTTACCTTTCATGTATGGCAAGTATTTAAAAAATGTTTGTGTGGCACGTACTGCCTGTA
Source organism: Chionoecetes opilio (assembly GCA_016584305.1). Taxonomy (NCBI): domain Eukaryota; kingdom Metazoa; phylum Arthropoda; class Malacostraca; order Decapoda; family Majidae; genus Chionoecetes; species Chionoecetes opilio. Next base: position 329,591 of record JACEEZ010001894.1, read on the forward strand.
AAACCACACGGCGACCTGTCGTGTATAAAGGATTTACTTCTAATGCTCCTAGCAGTGTTACTATTTGTCATAGGAAGCTCAGTTTCTGAGGCTACATAAATGTGTGTGAGAAATATGGAAGAAAATTTGTAAATCTCTAATTTTGTGTAAAGTTTTGTGCTTAATTGTAATATCATAGCATTGTTCTGTATATTGTAGTTAATAGCTGTTAAGGATACTAACTAATTACTAACTATGAAATATTAATAACATAAATATTGCAAAAAAAATTATCACTAGTATTGTTCATATACAAATTTGTAATTCTAGCGAGTACAAAAAAGATATCACAACTCTTTGAGTTGTAAGTGTGTTAATAACCACAAGATAACAAGTGCATGCCGAGAAATCAATAGATGCTGTGATGCCCAAATTCTGATGAAAAGATTAACGTAGAATTGAGAGGTCGTAATGTTACCGAGAACCAATATCCCAAACATTGTCTTGTTGACAGTTCCTCACTAGCTATCTCTCTTGATCTGGTGCTGAATACTTTGAACAGAAGTATAATAATAAAAAAATAATAAAATAAACTGCTCATTTTTGCCTCCCCTCAGTGAAATTTGGGGATACGTGAAATTTATGGTATATTAGATCTTCCTTATAAAAGAGCTCAGAAATGTTTCAAGAATTCTTGACATCACAACATGTATCTCTGATTCTCTAATATTATTACTAAATCCTAATCCAAGACTTTCCATCTGAATTCTATCAGTATTCTATTTTAGATTTTGTTCATACTGTACTTAAAAACAAAATCCATATCACTAAAATAAATTTGCTTTGACACCATGTTCATAGCAAGTAGAATCAATATGCTTTCAAACTACAAAGTGTATTCAAAACAATTTATTTAATCTTATTTGTTGCTTAAGAGTTATATGAAGGCGGATTTCTCTTTTGATTCATCAGTCAATTCAGCCATTGTATATTCTATAGCTTTACATGAAATGTTGGTGCCTCTCTACTCTGTCTCAATTAGGTAATATATATTCATAAACCAAATCAAATTCTTGAAAATCCTCCAATGTAAGCTGTGAGTCATAACTTTAGCTTTTTAAACAGATTAGATCACAACTGTATAAATCATGAACTTGTTTTATACACACAAGCAATATCGGAATAGGATTTTTATTCTCTCCAAGTCTCGGGATTTTTTCTTCCATTTCATATGAGAAGATCAGTTCATATTGTTCCTCATAAAATTATGTACAGGGAGGTCCCGTTATACAAACATTCGGTATACGAGAATCCGATGATACGAGATGTGTAAATTAGGGTCTATTTTCAATATACGAGATCGAAAATCCAATGCTACCGACATTCAAACTGGGGTGAGTAAAATTATCAAGTTCAAAATACGCGCCCTACCACTCCTGGGCTGGACAAAGGGGGATTTGGTTGATCCCAGTCAGGTCACCCCTAGCAAGCCGTGACCTGAAGGGTAATTAAGCATAAAGCGCGGCCTGACATTTAGGGGTAATTAGCCAGGTGTGCGGCTCCAACCTTGGGACCACAGTCAGGTCACCCCTAGCAAGGCGTGACCTGAAGGGTAATTAAGCATATGGCGCGGCCTGATCCTTAGGGGTAATTAGCAGGTGTGCTGCCCCAACCTTGGGACCACTACACTACCCTCTTTTGTATCACGCGGCGTCCCCTACATTACAACGTCTGTTTTGCTTGTTATGCATGTTTTATGTTTAATTAATGTGCAGTTATGTTATTTTGTGTGCTATTTTCTCTTTCAGAATGCTTTTTCTACAGAATAGGTAGTACAGTGTGGGTAATATAGAAGCTGTGTGTTTGTTGTGTTTGCTATAGTTTATTTTAGCTTGAAAAACACTTTTTTTTTTTTTTTTTTTTTTTAAATTAATGGTCCTGGAACCAAACCTATATTTTACCATTAGTTATGTGTTTCGTTATACGAGATTTCGCTTTACGAGTATGCCAGGTGGAACCTAACTGCTCGTATCTTCGGGACCTCCCTGTAAATAGTTTTGAGTGAAGATTAAAAAAAACCAATGTTACTGCCACACTAGCATTATGGACCTTTGTTGTCACACAGTCCAAATCACACACAGCAAAGTTCATTACTTAATTGTAACTTCATGATCTTTATACGTCTTTCTCTTCTTTGTTCTTCTTGAATCTCGCCGTTGATGTCCACCGACGCAGGGTCTATACCAATTGCTGTCAGACCCCTTGCTCTCTCCTCCCACAATTTTTCATTATCTTACAGGTCAAAAGTAAAAGGCATAAGTTTTGTAGCCAAACTACAGAAAATTAGCATAGCTGTCTTCTCCCTACACTGGGCCTACAGGCTTGGATGATACTTGTAGCAATGTCACCCTAAAAAAGAATACTACAAAATTGGCATGTTCAACTTTCATCGTCTTTAACTGCTCAGATTCATCATTCATTTACACATTCCTCTGAGCAGTAACATTTAACAAGTCACATTACTCCCATAAAAAATATTTACTCAACAGCTATGCATGCAAAAAAAGAAAACCCCATCAAATAAAGATAAACCTGAACCTTCATGAACAATAAAATATAATTACATTTCAATAATACAAAGAAACAACAAGGAGAAATCAACAGCATTACAATGTACACAAAACATGCTTTCTTTACATATTTGAGGCCTTTTGACGCAGTTTTTCTTCCACTGAAATACATAAAAAGGTTGCAGCTCCATGACTTCAGTAACTGAGTTCAAGACAGATACAAAAACAACTTACTTCTCCTTTTCTTTTCAAGCTTTTTCGCCCTCTTGGCTGCCCTCCTTGCCTTCTCTTCTTTTTCTTGTTCTTCTCGGCACCGGTGAAAGTTCTCCACCACAACACCCACAAACATGTTCAGGACAAAGAATCCCACCAGGAGCAGGAAGGAGATGAAGTAAAGCAGCCGCCACTGGGAGTAATTTTCAATGGGCTGGTTTGGAAAAAAATGGATATTAGACTATATTCTTCAAATGCTACGGTACTCAAAGGGGGGGAGGGGGGGGGAGGGGGGGGAATTCCATCACTATAAACTCTTGCTTCCATTGAACTCTCATTTTGTGAAATTTATCATGTGAAAAATCTGTCAATATGCAAGGAACCCAATGTCAAATAAGATCATCAAACTGCAACAATAGATTACCAGTTAGTTCTGACATTCATTGAGCAAAAAAGAATACATCCTATGTCTCCTACTGAGCCATTGAATATTGTGAACACACATGGAAGGCAGCAAAGAGAAGCACACCTATGTTTTATTACTGTGCCTTATCAGCAGCAGCAGTTTTGCACGCTACGACTGTACTATAGAGTTGGTAGTATTCTTCAGAAGATTTAAAGATACCAGAAGATGATGCCAGATAGGATTAAATTTCAAAACATAACAAATTCTTTATACAATATCAATTATGCTAACAAAATCATGCATGGGTGTTTTAAATTTCCACGCCATTCTCGGCTAGCCTTCCTCTGTAGCCACCCCTCCTCACCTGCATGTCAACACCCACGGCATCCAGGCCAGTGTACATGATGTTGACCCACCATCCTTGGAGGACAACACAAACAGCGCCATCAATGCCTGCCCAAGGTCATCAAAGTTGTATTTGCGGTTTAACCAGCTGTTGTCTTTATTCTCGAGGCATTCAGACTTGGTAGTAATATTCTTGAGGTAAGCTCCCTCACAATAATAAAATGACCCCTTGAAGAGCTGCAAAGAGAGTATTAAGATATAATGCAAGACTATACTTCCTGTACTCATTTTCCCGATGGCTTGATGACGTTGACCAATCAGGGAGTGAGTTTTGTAGCACATTATTTGTAATGATATTTGGCGGAAATGTCAAATTTTATAGTATTTCTAGTCACTTTTGGTGCGTGATGACCATGATTACATGCACGATAGCCTTGGTGTAGCCTACATATTTTCAAGTTTCCCGTGATAGCTGTAAAACGTGGCAGTCCAAGGCGCGAAAGCTGAGGGTTGAATATATATATGTAAGTATTACCTGCACACCCAAAATGCCAAAGATGATGAAGAAGGTGCAGCAGATGAGAACAATGTTGCCGATGGGCTGCAGGGACGAGAGAAGAGTTTGCACCACAAGTTTGAGACCTGGAGCTCTATTGATCACTCTGAAAAGGGAGAATATATCCCTAATTCAGTCTTAAAACAGTTTACCTTCTTGTCATAAGTCATATGAGTTTATGCAATTTAGCCTAAACTCAAAATTAACAAAAAACGAAACAAAAAAAGTGGCCAATAACTGCTCTAAACTTGATAAATTCCAGGAAAAAAGGTTACATTGCTTTGTTGAATATGAATATGACATTTCACTGATATTGATAGAATATTAAAATATCAACATAAACAATAAAAGAATAATGAAATACGTATATGCAATATCAAAATGTCTTCTTGTGACAGTTTGCATAAGTTTCGGAGTCCTACCTGAGAGGTCTGAGAGCTCGCAGCAATCGGAAGACTCTGAGAATCCCAAATATACGGGGCGAGGTGGTGGCCAGGATGGACATCATGACGTCAACAAATGAAATGATGACGAGTGAGCCGTCCATGATGTTCCAGCCCGAGCTGAAGTACGCTCCCTTCCCATAGAACAAGCTTTGGGCAGTTACCTGATGGCAAGAGAAAGGTTTACAGAAGATGCTTATGAAAATATTAACAAAAGGTATAATTATAAAACTGCAGCTGTTGAATGAAATTTCAATGACACCTAAAATATAAAACCTAAGAATGTAACAGGACGCCATTCATAGTTACTAGCGCATAAAAATGTTTCATATGAATCTATAAAGCCATGCTGAACTCCTGGCATCAAGCACTGCAAATGGCATACTCAGATTGTTATGCTCCCTCATGAGTCCATTGAGTCTCCCATGAGTCTCCCTCCCTCATTCATCCATTCATTTAGTTAGTAAATGAATGGATGTTGGCAAAAAGTGAAGTATAACTATGATAGATCAGATGTATCAGCCTGCTTATAACTGTCAATACCTTTTTACTTACTTTCACAACCATCTCCATACCAAAGACTGCCGTGAATATGTAATTGAAGATCTTTAACACATATCGTTCAATAGAGTCTGGAGGGATGTTAGGGCGCTCCATGGCGAGTGTGATGCAGTTGAGCCCAATGAAGAACAGCACAGTGGAGTCAAACCACTGCCTTGACGTCAGGAAAGTACAGGCTTGCCGGAGTCTAGAACAGAAAGATATTAGAAAATCCAGGATCTTTATTCTCTTCTCTTTTTGACGTGTTTAAATTAAGCATCAGAACTGCATACAAGCTGTTCTTTTGTAGTTTATGAATATACCGCATTGTTTTGGGTTAAACACGCACTATTATCCCTGAAAAATGGGTCTAAAAACTGTGAGAGTATGCTGTGTTGAAATATAAATGAATTAAACTGTAAAAAAGAAAAATTGCCTGAAGTTAATCTTGGACATAGAGGTGCGTCTCATGCAGCGAAAAATATGATATGTTTGCTTTCCATAAACTACTTGGATCCTACAGAGCCATGATGAAATGTCACAAAAACACACTATATCCCCATTCCACCTTGTTGGCTCTATCCCTTGAAAAGTCAATGCTCAATCTGTATCAATTTTCATCAACCACCCAATTTAGGCCAAACACATGTTGCATTAATTTGTAATTTATAACAGAAGTGTGATGGAGGTAAATACACATACGTATTCTCAGGTGAGAAGACATAAAGTGAATAATCTTGTCTGTCCTTGAAGCATCCTCTGGGTTCAAAAATAAAGCAGATCTTTCTTAGCCCTTCATTCTCCTTTTCTGAAGCCTCCTCAGCTTCCTCTTGTTCAGCTGCGGCAGCTTGTTCCTTTGCCCGACTCAGGTTATTCTGCTTGTATTCCAGTTCCTTGATGGAGCCACACACTGAAGTCTGCAGGCCACATGAGAATTCAAAATATTTATTTCCGATTTTTATTATTAAGTTCATCTAAACTAACACAGCATCACACTAAACTGACTTCACTGAGTGTATTTAGTCTTTGTTGATTTGTTTATCTTTCATCAATGAAGCAAAATAGTTTGCACACATGGCTGATGAAATTTCTGAACCAAAACAATATATTACACTGGTGCATCAACATTCATACTTACCGTCTAGGTAAGTCTAGGGCTGCGTATAGGACCACCTTTTAACCTTAAAAAATAGCCACAAAAATTGGGGGTCGTCTTATACGCCCAGTATAAAATGTGAACCTTAAATCCTGTGGTGTACGGGACGTTGTCAGCGCGGGCAATGATTGATGGCAGGCTTACCCCGGCCTTGGTAAAAACACAGATACTTTCTACTGAAATCACTTACCGTAATTCACATTATTTTAATAAAATAATAAGTGTAGCTAGATGAGTAAGCTGATCAGGAAACTTTTAATGTCAGATGATGAACATGAATATAATTTTGAAGGATTTTAAAGTCATAACTATTTTAGTTAGATTTAAAATTATATAAACAATTTTTTTTTTTTTAAGAACTTTTTTATTCTACCTACTCCTAATATATTCAAATTTTTAATATGTTTTTAAATGTCAATAACATTTTAAGACCACCCTATGTGCTGTTTGTACCTAACCTTGTATACGCTGAGTGGTCTACCTTGGAGGGTAGTCTTATAGGGCGAGTATAGCCCAAAACCTACGATTTTATTGACATTTAAAAACATATTAAAAATTTGAATATATTAGGAGTAGGTAGAATAAAAAAGTTCTTAAAAAAAAAAAAATTGTTTATATAATTCTAAATCTAACTAAAATAGTTATGACTTTAAAATCCTTCAAAATTTACTAGAAATTTTTGGGATCGTCTTATACACCGAGTCGTCTTATATGCAGCCATATACGGTATGTTCATTTTGGTGTCCATCATAGCTGTTTACAAAGCAACGTCAGGTATATAAAGTCTATGACAGTAATTTTATCTGTGAAATCATTTAGATTTTATAACACATACAATTATATCATATTTCTATATTTCTTATCACTAGCTTAAAGTTCTTACTCTTATGATGCTTTATTCTTGTCCGAAGTTCATTAAAATGCATACAGTAACATGATTACAAAACTTCACATCTTCCTAATAAATATTGCTACCGTACAATACGTTACAGTACACCACAGTACAGTACTGTACAGTGCTATGAGTACAGCTATCATTACCATATACTGTACATACAAATGTACTTAAATTTCACATGTCCCCCCACGAATATATTCATAACTACATTTTATGACATGGTCGGGCTGTGATATTTGGTCCTGAGAACGTATCTCAACTTATTAAATGGGAAAATAGGATTCATTTCATGCATTTTCGCTTGATGGACAATTTTCCCGGAATACAACGTTTGCATGACATGGGCAATAGGTGTATGTATGTATTTTCAAATTCACAGAACTCACTTCTATATGACACAGGTACTACGTATGTAAATATGAAAGAGCAGCATGATCATCAGCTTTGCAATTCAACCCTAATAGCCTAATAGCCATCATTACAATCAATAGGGAATGAAGATAAGTTGCTACTCACCTGTCCATGTATGGAGGGCTGGCGTGACCTTGGCGAGGAGCCTCTCGAGCGGATGGAGTTCTGTGGGCTGAGCGTGCGCGGTGACCCGATGGAGTTCTGTTGGGTGAGGATGGACCTGCGTGGGGCCAGCTGCGCATGGCTGCTGGTGGACCCATTACAGTGGCTGTGGTCAGTCCCTAACAACCTGCAGAGGGGAGTGGCAGTTACTCTTGTCTTCAATCTAACTGGCTAAGGGCTAACTAGTTTTCTGCAAAATTTGTGCCATCTCCCATTTTATTCAACTTTTTTGAGTGCTCATGACAATTACTCTTAATAGGAATATCCTATCTATTTTTACTGAGAGTCATATCTCATGTATAGTACTAAGAATTTAAGAACATAAGAAAACAAGGAAGCTACAAGAGGCTGTGAGACCTACACATGGTAGTTTCTGTGACTAGCAGTTCTTCTAATAACTCCAGCGCATCCTATTTCCTGGTGGCAGGCATGAAGGAAGGGTGAAAATAAGGCCAGAAACAGAAATATACACTGACTGTATGGACAATTCGTGTTTAGGACTACAAGGGAACAATATTGGGTAGCTTGATTACAAATACGAAAGGCTAGAAAATATTACGACAAGGAGAACGATACACAAACTGTTCTATTTTTAGCACAACTTTGTCCCTGAAACCTGAGATCTCTCGAGTAACTTGCTGAACGATCCATACAGAAATTCTATTACCCAATCTAACCCTCAGAAGCACATCCAATCCATACCTGCATTACACTGATACACCTCACAAAAAATCATTCATTTAACACACTGACGCGATGATTTGTGATGATGTATCGAGGCAGATTTGCTACACTTCAACTCTACTCCAGGTTTATGTCAGCAAGTCAAGGTTAGATAGTCACAACATATTGAGTACTATGTGGTCTAGATTAAGCTGGGGTGAATTACTGGTGCAGAAGAGTCCTGCAGGGGTTAGCAGGGGGCGGCTGAGTGAAGGAGGATAGGTAGAGGCCACTCGTCTGTATACTGGGGGAGCAGGAGGGAAACTTGAGTCGAATAAATAGAAGAAAAACATACTGAGCAGATATTTCTAGAGGAGGGGCAATAGAGAGCGGGGCAGGTTGCATGGAGGGCAGGCTGCATCGTGGCCTCTAACGCGCATGAACTTTTTTTATTATTATTATTGTTGTAGTAGTAGTAGTAGTAGTAGTAGTAGTAGTAGTAGTAGAAGTAGTAGTAGTAGTTTATAGTAGTAGTAGTAGTAGTAGTAGTAGTAGTAGTAGTAGTAGTAGTAGTAGTAGTAGTAGTAGTAGTAGTATTAAGACGATGTGTACGTGTGATAACGTGCGAGTTAGAGGCCGTGATGCAACCTGCCCCTCGATGCAACCTGCCCCGCTCTCCCCTATCAACACTTCAGCGTTCAACAGCATGGTTTGGCATCCTACATTTTAAGAATTGATTGTTAATACTTTCTCCCTTATGAGCGTGTGACATTCAGTACCTAAGGATCAAGGGAGGGTTGCCTAAAAAGCTATGATGATATTTCTTTTTGTACAAATTTATATTCCTATGCATTTGAAATTTGAGAGATATAGAATCTTCGGTCATGCAAAACTTTCAACGGTATCAGTTTCCTGTTAGATTAGAGGAAATTTTGAGAAAAAGTAAAAAAAAAAAAAAAAAAAAAAAAAAAAAAAAAAAAGTTTATTGCTCAAATTTTTAGTACAATGGGTTTGAGGGATTCCTGCCAGTACAAATATCAATGTTATCAACCAAGACTTCTGAAAATACCGCATGAGGGAAGCGTAGTTATCTATAATGTTTCATATAGATCACAGTATCAGACCCATCTCAATTTTGCCTGGGTGGTGTTCAATGTTTTGGTCTCAAGAACGCCAAAATGTTAATAAAATAGAGGATAGCCTACAGAGACAAACAATGAGAAGTACAAACACATGAATGGCAGGATGTCTTTTTACTGGTTACTTACAGGTTAGAGATATTATGATCTTTAGGGAAATATGCTTATCCATAAAACTATTGAGGTGCTCTTTTGAAAATAGGCTCATAATTGCATTGTAATAACTGAAAATGCATTACACAGGAACCCTTATTGATGTACGACATAAGCTTGTTAGGTGCAATACTGTTCAAGCAGACACAGACCCTATGTTGTCACTCATTCAATACTCTTATGAAATTTTTTTTAATGATGATTTCAAGTGTGTAATTAAATAAAATAAAAATAGTTCCCTAAAGATATCAAGAAGAAAGTTATTGACATCACCACATGAAAGTGCAGTACAGCTAATTTTCTTTAGACAGGCTATGTTATTCGAGGCAAAACTTACGAAGACTGGTGGTTATTGAGGTTGTTGTTGTTGTTGTTGGTCAGGTTAATGTTGTTATTGAGTGCTGTTTCCTCCTCCCCATCAGCATCAGAGCCTGAGTCACGCCTCACTAGGCTTTCTCTGTCCATCTGAACTCTCCGAAACGACGCCCCGCCTGAGCTGTTTCCTCTTTTGCGGCGCTGGGATCCATTGCGTCGCCAGGACAGCGGCGAGCCACAGCCACTGCTGCGCCGCTCCTGCACTCTGGGGATATCAATGTTCCTTTAATGCAATGTTTCAGTTATAGGCAAATTATGCATACCTAGGAAAGAATAAAATAAATGTTACATCGACCAATCACTGGTGTCCATACCTTCTTCCATCCCATAACTTTTAGGTGAAGGTTTGGGTAATGCCTTAATCAGTTGGGTTACAACTATTTGACATCATGAAAACTGGATTTTTTTCTCTTCATATATAAGGCCTGCTCGCAAACATGTGGTGCGCTCCTTCTTTCTCCCATTATTGAGTGTGTTGTCGCGGGCCACACCACGAGGCTCACCACCTCCCCACACGCCCGCTGCGGCCACTCACATGCCGGGCTCACGGCAGTGTTTAGTGTTTATCCTGTTCCTACCCTTTCAGTCCTGTTACCGCTCGGCAGGAAGCGTAGAGAAGTAGGGGTACGTAACGATATCGTGGTGCGGTGTGGGATTAACCCCACAAATTATAAAATTCATCAGTAGATTTAGGAACCCGTGAGCTTCCCCGCAAATTATGAAAACCGCGAGAGTTAAGAAACCAAAAGTTAAAAGGTTTGACAGTAGTATATGTAACTCATCTGGACAATTTCAGTTACCCACTATCTTGGGAAGCTCGGAAGACACAAGTGCTCCTTTACCAAGCTGTAAGTGTCCGGCAGACTTTGCCTTGCACCCGTAGACAATATGCTGTCTTAACATGCTAATGAGGTAGCATGACAGTTGGTTGAACTCTAAATAATCTTTGGTAAAAAATGAGGCAAATCTCTATACCTTGATCTCTTTTGAAGTGTAAATGATTGGAGATGAGGTTTTATGCAGCAGGTTCTCACTCCCAAGAGACAATGTTGAGTATGAGCGGCTCATGGATGGGTGATCATCACCGGCACTAAAATCTAAAGCAAATCCAAAATTTACTTGATTACGTAGAAAAGCTAAAATTATGAAGCAATTAATTGTAAATGCATGTTAAGTATCTGTTGGAGATTATGAATAGAAGGATAGATGATTGAATCCTATTGCATATCAATCTATTCTCATCATGAGTTCGCATAGATGATTAAAACTTACATCATTTGTGTGTAAGTGTTCCTAGATATAGTGGAGTGCAAAATGAACAGGATTAATAAGCCTGGTGGAAAGTGCACTTTATTGCTGCTGTGCACGTGTACAGTGGCAGTAATACAGGTGATGCAGCAGACGTTCTACTTCCGCTGGTGATAGTTGTGCTGGCATCAAGACATTCAGTAGTGATGCCTATTTGATAAAGCAAAAAGTGACTACATTTTCTCTTCAGTGCGATATATGCCCTTCAGTGCGATATACAGGGAGGTCCCGTTATACGAGCATTCGGTATACGAGAATCCGATGATACGAGAGGTGTAAATTAGGGTCTATTTTCAATATACGAGATCGAAAATCCAATGATACAACATTCAAACTGGGGTGAGTAAAATTATCAAGTTCAAAATGCACGCCCTACCACTCCCTGTCTGGACAAAGGGGGATTTGGTTGACCCCAGTGAGGTCACCCCTAGCAAGCCGTGACCTGAAGGGTAATTAAGCATATGGTGCGGCTTGACATTGAGGGGTAATTAGCAGGTGTGCGGCCAAAACCTTGGGACCGCAGTCAGGTCACCCCTAGCAAGGCATACTGAAGGGTAATTAAGCATATGGCGCGGCCTGACCTTTAGGGGTAATTAGCAGGTGTGGGGCCCCAACCTTGGAACCGCTACACTACCTTCTCTTGTATCACCTGGCGTCCCATACATTACAACGTCTTTTTTGCTTGTTATGCATGTTTTATGTTTAATTAATGTGGTTATGTTATTTTGTGTGCTATTTTCTCTTTCAGAATGCTTTTTCTACAGAATAGGTAGTACAGTGTGGGTAATATAGACGCTGTGTGTTTGTTGTGTTTGCTATAGTTTATTTTAGCTTGAAAAACATGTCTTTTAAATTTTTTTTTTTTTTTTCAATTGATGGGGTCCTGGAACCAAACCTATATTTTACCATTAGTTATGTGTTTCGTTATACGAGATTTTGCTTTACGAGTATGCCAGGTGGAACCTAACTGCTCGTATCTTCGGGACCTCCCTGTGTGTTCTTCAGTGCGATATAATTATGTCCTTTAGTGCGATATATGTTCTTTAGTGCGATATAATTATGTTCTTTAGTGCGATATATGTTCTTCAGTGCGATATATGTTCTTCAGTGCGATATAATTATGTCCTTTAGTGCGATATATGTTCTTTAGTGCGATATAATTATGTCCTTTAGTGCGATATATGTTCTTTAGTGCGATATAATTATGTCCTTTAGTGCGATATATGTTCTTCAGTGCGATATAATTATGTCCTTTAGTGCGATATATGTCCTTTAGTGCGATATATGTTCTTTAGTGCGATATAATTATGTCCTTTAGTGCGATATATGTTCTTCAGTGCGATATAATTATGTCCTTTAGTGCGATATATGTTCTTCAGTGCGATATATGTCCTTTAGTGCGATATATGTCCTTTAGTGCGATATATGTCCTTTAGTGCGATATATGTCCTTTAGTGCGATATATGTCCTTTAGTGCGATATATGTCCTTTAGTGCGATATATGTCCTTTAGTGCGATATATGTCCTTTAGTGCGATATATGTCCTTTAGTGCGATATATGTTCTTCAGTGCGATATAATTATGTCCTTTAGTGCGATATATGTTCTTCAGTGCGATATAATTATGTCCTTTAGTGCGATATATGTTCTTCAGTGCGATATAATTATGTCCTTTAGTGCGATATATGTTCTTCAGTGCGATATAATTATGTCCTTTAGTGCGATATATGTTCTTCAGTGCGATATAATTATGTCCTTTAGTGCGATATATGTTCTTCAGTGCGATATAATTATGTCCTTTAGTGTGATATATGTTCTTCAGTGCGATATAATTATGTCCTTTAGTGCGATATATGTCCTTTAGTGCGATATATGTTCTTCAGTGCGATATAATTATGTCCTTTAGTGCGATATATGTTCTTTAGTGCGATATAATTATGTCCTTTAGTGTGATATATGTTCTTCAGTGCGATATAATTATGTCCTTTAGTGCGATATATGTTCTTTAGTGCGATATAATTATGTCCTTTAGTGCGATATATGTTCTTCAGTGCGATATAATTATGTCCTTTAGTGCGATATATGTTCTTCAGTGCGATATAATTATGTCCTTTAGTGCGATATATGTTCTTCAGTGCGATATAATTATGTCCTTTAGTGCGATATATGTTCTTCAGTGCGATATAATTATGTCCTTTAGTGCGATATATGTTCTTCAGTGCGATATATGTTCTTCAGTGCGATATAATTATGTCCTTTAGTGCGATATATGTTCTTTAGTGCGATATATGTTCTTCAGTGCGATATAATTATGTCCTTTAGTGCGATATATGTTCTTCAGTGCGATATAATTATGTCCTTTAGTGCGATATATGTTCTTCAGTGCGATATAATTATGTCCTTTAGTGCGATATATGTTCTTCAGTGCGATATAATTATGTCCTTTAGTGCGATATATGTTCTTCAGTGCGATATAATTATGTCCTTTAGTGCGATATATGTTCTTCAGTGCGATATATGTTCTTCAGTGCGATATAATTATGTCCTTTAGTGCGATATATGTTCTTTAGTGCGATATATGTTCTTCAGTGCGATATAATTATGTCCTTTAGTGCGATATATGTTCTTCAGTGCGATATAATTATGTCCTTTAGTGCGATATATGTTCTTCAGTGCGATATATGTTCTTCAGTGCGATATAATTATGTCCTTTAGTGCGATATATGTTCTTCAGTGCGATATAATTATGTCCTTTAGTGCGATATATGTTCTTTAGTGCGATATAATGTTCTTCAGTGCGATATAATTATGTCCTTTAGTGCGATATATGTCCTTTAGTGCGATATAATTATGTCCTTTAGTGCGATATATGTTCTTCAGTGCGATATATGTTCTTCAGTGCGATATAATTATGTCCTTTAGTGCGATATATGTTCTTTAGTGCGATATATGTTCTTCAGTGCGATATAATTATGTCCTTTAGTGCGATATATGTCCTTTAGTGCGATACATGTTCTTCAGTGCGTTATAATTATGTCCTTTAGTGCGATATATGTTCTTCAGTGCGATATATGTTCTTCAGTGCGATATAATTATGTCCTTTAGTGCGATATATGTTCTTTAGTGCGATATATGTTCTTCAGTGCGATATAATTATGTCCTTTAGTGCGATATATGTTCTTCAGTGCGATATAATTATGTCCTTTAGTGCGATATATGTTCTTCAGTGCGATATAATTATGTCCTTTAGTGCGATATATGTTCTTCAGTGCGATATATGTTCTTCAGTGCGATATAATTATGTCCTTTAGTGCGATATATGTTCTTTAGTGCGATATATGTTCTTCAGTGCGATATAATTATGTCCTTTAGTGCGATATATGTTCTTCAGTGCGATATAATTATGTCCTTTAGTGCGATATATGTTCTTCAGTGCGATATAATTATGTCCTTTAGTGCGATATATGTTCTTCAGTGCGATATAATTATGTCCTTTAGTGCGATATATGTTCTTTAGTGCGATATATGTTCTTCAGTGCGATATAATTATGTCCTTTAGTGCGATATATGTTCTTTAGTGCGATATATGTTCTTCAGTGCGATATAATTATGTCCTTTAGTGCGATATATGTCCTTTAGTGCGATATATGTTCTTCAGTGCGATATAATTATGTCCTTTAGTGCGATATATGTTCTTCAGTGCGATATATGTTCTTCAGTGCGATATAATTATGTCCTTTAGTGCGATATATGTTCTTCAGTGCGATATAATTATGTCCTTTAGTGCGATATATGTTCTTCAGTGCGATATAATTATGTCCTTTAGTGCGATATATGTTCTTCAGTGCGATATAATTATGTCCTTTAGTGTGATATATGTTCTTCAGTGCGATATATGTTCTTCAGTGCGATATAATTATGTCCTTTAGTGCGATATATGTTCTTTAGTGCGATATATGTTCTTCAGTGCGATATAATTATGTCCTTTAGTGTGATATATGTTCTTCAGTGCGATATAATTATGTCCTTTAGTGCGATATATGTTCTTCAGTGCGATATAATTATGTCCTTTAGTGCGATATATGTTCTTCAGTGCGATATAATTATGTCCTTTAGTGCGATATATGTTCTTTAGTGCGATATATGTTCTTCAGTGCGATATAATTATGTCCTTTAGTGCGATATATGTTCTTCAGTGCGATATAATTATGTCCTTTAGTGCGATATATGTTCTTCAGTGCGATATAATTATGTCCTTTAGTGCGATATATGTTCTTCAGTGCGATATATGTTCTTCAGTGCGATATAATTATGTCCTTTAGTGCGATATATGTTCTTCAGTGCGATATAATTATGTCCTTTAGTGCGATATATGTTCTTCAGTGCAATATATGTTCTTCAGTGCGATATAATTATGTCCTTTAGTGCGATATATGTTCTTCAGTGCGATATAATTATGTCCTTTAGTGCGATATATGTTCTTCAGTGCGATATATGTTCTTTAGTGCGATATAATTATGTCCTTTAGTGCGATATATGTCCTTTAGTGCGATATATGTTCTTTAGTGCGATATAATTATGTCCTTTAGTGCGATATATGTTCTTCAGTGCGATATATGTTCTTTAGTGCGATATAATTATGTCCTTTAGTGCGATATATGTTCTTTAGTGCGATATAATTATGTCCTTTAGTGCGATATATGTTCTTCAGTGCGATATATGTTCTTTAGTGCGATATAATTATGTCCTTTAGTGCGATATATGTTCTTTAGTGCGATATAATTATGTCCTTTAGTGCGATATATGTTCTTCAGTGCAATATATGTTCTTCAGTGCGATATAATTATGTCCTTTAGTGCGATATATGTTCTTCAGTGCGATATAATTATGTCCTTTAGTGTGATATATGTCCTTTAGTGCGATATATGTTCTTCAGTGCGATATAATTATGTCCTTTAGTGCGATATATGTTCTTCAGTGCGATATATGTTCTTTAGTGCGATATAATTATGTCCTTTAGTGCGATATATGTTCTTTAGTGCGATATAATTATGTCCTTTAGTGCGATATATGCCCTTCAGTGCGATATAATTATGTCCTTTAGTGCGATATATGTTCTTTAGTGCGATATAATTATGTCCTTTAGTGCGATATATGCCCTTCAGTGCGATATAATTATGTCCTTTAGTGCGATATATGTTCTTCAGTGCGATATAATTATGTCCTTTAGTGCGATATATGTTCTTTAGTGCGATATAATTATGTCCTTTAGTGCGATATATGCCCTTCAGTGCGATATATGTTCTTCAGTGCGATATAATTATGTCCTTTAGTGCGATATATGCCCTTCAGTGCGATATATGTTGTTCAGCATACCCAAGGTGGCGACACAGCAGCGGAGTAATGCTGCGTCCACTACTACTGCTGCCGCTGCTGCTGATGCTGCTGATGCTGCTACTTCTGGTATGCGAAGTAATACTGAAACACCTGACAATACACAGCTAGTTAAATCAAACCCCAGAGTCTTCGCATATAGAGAGGACCCCTTAAATCCACTGCAGAGATCCCTAAGGGCACACTCAGTACTATGCCTTCTATAATGGTGCTCCACTTGTTTGAGGTCACAGTCGAAGGGTGGCTAAATGGGTAAAATGCCGGTGATTTTCGATGATGGTAAAGTTAGAGGTTATGAGAGAGGTTAGAAGTTAGAAGTTACGTCTATGTTAAACTGCTGGGTATTGTTGTCTGTCTGAATTAACTTTAAACTTTAGGTAAATGGGTAAAATAATATGGTAATAAATGGGTAATAAACTTTGGGTAAATGGGTAAAATGCCGGTGATTTTCGATGATGGTAAAGTTAGAGGTTATGAGAGAGGTTAGAGGTTAGAAGTTACGTCTATGTTAAACTGCTGGGTATTGTTGTCTGTCTGAATTAACTTTAAACTTTACTAAGCACAATGAATACTACATAACATTAATCACAAGAAAAGTGGTAATGTACTTTTAGCACAAAACTATTAGTCATCTTAAGTTTGAAAAATGTTGTAAGAAAAATTATCATTCCATAAAGGCTTCTATGGTATGATCCATAACTGTTCTTGTGAGGTCAAAACATCTAATGGGTTACTATTTTGAAGGGAGCTCATACCATGAACACCATAAACAATATAAATCAAGGTTGATACAAAATAAATCACTTTGGGATTACTGCACAGCGTAAAGGCTGATTCACACTGGCGTTTTTTCGGCATTTTTATCTGACGAGAAGTCGGTCTCTTGAAAGACCGAGCGATCGGTGTGTGATTTTTGTTGAAAACCTATTGCGATCATGACACCAGCCCCAGACCCAGACCCAGACCCCTTCTCGTCAGATAAAATTGCCGAAAAAATGCCAGTGTGAATCAGCCTTAAGCCACCTGTAATGGACTCACCCCGGGGAGGGACTGAGGGAGTCCCGTCGCCGCTGCAGGTCATGGGGGGACAAGGACTCCCTGCGGTGAACACCATGAAACCCCAGACGGCTTGAGGATCTTGATGAGTGTGATGTATTGTTGCTTTTGATGGATGAAGACCTCAATACTCCCTGTGGGTAACAATACAGTAAACAAACGTCCTAAAAACTACAATCAATACACTTCATTCTAAATTCATTTTGATTTTTCTTTTGCTACCGTAGATAACAGTAAAGTCGCCACCTGCAGTCATGTCGCCAGCCGCCAAATATTACGAATTATAGCATCACTACTGATTTTTATGTGCCACTGAAGATGATACACAGTAGTTTATATCGTGACTGTATAATCTACCCTGTTTCAGCGTTGTTTTATGCTTTGTAGCTGCAAGTATAGACGGTTTCAAATTTTGCTACGCATTTTTTTCTTCGGGCGATGACGACAACGGTACGACACTCGGTAAATAAACACTAGATGGCGATTCTACTGTTGGTAGCCACTTTGTAGATATTTTTGTCATTTGTTCATTTATAGCCATAATATGACACAGATGAAGACACAAAATAACACAGACTCTCCAGATAGCCCCTTCTAACTGTCCTGAAATCATGGATATAGAAATGTAACTATTAACGCCACCACACGTCTGTAAACAGAAAAAAAAGTTGTCCTGGCGACTTAACTGTTATCTACGGTAAGTGGTTTTGCTTCAATGATTGCAAAAAAAATGAAGATTCAAATATGTATATTATAATTCCCTAGATATTTATCAACTATATTGAAGAAAAGGAGGTTGACTTTAAAAAAATGGATGTGCAAGCAAAGCACCAAACCTGACATCAAACTGCTTTCTACATACACCTTCATTACTCTAACCATCCCATGAATGTATAATAAAGTGTTAAATGAGTTCGAAATGAGATTTAAAAACTGACAAGATAAAAATGGTAAAGGCAGAAAATGGTTGGAGAAAAGACTAAATGCATGCAGCTGAAGGTTGCAGCTGAAGGTTGCGCCTCCCCACCTGAGGACGGTCACTCTGGTCTGTGGGGATGGTGCAGTAGAGCGCCATGGAAGGGCTGAGCCGGTTGTTGAGGTCCCCACGTCCACTTGGCTCTAAAGTGGAGTGGGGGGATCCTTGGGGGGTGGCAGCGGTGTGGGTGATTATAGGTGGGTAGCCCAGCTGGGAGGAGGGCGTGGCCATGATTGGTGTGAACCCTGCAGGGGTGGGTGGGATGTCACGACTGGTCGACTGAGGCAGCTGCAGCAATTTGCTCTCTGAAGAATGCAAAGTGTCAGATATATGATTCATTTTTACATTAAGTACAATTTAGTGATCTGAATGTAAGTAATTAATTCCCAAAGGTGTTCCTAATGAAGAGTGCAATGTACCATTAATCTGCATGAAGGTTGCATCACTACAGTACAGCAAGCAAATGTGGCAAATCATATCAATCACTATTCCCATGGGCAATGGAGCCCATAAACAATAAAATTCCAGGAGTTATCTATCAGTTGGCTCACTATACTCAGAGTCCAAGAAAATACGATGTGAATACTGCACTGAAAATTTGATAGACCTCATGATATATTGATCCTATAAGTGCATGGTCCCTAATGGTTTTCGCTCTTCTAAAAACAATGTCTGCATGAATCACTCACTGAACACTACATAATATTTCTACATGCAATGCGTGCAATTCATAACTGCATATACATAGATTAAATAGCTATACTTTCTAGGGTAAATAACAATGGTTACAACGAATTTACCTCTATGGTACAAACTTAATATTGTGGGGAGGCAGTGACTGAGTGGTTAGCATCTGGCAGTGACTGAGTGGTTAGCATCTGGCAGTGACTGAGTGGTTAGCATCTGGCAGTGACTGAGTGGTTAGCATCTGGCAGTGACTGAGTGGTTAGCATCTGGCAGTGACTGAGTGGTTAGCATCTGGCAGTGGCTGAGTGGTTAGCATCTGGCAGTGACTGAGTGGTTAGCATCTGGCAGTGGCTGAGTGGTTAGCATCTGGCAGTGGCTGAGTGGTTACCATCTGGCAGTGGCAAGCTCGGTGTGCCGAGTTCGAATCTTGCTAGGTGCCAAAATCTTTCGGCAATCGTTGAGTGGCCTAAGAACACCCACAGGCTGCCCATTAACTCTACCTTCAACGGCGAGTGGATCGGAGGATGCAGGGGGGCAGCATGAGCCTATAATCACAGGCGCCACTATAAAATTCCTGCCTGCGCCACCACAGGCGAGGGCCAACCATCACAGCCCTCAAGTAAACCTCCAGGGTCAGGGAAGAAGACTTGAATATCTGACTTTACAAATCCCAAAGTGCAGGTTTCCACTAACCTTTCTCAATGTTGCACTTAGGGTCATCCTCCAACAGTTTCTGGCGCAGATGGTTCTCCTTGACCCGGTCTTCATTGCCCTTCATCACACGGCGCTCATCTTCTGGGCAATCCAGGGTGGAGACCGACCGCTTCTTGTCACCCTGGTGTGTGTGAAAGAGAGTTTAGGGTCTTCCTGAGACTCACAACCGCCGGCATGAGCTGCCGGCTCTGCTAAATTGTCAACTTGATGATGTTGACAACTACATAAAAAACAAAAAACAAAACCATCATAATGTAAAAAGTAAAAGGTGATGAAATGTAAAAGCAATTGTAATAATAATATAATCATTATGGTTATTAATGTTATCATCACTATGTATTATCATTACTATGAAAAAATGACAACGATGATAATGATGATTATAATAATGGTAATAATAATAATAATAATAAAAGTAATTACAATACTACTACTATTAATAATGATATTGATTATGATTATAAAAAGAGTAATAATAATAATGATGATAGTAATAGGTAATAATTAAGTAATAATGATTATAGAAAGGAAAATAAAAAATAATAAAAAATAATAATATCAATGATGTTAGGTGAAGTGTATTTGCCAGTGTATAAGAAGCAACCTCACATGAGACCAAATTTCAAAAAGATATCTTGTGAAAAAAGTATTTTGTATGTTTTATCATACATAAATTGCACGACATTGCATCCTTACAAAGTCGGCAATTTTCAAATTTCTTTGCTTACATGGTGTCAAAACATCATATAATAAAAATTAGAACATGACAGAACACACAGGACCACAGGCGGTGCAGTAATGACCTCCTGTGTGTGTGTGTGTGCAGCGTGCAGGCAAGCCGTGGCGCCGCAACGCTACAGTTTAGGGATTTACACTCTGATGTGTTAAGTGGCCGCGACACCCAGGTTTTTTTTTTCTTTATACATTTAGAAATAAAAAAGTGTGTCTTATGCTCTGACAAATATGGTAATGATGAAAATAATGATAAAACATAATAATGATTTTTGTCATCATTCTCATTAGGTACTATCATTGCTGGTTATAAATCATATATATATATATATATATATATATATATATATATATATATATATATATATATATATATATATATATATATATATATATATATATATATATACTGTACATAAATATTTATATATATTTACATATATATATATATTTATATACAGTATATATATATATATATATATATATATATATATATATATATATATATATATATATATATATATATATATATTATGTATATATATATATATATATATATATAATATATATATATATATATATATATATATATATATATATATATGTATATATATATATATATATCAAAGGCTCAACTTGTAAATATGAGCACTAAAAACTGAGACAGTATTTGGCGCTGCAGTGTCACCACAGCTTATAATGTTAAAAGGGTATTTTCTAAATAGACACGAATATGAAAAATCAAATCAATAAATAGATTTCTTGAGAACAGAATAAATAAATATAAAATACAAATCACAAAGAGTCTAATGGCACATGAAGACAGTCCTAATATCTAGGTGCACCATGCTGAGTGCTGAGTTACAGTCCACGGAAGGGAGGATGTCATGATCGGAAAGGTTGGGAAAGAATGCACAAGACGAGGAAGACAAAAACACCAATAGTTCAGGCAAAAGTATGCAGTACAATGCACAAGACATTTATGTAAATGCTGGACTCATTCTATACTTGAATTAGAGATCCATTTTTTATCAGTAAAGGCTGAACCTTTGTATATAAAGAGAGGACCCTGGAAATGAAAGACGAGACAAAATACTATCTATACAAGAATGAGCAGAATTTTTAAAATGTTTCAGATACATTTTTTTGCCTCGCATTTTAATCAAGACAATTACCAAAATAAATTTCCCTTCCCAGATCCACTTACTGCACTTGCATTATTTTAATACTGGACAAAATCATATTTATGCCTAATACAATAAAACAGGTCAAATCTAATAGTAATTCACATGTTACAATAATTCACAGCACATACGTATGCCAGTGCTGCAAATTAGTGGGTCATGATGTGATACTACAGATGTGTGGCCATGGTGAGAGGCAAATTTATCATGCATGTGAGCTTGGTGATGCATAACTCATATAAGTCTTGTGTATAGAAACACTGCTAGGGTTGGGTAGGTGTTGCTATGTGTACAGAAACACTGCTAGGGTTGGGTAGGTGTTGCTATGTGTATAGAAACACTGCTAGGGTTGGGTAGGTGTTGCTATGTGTACAGAAACACTGCTAGGGTTGGGTAGGTGTTGCTATGTGTACAGAAACACTGCTAGGGTTGGGTAGGTGTTGCTATGTGTATAGAAACACTGCTAGGGTTGGGTAGGTGTTGCTATGTGTACAGAAACACTGCTAGGGTTGGGTAGATGTTGCTACAGTCTTGTGTATAGAAACACTGCTAGGGTAGGTCACTGGGTGTTGCTACAGAATGACCTGACAGGGTGGCAGTGCGAGGTCATTGGTGGGTACTGTGCTAGTGTCTTACTGGGTCACTAGTGATGGTTTCGTCACAACATTTGACTTTAAAATGCATCTAGTATGGCAATGTACAGTGAAAAGTTGTGGCTCCCTCTGTTAAGGTCTATTGGTAACATTCTTACAAGGAGAATCACTCAGGTACATAAGAAAGAGTTGCATATACACATATATTGCACAGGTTTTTCTGTCAGTAGGCACTAAAAGAAGTTTCACATCACAAAAAGACAAACAAACTTAACACAATAATATTATTCACACAAAACAGACATATGTCTGAACATTTATGGACATGTATGTATGCATGTTTTAGGGCAACACATACAAACAATTCCTGGGACATAAACATGAAATATCATGATGCTAAGGCTTAGGTAATCTGGCTGATCATTTCACATGCTCAGGAAACCTGTTGATTAAAATATATATATATATATATATATATATATATATATATATATATATATATATATGAGGCGGTCCGAATCATAAGGGTACCAAACTTTTTACTTTTTAGATCTTTTTACTTTCGAGATAATTGAGGTCAAAGTTTGGCAATTATCAAACATGTGTAACTTTTTAACCCGGTGAGGTGCTCTCTTCATAAATGGACTGAAGGTAGCTGAAACACTACTCTTTATCCCATGATTTGAAAAGGGGGGGTTTCACGTCTACTTTTTGAGTAACAGCACAAAAACCAAAATTATCCCCATTTTTTAATGCCAAAAATGGCCAAAACCTAACATTGCCAGCCCTTTGACCAAGATGTTCTTGTTTTAAAGATAATATTGCATTGATTTTAGGTCGTGTACGCCATTTTGCATCATTCCCACCCACAACCCATTAATTTCCAAATTTGAAATTTTTTGAAAAATTATCAAATGTTGAATGCTGACACAAAATTTATAAATGTTTGTGTTTTTCTGCCATAGCAATGCTGCCGTGCTAGCGTTTTTTTCGACCTCTGAAGGCTGGAAACAGCTGCATGTAGCTTGGCACCCTTACAATTTGCAAAATTTTTCCAGGATCTCGGGCGGTGTGCCCTTAAGGCGAAAAAGTGACTTTCACTTCCAGGACTTTCACCCTTACAATTTTCGTCATAAGGGTACCAAATGACAACCATTGTAAGGGGGAAGAGTGGGCTATCACACCATGGGTTTGGCGCGATAATTCAAAATTTATCGTTTGGTACCCTTATGATTCGAACCGCCTCATATATGTATATATATATATATATATAATATATATATATATATATAATATATAATATATTATATATATATATATATATATACTCCACAGCTTGTATCCTCCCACTTTACAAAGGACCTTTCTTATTTAACAAAAAAAAAAAATAATTCTCAACACAAATTATAAAAGCACACCCAGCTTCATTCTGGAAGATCATTCAGACATTATCTCATATTATTATAGAATTCCTTCACATTTCCCTTTCCCCCAGGAACTCATAAAATGTTATGGTTTGCACATATATATGAAGCCAAACCTTACATTTCTGGTTATTCCTTTCATTCACATATTTCATAAGCCACTCAAAGGGAGTGTGAGCCTTGTCTTTCCTGCTTCTATCCTCCTGACAATTTCTCAGGCTGTTGGCTTACTCCTCTCCTCTCCGAGTACATACGTACAGTGTACATACCTACGCATCAGATCTTTACGGATAAATATCGCATATCTAACAGATAAAAAAACAGATGTTTTGCTGCTCATAAAATTCCTCTTTCATGTCATTCGGAATATAAAAATTCTTATTTATCACAAGGACCACAGCGCATATCTCTGTGTGTACAGAAAGAAACTCTGAACACCACTGTCATACACAAGTGTTCAGTTCTGATAATCATTACACTTAAATTCAATAATAATTAAGATATGATTGTAGTAATTACTGAAAAGCCAGTACCCAAGCCTTACAATAAGAAAAAGGTATATAGGATGGTAATAGCCTGTCTTAGGATTAATTAAAATAATACCAGAGCCTAATTCCATAAAAAAACACGAGACAAAATACATATCCACTGGTATGCAAATAACCAAACACTTGGAATCAAACACACACGACACAAAACTTTGGGGGAGGTTGTCGAGACAAGGACAGACAGAACAGGCTGGGCGGGGATAAATAAATCCCTCGTATAGTGTTTAATTTTGTGCCCACACGTATAGACGTACAGAACCAAAATAACGAGACCAAAACACACAATGATATTATCTTGTAAAAAAACTGTTGAGACCTAAAAACAGACAGCTTGCTCTACGTCGTGCATCAAATCATAGCAATTGCTACTTCAAAGAGTTTTTCATGAAGGTCACATTCGATGACTCAAGTCCCCTCCATAAACTACTCTCAAAATATTGATTTTACGTGCAGAGTGTGAGCTATTAGTTACTAAGAAAAAGACAAATTATTTCAAATTATGAGTAAAATTTTACAGCATATGAACAATCATTCTAAAGCCAGTTAAAAATGCCATTGTTATTTAACAATTTTGGCGCTAACAAAAAAACTGCACTCTGTTAACCACAAACACAGCAAATAAAAACTACATGAGTGCCTCCCAAGCTACTCTAGTCAACATGAAGATGCTGGTAAGTGACTGCCAGACACTTGATGCTGACACACAGTGACCTCCTGCCTGCGCTTCACCATGTGAGTACCTCAGTGAGTGGTGTGGCAGCCTCCGGGCCAACAGACGGAAGGTGCTCCTTCTGGGCGCTTCCCGAGTCCTCAGAGGCAGGGGACGGCTTTTTAGAGGCTTCTGAGACTTTCCTGAAGAGCATCTCTTCTTTTCCAAAATCTTTTGAGTGTTCTAATGGCATGACCTTAATAGCTTCCATTGGTGCACGTGCGGATGGCATGTCTGTTAGTTCTTCAGTGGAAACCCCTGCTCTGGGCTGCACCACCACCGCTACGGCGTCTGAGCAATGCCCGAACTGTGTGTGCTTTATGAAACCCTCTGATGAAACACTCTTAGGGAACTTTGTGCATGAGGTCTTAGACAGCTCAGTAGTAATTATGCCCTTGGAGAGTTGAAGGAGGGTCACCTTAGCCACTTTCAGTGGGTCGTCTCTGATACCCTCTTCAAGACTAGCCTTTGGGGCTGCTTTTTTATCTTCTTGAGGTGGTGGGTTATCGCTGTCTTTGTCAGCCTTCTCTAGAGCTTTCTGTTCTTTTCTCTTTTGTTTTTCCAGTTGCAATTGTTCTTTTTCTAATCGTTCATGACGCTAAAAGATCAAATCAAATTGTTAGTTATCTGCTTCCATACCAATATATTTCCTAATGAATGAATCGCATCCCTTTCACATATCTCATTTGTTTCCTGCTAATTTGTGACCATCAAAGTAGTTCCTTGAATGAACTCTATTCATATCATTCAAATTAAATTCTCTCTTGTCATTTGTCACAACAGTTGAAAACAAAAACACAAATAGCACAGAAGAACTATGCAGCCAAAGCATTCAAGTGCAAATAAGGCAAGCTTCCCCTAGGTGCTACATTACACAAATCTTCGCCATGTTTCACAACTGACAACAACTGGCCATGATACAGTCTTCTGTACAATGCACATACATTTCTAATACAAATTATACAAACAAAAAACTGCTCATCATTTTCAGTTATTAAGTTACTGACTATACAACAATTTTTCAACACATACCTATTTACTATAGATACGTTATCAAATTTTTTCATATACACCAATACCTCGCTTAATGCATGAGTTACGTTCCTAGAAAATAGTGTGTTAAGGAATAAATGGGTTAAATGAATCATATATTCCCGTTGATTTAAAAAAAAATTAAAAACTATTTTCTACGTAACTTTGAATTTTTTGGTGCGTATAATAAAATTTTGACTTTTTTTTTTTTTGCACAACTTTGAATTTTTGTGAAGCGAGGTTGCATTAAATGAGGTGTAGGTGCAAGCTCCACACATCCATCCAAAAAGGGTGTGTTACCAAAATATCCCTGGAAGGTTGCTCCTACTCGCAGCTAAAGAGTACATTTTTGTGTGTGATCAATGTCCTTAGTTATGACAGTGACCTTGGTCGGATGGTGGCCATTTTCGAAGTCGTCTGAGATTTTCAACTCATAAGAGCTCTTAGAATTATTTTTTTTACACTATGTCCATATGTTCCTGAGTTATCGTGCTCACAGACAGATAGACAGATAAACAGACAGACAGAGACAGACAAGACACAGAGATGCATACAAAAACAGTACTCCCGTTCCCTTTCTTGAATGGTCATAACTAATATGAGCCTTGAAAACTGCAAAGGAGGTAAGAACGACATTGCAGTGGCACATGTTCTACCCGAAATGAGATCATGAAAATGAATATCAAGAAATGCTAAATGATATAACCAGGCAACTAAGGAAATTTTGGAGGACAGGCAGTGATAATATTGATAGGCAGTTTCAACGGTGAGGAGGTAAATTGGGCGGAACGTTCTAATACATGGGTTAATAGGGAGCTAAATTTAGTTATTGATAATGTCATGACCCATTGAGGCATTGGGTTGTGGGAGGACTGTTGGAGTGGAAGTGCCAGGTCACCATCCACCGGGCAGGCCTAGGAGGACATGGAGGCAGTGTGTTGAAGAGGATCTGGCAGTATTGGGCATTGAAGAAATTGAGGCAACGGATAGAGTTACAGCTAAGTATTAATTATCCGACCTTGGGGGGACCGAAGGTAGGTCGGATAATTGGAATGGTCGGATGTTCGGATATCACAGTAACCATAAACGTAAGGACAAAATGGTATAGAACATAAAAGATGCAGCTCTTGAAGGCCGATCCAGTGGTAGACGCGAAAGTAAAATTCGTGCATAAATAAAGCCACAAATCAATGTTTTCTAAAAACTATAAAAAAAACGAAGTAAAATAAATGGCCAAAACAAGACACAATGTGGTGGGGAAAAAAGTCAGTTGTTTGGACAAGTCGGATGTTTGGGGGTCGGATGTTGGGAATTTGGCTGTAGTTGAATGCGTATCATTGGCCGTCTGAACTCTTAAGATATTATGGGAAAATCTGACGTTAAACAGCAAGAAGAAGATAATGTCATGACGCAGAAATAGGGATTGCTGTCATTAGATAAGAAAATAGAGAGAGAAGACTTAATAGCACTGCATAGAACAATAACGAGAATGAAAAAAATTGATAAAGAATACGTCATGTATGGGTGGGCACAGGACCCGAGGCTTGAAGGCTAGCAAGAAGTACAGCTTTATGAACAATGTATTGATGCCTGGAATGACTTGGACAATCAAAACGTAAATGCCTAGAGTATTCAATGCTTTAAAATTAGGATTGACCCAAGGAGACATGGACACAGGACACTAGGTAAATACATATATGCCGACACACCAACAAACATACATAATAATTTCTGCTTCACATAACACTTCTGAACAACAGTTATTACCTGCCTAAAAATCCTCCTACACAACGACCTTCATCAGTAAGCAATGCAAGGTTACCCCTATGAGTGAAGACAGTAATTAATACAATAAAATGTCAGTTATCCGGCAATTGACAAAGAAGACACGTTGGTGTGGGATGCAAGCAGCAGGAGAGGACATGGAAGGAGGCTGATGAAGACAAGATACTTAAAGGATATTAAAGAACACTATTGTTCCTAAACAGATATATTACATGAAACTGTACTTAAAATCTGTAACAATAACTATAGCTTTTAAAATGCATAATAAGTCAGATATCTTCTAAGCCTTCTATCTATCTTCTAAGGCAGGGGTGGGGAACCATTTTACTACCAAGGGCCATTTGGACATTCATGACATCATTCGCGGGCCATACAAAACTATCAACTTAAAAATCAGCCTGCTTTTTTTGGCCGACGAGAACCCTACGTGAATTATACGTGTCTGTCCCGTCATCTATGTGTCCTATCCGTCCCGTAATGGACGTGCTTGTCCCTTATAATTTACGTCATAAGTATTATGCATGCACTCAATAACAATTTATGTTGGTATGGAAAAAAAGCTAATACATTTATTGTATTTCGAGTCTCGTTTGTGGTTGTCTTGGCAGGGCCGGACCCAAGGGTTTTGTGGGCCATATACGGCCCGCGGGCCTTATATGGCCCGCGGGTTGGACGTTCCCCACCGCTGCTCTAAGCCTTTTGCAGAGACTTGATTCTGTCTTCAGTAACTACCCAGCCTAATCACATCATCATGAGAGTTTTTAAGCTTGAATGCTTGGCTTTTAGACATCACTACCTTGTCAGCTACAAGGTTTGTGAGGCTAATGGAGAAATATGAGACAATAAAAAGCCAATACTTCTTAATAAGCAAACAATTACCTAACAAGAAAAAATAAAAACTGTACTGGATAATAAAAGTGAACCTTGTGTGTGTATTCAAACTTGAAAAAAAAGTACAAGCAACAGAGATGCCAATTCTGTGTCAGGTGCAGAGCGCTGTGCTGAGAGGAATGAAGGGGAGTGTTCCATCATGTCCCTTAGTCCTTGTAGATGCAGAGTAGCTAAAGTAAAAAACTGCCAAAAAATGCAGAAAAAGTATCTTGAATTACCAAATCCAGAAGGAAAAGATTACAAAATTTGCCAAATCCAGATGGAAAAGATGAAAATATCAGAGCTAATTAAGTGCTTTTAGAATTCACGTTTTGCATTTCCAGGGCAACAATATTCAGAAAGGTTTGCTTCCCGTTGACTGTCCGGTGAGTTCATGTGCATGCCAGCTGACTGGGTCCCATCAGAATGCCGGTCAGGTGCAGGGGCAGCACAACCATGTGTCACCCAAGTAAGAATGAACACACAGCATGGTGCACAATGAGTGTGTCCAGTGTGCACTGATGCCTAAAATGTGCCAGCTTATACTACCTGTAAATGGAATTCAGTTCTCTTCCAAGGCAGCAGACGGTTTTCTCGGCCCGTGATCTGCCAAGAACCATTGTGCCCTGTTAGAAGGGGCTGTAAGGCTACCGTAGCTCAGTCCTCTGGCCTCCTGCACCCAATGCACTCATTTGTATAGGCTAAGAAATTTTAAGTTTTCAGGTGTGGTTGTTCATTTTCAAAGGTTGAGTTTCGGCAAAAAACATTGTCATGAGTCAGTCAATAGTTCATATACATTGATTGTAGCAAACTCTACATGAAATATCACTAACCCTTTCCTTGCAGCATATTTCATCATGCTGAAGACGAGCAAAGTAGACGTATCATTAGTTTTACATGCCGTACTGAGATGTGAAATGTACGAGTGAGTGGAGTCTGGAGCTCACGTACATCAAAGGAATAATTAAATTAACTAAAATACATCAATTTCTAATGAAATAGCCATGGAAGAATGTCAGAGTTCTGAACACACACACACAACACGATGAGCAGATGCTGAGTTGTCAGGATGGTGATAGACAGGGAGGATCTATTTGTATGACGCTGGAGAAACAAAATTTTTTTTTTTTTTTTTACGAAAACTAAATCCCTGAGGGACATCAAGAATTACAGCTTCCCAAATTAGGGTATTGATGTTTTGATCAGCCTTGAGAAAAAGATAGTCAAGCCAAGAATATTCATGAATTTAAAGCTAACCTTGATAGCATGAAATATGGAGACAGAACCCTACAAGCATAGGTTACTTCGTGTATGTCACAACCAGGTAAATAGTACACACACACACACACACACACACACACACACACACACACACACACACACACACACACACACACACACACACACACACACTACGGTCCAGATAAGAACGCGGTTTGCCATTCTGTGTTTCGGCGTTTTGAATATCCTTTCGCTCCCGGGAGTTTTTCACTGACTAATCCGTCCCCACCCTTAGCGGGTGTTTACTATCCCCCTTGAGCAAGGGGATGGAGGTGTGTGGTGTGTGAGGTCCCAGCATTACCCAAAGATTGGTCACTAAGAGCTTCAAGCTCACTCCGGGAGGGTGAAACTGGCGATCGCAAGTTTGGCTTGCATGGACAAGACTGTGCGTGAATACACACACACACGATGCAAAAGTGATTAATGCAAGAAGTATTCAGGACTTCAAAGGAAAGCTGAATAATAGTAGATTTGGCGACGGGACAGTACGAGCATAACTCTTTTCCTGTATGTTACAACTAGGTAAATACACACACACACACACACAGCTGCCTGTCAGCTGTGTGTACAGATGCACTTTGAAAGGTTCCTCCACAACTGGCTATGGTGACTGGCTGCTGTGACCAAACAAGGACGCAGAGGACCCAAGGAGACCTTAAGTACCTACAGGTGAGAGCTGTGCAGTTAAATAGTCTCGTCTCCAAATGATTAGCCTAGAAAGTGAAAAGACAAACAAAGATGGGTGATCCCGCCAAGACACCTTTGATGGCTTTGACACTAAAGAAAAAGACTTATTAGGGCTGAAAATGAACCAGAGAAGAGTTATAATACTACAAAATATAGTACACGAAATCATACAAAAACCAAGATGGAAAAGAAAGTGTTTGTACTGGAAAAAGATAATATATTTTGAAAAATAAAGTGGACGAACTAAATTGTAAACAAGACGACGAAAAGGTAGCGAAAATGCATGCAGAAATGAATGCAGTACATAAGAAATTGAAAATGACACAAGAGGAAATGAAAGATGAAAGAAAGACATGGAAGATAGAACAAGAAAAAGACCACGAAAGCTTACGTCAAATAATAGAAGATCAAGAAAATGAAAAGAAAAATCTGACCCAAGTGATCAAACAAAAGGAACATTTAGTGAGAGATACGGTGGACAAAAAGAAATGTGTCATCAATTTTGGTTATAAAGAAAAAGTGTTGCCCAAGAAAAACATAAGAGAAGAGGAAGAAAAGAAAGTGTCAAAAGAAATATTTAAAGTACATAGTAGAAACAAATACGGAGATAGAAGAAGAAATAGAAGAGATACATAGGTTAGGGAAATATGAGGAGGGAGGAGCCTGCCCCTTAAAAAGTTAAGTTTAGGTCACAAGCTACAGCACAAGATATATTTGGCCGATTTTTTAAACCTGGACATGGGCTAACCTGAGACTAACCATGGCTTTAGACAGACATTTCAGTGCTTTAAACATTTGTCCGGGGTATAATATCATTAGACTTGGATGTTGGACAGGTTAGTGAGTGTCTAGCCATTCCAATCTGAGACTAAACACCCTGGAAAAATGGTTAAAAAGCTTAAATGTCTGGTCTAAAGCCATGGTTAGTCTTAGGTGAGCCCAAATCCATGTTTAGAAAATCGGCCAATTGTCTAAGGCATGGAAACTGGCAAAGACAGAAGAATATAAGAAAATATGGATAAGAAAAGATATGAATGAGGAAGAAAGAGCCAGTCTGAATGTACTCTTTAAAGAAGCCAAAGAAAAAACGAATTGAGAACGGCAGAGGAAAAACTGAAATTCTATTGGGGAGTTTTGGACCAAAGACTGAAGAAGTGGTATCTAAAAGAGAAAGAGTAAGAGCAGACAGTTCAAAGGAAAATTAAAATGGATGGCGGGTATCGTACACAAATATAAATGGGCTAGAGTCAACATTAACAGAAGTAAACGATTACCTAAGAGCCAAGAAACCAGACCTATTGGGTTTAGTAGAAACGAAGCTGAGTGATTCTGAGGATGTGCCAGTTGGGGAGGGTCAATATAATGTATGGAGGCGAAACAGAAATCAGAAAAAGGGAGGTGGTGTAATGGTGTTAACAGGGAAGGATGTGGTAGTAGGAAATGTGGAGAAAGGAGAAGGAATGGCCGAGGTGTTGAAGGTAGAGTTGGTGATGAAAAAAGGAAGAATAAGAGACTTAGTACTCGTATACGTTCCACCTAAGACAAATTCCTGGGGGAGAGAAGAGTACGGAGACATGATAAGAGACACAAGCAAATGTTTAAAGAATACGATGGAAAATTGTGAGAACATAATTATGATGGGAGATTTGAACTGCAAAGAAGTTTGGTGGGAAGAATGGTATACTGAAGGAGGAGAAGACTCATAGGGTGGTACATTGTTGGATTTGGTAATGAATAACATCATGACTCAGTGGATTAAAGAGAACACAAGATTCAGAGGTAGCGAAGAACCATCAAGACTAGATCTACTATTGACGAAAGAACTGGAAGTAATTAGTAAAGTAAATTATCAGTGCCCACTTGGAAAGAGTGACCATGTACTTATTGAATTTGAAGTAAATGATAGCAAAAAAGAGGGGAGAAGAGAAGAACACAAGAAAGGAAGATACAATTATGGAAAAGCAGACTTTGACGGATTAAGAACATTTTTCGGAGACAGACTGGAGTAATTTCCATGCAGCAACGAGTACCCAGAAAAAATGGGATGAGTTCATCTGAATTTACACAGAAGGAATAAATAGTTATGTTCCAAGGATAGTTATCAGAGAAAAGAAAAAGAATGAATGCTTTAACAGAAAATGTGAATTAGCAAGACTAGAAAGAGAAAAAACATGGAATAGTTGGAGGAAAAAAGGAGGTATCAACCTTTGGGAGAATTACAAAACAACTAGAAATGAATATGTAAGAATCCGAAGAAAAGAAGAAAGTAACTATGAGAGAAATATAATAGAAAAATGTAAGAACGAACCGAAACTTTTCTACAGATATATAAATGGAAAAATGAAAACAAGGAAGGAATAGATAAGCTGAAGGTAGAAGGCATAGTGTATGAAGATGCATTACAACAGGCTGAGGTGATGAATAAGTGCTTACAGACTGTATTTACAAGAGAAAGTGAATTTAAAACTAAAAATATAATAGAAAAAGATAATATACTATAATGGAAGACATAAAAGTAGACGTAATAGAAGTAAAAAAGGCTAATGGAAAGTCAAGATGTGAGAAAAGCCCCGGGTCCAGATGGAGTGTCGAATTGAATAATGAAAGAGTGCAGTAACCAACTAGTAGGAAAGTTACATAGTGTAATTGAGAGTTCACTCAAGGAGAGCAGAGTCCAGCTTGATTGGAAAAGAGCAAATATTGTGCCAATTTACAAAGGAGGAGACAAAGAAGAACCGCTAAATTACAGGCCAGTATCATTAACAAGTGTAGTGGCAAAAATGTGTGAAAAAATTGTGAAGGACAGATGGTTGAAATATTTGGAAGAGACAAACACATGCGCAGGTGGCCAGTTTGGATTTAGAGGAGGAATGTCATGTACAACGAATTTATTAAGATTTTACTCGAGAGTGATCGATGTGACACAGGAAAGAGAGGGGTGGGTCGATTGCATATACTTGGACCTAAAGAAGGCATTTGACAAGGTACCTCACAAGAGACTGCTCTGGAAGCTAGAACATGTAGGAGGATTGAAGGGTGGTTTGCTGAAGTGGATGGAAGACTTTTTGAGCAACAGAGAGATGAGAACAGTAATAAAAGATCAGAAGTCAGAATGGTGCAGTGTGATAAGTGGAGTTCCTCAAGGATCAGTATTGGCCCCAGTGATGTTCTTGGTCTATGTAAATGATATGACAGAGGGAGTGAACAGTTATATGAATTTATTTGCTGATGATGCTAAATTACTAAGAAAAGTAGAAAGTAAAGAGGACTGTGAGGATTTACAAAAGGATCTAGATAAGATTTTCAGATGGAGTCAATTATGGGAAATGGAGTTTAATGCTAAAAAGTGTAAAGTGATGGAAATGGGCAGTAGCAAAAAGAGACAGAGAGGAAAGTATTCGATGGGAAATGAATGGATAATCAAAACAAAGGTTGAAAAAGATCTGGGCGTATGGATTACGGATAATTTGTCACCAGAGAAGCATATAAACAAGACCACAGGAGATACATATCAGTTGCTGAGGAATATAAGAATGGCATTCAAATATCTGGATGAAGAGATGATTAAGAAATTGATAACATCTCTGATGCGACCAAGGTTGGAATATGCGGCAGTGATTGGGTCACCACATAAAAAAAGAAGGATATAAGGAAGATTGAGAGAATACAAAGAGCAGCCACAAAAATGGCTCCAAGCCTGAGAGATTTACCATATGAGGAAAGACTTTCAAGACTAAAACTCCCAACTCTTGAGAAAAGAAGAGAAAGGGGAGATTTTATAGCCGTGTCTAGAGCATCAATGGGCCTGGAAAACATTGATAGAGAAGATCTGTTTGTGTGGGACGATAGAAGTACAAGAGGTCATGAGAAGAAATTGAAAAGGACAACATGCAAGAGGGACATAAAAAAATACAGCTTCCCGTATAGAAGCATAGAAGCCTGGAACAACCTTGATGCAAAAGTGATTAATGCAAAAAGTATTCAGGACTTCAAAGGCAAACTGGATAATAGTAGATTTGGAGACGGGACAGTACGAGCATAACTCTTTTCCTGTATGTTACAACTAGGTAAATACATACACACACACACTCACACACACACACACACACACACACACACACACACACACACACACACACACACACAACACACACACACACACACACAGGCTTTCTATTTTGAATCCACTTCCCGGTATGATTTGGAATTGATATTTTGCTGCAGATTTTATCCTCTATTCAGTAACATCTACAAGAATCTTGATTTCCTTCTGCTTACTCAAGCATTGTTCTGTCAGCTCCACGTCAAGAATAAAAAATGAAAACAAATACTAAAAGTGTGTTATTTATGTCATGCGTTCATATTTGTTTACACGGAAAACATTGAAAACATCCAGAAATCTTCAAAACACTTCACAATAAGCTACAAACATTTCATAAAAGTAAGGAAGGAGGGTAAACATTTGAACTCGGATGACATACAGACCTGTTATAATAAATTGTATTACTCATATTTACCTCCGCCAACGAAATTGGAGGGAGGTTATGTTTTCACCCCGATCTGTTTGTTTGTTTGTTAGTGTACAGGATTTCTCGAAAAGTTATGAATAGATTTGGACCAAACTTGGTATGCCAAGTCTATTTGGTATAAGGAAGAACTGATTTAATTTTGGATGAAATCGAATCACAACTGTTGTTTTGGATGAAATCGAATCACAACTGTTGTTTTGGATGAAATCGAATCACAACTGTTGCCATGGCAACCAATTGAAAATCCAATTTCCCCTATCCTTTAACATGGTGAATGAAATATTCGGCGGAGTATGCGCTCTACTGAGTGCCCCCCCCCCCCCCCCCCCCCCCCCCCCCCCCTAGTTTCAGTGTATTAAAGTGTTAGGATGAAAAATTTCCTCTATAGGAATGAAAATGTATGTTCCTCTTCATGCTTGTGACTGATCAAGATTACAGATGAAAGAAAAAGAAAGAAATCCCTCACACACTTAATATAGTAAATAAAGCAGCCTGGTTCTACTACTATGAAATAGTGCCGGGAACAAAGTAACTGTGTGCAGTGCTGAACAGTCATTCACTTTTATTTGACAGGTCATCCTGATGTTCATAATTAATTTTTGCCTTTGCAGAACAAAGTTTCTAAACAATGAATGCTGTTCTGCAAATAGGACATTCAAAAGAAAAAATACTATTATTCCGTGCGTACCTGAGGCCTGATTACAGGCGCACAGACACATGTGTGTCACATCATTGCTTCCCAACCAAGTGTCAGAGCAGATAAAAAGTTATACTTGATCTCTCCTGGTTGTTTCAGACCAAAATGAGGCAAATTACCAGATATGAATATCACCAATAACTTGCTAAACAACTCTTTGCTAGCAAATCGAAATCAATGATATATTTATTGTACAGCATCACCATGCTCATGTTCTTGGTAAAGCATTAGAAATGACAAATTACCTTCATGAAGCTTGAAAAGCTGCCAAGACTACACTTCCACACACTACATTTGTTAAGGCGTCTGCATGAATTTAAGGTTTGCCTGATGAAAGTAGGAGCCAAATATGAGGCCTTCCATTTCTTATCCAATAGCTCCAACAACAGCCTGGTCTACACAGCACCAGCTGTGGTGCCATTTCCACAGCCATACTGACACACAGAAAATGGACACAGCTACCATATGCTGTGAGTTTTGGGGCTGTGTAAACGCTTATCTATTGATATAATTATGTACTCAAGAGTAACTTTATCATCTTTTGACATAATGTACAGAACTGTTATTCAATCAAGGACACAGATTATTTCTGTCACCTAAACTAGTTACTTTATAACACGCTACTGTACTTATGCAGAGCAGCATGTCCCACTATGTACTTATTTACACATTATTCATATACTTATCATGAATGTATAGCCATTTCATCATGAGGTTCAAATTTGAACACATAATTCTCCAAGTACAAGGATCTAATACTTTGGTCTTAGTATAAGCGTTGTTAAGTAGGCAAGGAATGCACGCACTGTACATCCGTAATCACTTTCTCTAAAGAAATTTGCAATACTGCCCAAAAAGTCCTAAACACTAATTCTAAAATCATTCTAAACTAATATTTCATTTTTACTTTTAACTAGTTGGTCACTTTCTGAATGCTGTAAAATTAGGTTAATTTAAAATCCAAAGAAGATGAAGTAAAACACTATTTTCCTAATACAAAAGCCCAAAGAAAGTCCTAAGAAGGTAGCTCCTTCAAACAGCACACGAGAGGCCGCCACACCCAGCCTGCTTACCTCGGAAGAGAATCCCTCCACCAGGATGGCCACCAGCAGGTTGAAGAGCACGTAGTTGCCGAAGGTCATGAGTGCCACAAAATAGAGGGAGGCCCAGTGGCTTGTCTTCTCCATGCCATTGAACAGTACAATATTCCAATCCTCCTGAGTGAGTATCTGTGGTGGGGAGGGACAAGGGAGAACGTGAGATCATTCTGACCTGCACAGATGACAACACTGAAGAAATCTCTACACTAATCATTTTTTCCACCGTTTCTTTGTAGTATAGTCGTTAACAAAATGCCTTAAAATCTGAGAGTAGCTGTTCAAACATTAAACATCTTAATGATGTGATGAAGTACACTACACATTTAATGCTGTTTCAAGATGCTTATCTTCACAAATCCCTTATAAATCTTCTACCTAATAGTACTATGTCATTACTATTAGTTCATCGCCTTCATATGTAATTACTGATGTGATTATATATGATGTGATTAGACTATTAATCATGCTTCATTAGAAGAAATCCTCTAACTACTATAAAAATGCTATTTGTAGGAGAGGTTTTGGCCTAATTAATCACACACAAAGTTCAACTTACCACATCAGCCACGGCGACACCTCCTTAAGAATTGCCTTTACAAAATAAACATAAACACTACAGTACACAGCTATCATCAGTCTGATGTAATACATTGAGATATGTCTTTGAATAATGATGACTGTCACTGAAATCAGTATCTGTTATGCCTCTGCAGGATGGAGAAGGTAACTCAATAACAGGATGTATCTGTTAACCATGTAATTGATTCTAATGATTGAACTATAAGTTAAAAAAAATTTGAGTTATATTTATACAATGTGAGTGTGTGTGTGTGTGTGTGTGTGTGTGTGTGTGTGTGTGTGTGTGTGTGTGTGTGTGTGTGTGTGTGTGTGTGTGTGTGTGTGTGTGTGTGTGTGTGTGTGTGTGGTTACCTAGTTGTAGGTCTACCAGTGTGGTCCTGTCTTCATATCTATATTTATCAAGTTTTTCCCTAAATTGATGCACATTTTTTGCCACTACCCAGAACCCCTAAAAGAAGTATTCAAATGTTATACAACCTTATTGGTGCTGGGCTATATTTAAGAGTTTTCAACAATGTTTATTATGCTACCTTGTTCATATGACGTAACTTTAACAAATGTTCTTAAATTGCAGGTCCATTAGAGTAATGCGTTTCCTCTCTGATACAGTATAAGATTACTACATACAACTCAAGAATGGTTCAAGGCACACCAGCCACAACATGAAGGAGGAAGACTCACCTCCCTTTGAAGACTCACCTGAAAGACGGTCACTGTGGCCCAGAGGAGGTTGTTAAAATGCATTCTTGTGCAGAGACACCCAGACTCAGGGTCGAGAATCTCCTTGCACGTGCAATCTCCACTGCCATCCGCTCTAATGCAAAACTTTCCACCAAAGAGAAACATGCCTAGCACACTGAAAAGTAACAACGGACATGGGCAAGGCGTGACACAAGATGGACGAGTAGAGGTGTTAGGGCAATTCAAAAGTGACCTGATATGACCTGCACACACAAGCAGTGGTGACCCAGGCTGACCACACACTGAAAAAAAGGTGAAGACGATGGCCGAACACATAAGAAAAACTGTGACCAAGACTGACCAGAAGTGCTTTTGAATAAACTCTATCTAAAGAATGGCCTAACTGCGTCACACACACACACACACACACACACACACACACACACACACACACACACACACACACACACACACACACACACATTCTCATAGAGCTTGAAATAAATGAAGAAAGATATGTAGACAGATCAGAATCCCATAGAATTAGAAAAGATACAACTTTTGGAAAGCTGACTTTGACAAGTTAAGACATTTCTATATGGAAACAGACTGTAGTGACTTTGATCAGGCTATAGATGCACAGGAGAAGTAGGAGGAGTTTCTAAGAATATATAAGGAAGGTGTTGAGAGATATGTGCCAAAAGTGAGGAAAGTGAGTGACAAGAAGGAAGGGTTTAACAGAAGATGCGAAGAAGCAAGAGTGCAAAGCGAAAAGGCTTGGAGGAGATGGAGAAGTAAGGAAGGGAACATTATGCTTATTATAGGGGAAATATAGAGAGAAAGGAATGACTATGTAAGAATTTGAAAAGAAAAGAGAAAGCACGAGAAAGTATAATAGACCAATGCAAGACTCGGACTGTCAGGATTAAAGCTTGCAACCGTGGAGAAAAGAAGGGAAAGCGGGGATCTGAAGGCTGGGTTCAGGGTTTCCAAGGGACTGGAACATTTTGATTAAGGATTATTTTTGTGGGACGAAAGAGATACGACAGGTCATGGAAAGAGGCTGAAGAGGACCCCATGCAAGAGGACCCCATGCAAGAGGACCCCATGCAAGAGGACCCCATGCAAGAGGACCCCATGTAAGAGGACCCCATGCAAGAGGACCCCATACAAGAGGACCCCATGCAAGAGGACCCCATGCAAGAGGACCCCATACAAGAGGACCCCATGCAAGAGGACCCCATGTAAGAGGACCCCATGCAAGAGGACCCCATACAAGAGGACCCCATGCAAGAGGACCCCATGCAAGAGGACCCCATGCAAGAGGACCCTATGCAAGAGGACCCCATGCAAGAGGACCCCATGCAAGAGGACCCCATGCAAGAGGACCCCATGCAAGAGGACCCCATGTAAGAGGACCCCATGCAAGAGGACCCCATACAAGAGGACCCCATGCAAGAGGACCCCATGCAAGAGGACCCCATGCAAGAGGACCCCATGCAAGAGGACCCCATGCAAGAGGACCCCATGCAAGGGAGATGTCAAGAAATATAGCTACCCATACAGATCCATTGGACTGTGGAATAACTTGGATAAGGAGATGGTATACATGCCAAGAACGTTCACGACTTAAAAGCTAAGATGGATAATAGTAGTTTTAGAGACGGGACAGTACGAGATGAGCTCTTTTTCTATAAATCACAACTAGATGAATACACACACACACTCACACACACGCATATACACGCGTACA
This sequence comes from Chionoecetes opilio, assembly GCA_016584305.1. Taxonomy (NCBI): domain Eukaryota; kingdom Metazoa; phylum Arthropoda; class Malacostraca; order Decapoda; family Majidae; genus Chionoecetes; species Chionoecetes opilio. The sequence continues at coordinate 369,918 of JACEEZ010001894.1, forward strand.
CACACACAAGCAATATCATGTCAATAAGGTTAGTTGTGAAAAGCCCCAATGTCGGACAGCCATTCAAAGAAAAGCATATTATGAACAAAGACGCTTAAAATGTTCACTTAAAAGTTTTAGATTACAATGATTTAAACAGGAGATGCAATAAAGATGAAAAAAAATACTAACAATAAAATCAGAAAAGTAAATGAGTATTTAAACACAGCATTATCAAGGTTTTCAAATGTCTATAAGGGTTTTACTCTTCCATGGATATGACATCTTAGTTGTGAACATGCCACACACAAACACCAAGTCTCCAATAGTCTCCTTGAGAGTAGCTATACAATCAAGATACCTAGATACAGTATCTTACAAAACAGTAAACGAATGCAAACTATTCAGACTTGTTATTTCAGGAATGAGGTGATACGTCATCAGTAATATAAAGACGATTCAGGTGGTGGTCATATCTGAACAGTAAACAACATGGACCATGAAGAGGGTCAGCCTGAGGTAACCAGGAGAGGTCATGAGGAGGCTGTCAGGCTGGGTCACCAAAGGTCACATCTACAGGTGTTAGGTACCGCAGATGGGTCGGGTTGTTAAAAAGGCCATCTAACTATCTCCGTCAGATCATTTGATTTCAACACTGCAAAGGTACATTTTTAGGGAACGGAAATTTTTTTCTACTAAAAATGGGGGATGAAAGTAATGCAAAAATATTCTTAAGTCAATGAAATGACAACAATCCAATGCGTGTAACATAAATGACATCTGCACATTTTGTTTTCATGCGATCACTTAGTAAGCCTCTTGCAGCACTCCACCAAATGATCTTTGAGAGACTCAGCACATTCCTCGGGTCAAACATAAGTATTACAAGATCCATAGTCCCACCTACAAACAAAAAGAAGAAACTCTATTTGGAATACATCTGAAGATGGTCAACAGAAGCTGCTAATTTATCTGTAATGTTATATATATATATATATATATATATATATATTTTATATATATATATATATATATATATATATATATATATGGTAAGCTTATATAAGTGTTGGTTGGTTGGCTGCACTATCCACTACAGTAGCTTATGATCAAGGTTTCGCAGAGTTTTACATTTCAACTACACACAATAACAATAATTACAGCACAATTACTGGTCTACTTGTAGTTTGTATGGGAACCTACAGTTTCAAATTCTACATTAATCTAGCACTAGAGTTTACCACTGTTACATATTAGAAGACATGACAGTTACATACATGAGGCTTAAGCACAACTTTTGGAAGTACAGAATTTACTGTCAAACCAGTACGGAGGTCTCTTCTGTAAAACATAATTCATCTGCCGCTAGGCATTCCATGGACGGCCTTAACACTACACTAAGGAAGCTAAATACTGCATGGCCTTCCTGTGTCACATGCGTTGTCTCGTTAACTCGCTGCAAATTCATTACTCTTACGTAGCCGGCACAAAATGCACTGCGGCAACAATATCAATTCAGTGTCTAATAACTCAGACATAAATCACTGTGCTTTGTCAGAGAAAGATCAATCGCTACAAAGCGCATGTGAGTGTGTGTGTCCGTGTGAACTCCTGTATTGATCTTAACCTATATAACCAGTACAAAAATTCTTGAACTCATCTTGTCCATTCTGCAGTATAAATCTAAATGACAATCAAAACATGATTTTTTTCCCACAAGTGCCATGTCCATATTGGATGAATGATCATATTCTCTGAAGAAAATAAATCTTTTTTTTGTAAAACTATTAGACAAAAATGTAGGATGACTAGAAGTGCTTGGCAGGCATTTGGCTTCTTTGTCCCACTTCAGCTATCCTGACCTGAACTTATTTCCATCCCCAGAAAATATTTGAGCATGTTGAATTCTTCATCATTACCAGCTTCTTGTGAATAAGCTGCAACATTAATTTTAATTGTGGTTTCAATATATTGTTGTTGTTGAGGAATTTCCTATGGCTATTTTAAGAGTGGTGGCGGTGTTCCCAAAGGAAGGCGAGTCCTCTACCTTACCATATATTCATTAGTGTTCTGTGTCATATCCTTCCTATTGATCCAAGACTAATGAGAAGCTTTACACTAACATTTACTCATACATTCTTGTATTTTTATTCAAACAAGCAAATCTTGATGATCTAAATAAAAAAAAAAATTCCTTTCGGTTTAAATTTCAATAAACCTTATGGTGTCTTATACAGAAGCTTTCTTAAAAGGAAAGTGAATGCCTATATGCTTGTGTTTGAAGTAAAATCACCATCACAAGTGAATAAATACTATTTGCATTATCACCATTGTCCTATACCAGCTTCCTACACTGACTGGAAAATGTAAATGACACAACAGCACAAACAGTTACTGGGCACCGGAGCAGACTGGTAGGAAGGATCAGCTGACTGTAAGTAACTGTAATACATCAGTCCCAATAAACAGCACTGGCCTATGACAATGATAACAGCTGTTAATATCTATTAAAAAGCAGTAATACAATCATTTTAATATATTGTCAGATACTGCCACTAGAAAAAAGCCACCACCTCAAACCAGGGTCCCTACAGCTACACCCACTAGGAATTGGACAAAAAATGTCCTGTTTTGGATGTTAAAACTGCGATCAATGTGATACATTTTCAGGCAACTACCACGTGTTATCAACTAACTATCAGTAAATAATAAATCATAGATGATTAGAATAAATAACACATATTTTTGTGTATGTCCATACTGTGAGAGACTTGAATGTCCACACACGGATGTTTATGTTGCACGCTTAGCATGAAAACAATCGTATGATATTCATTTGATATCAGCACTGTAGTATTTGGCTGTGCAAGTTCTTTTTCAGTTTATACCAAAAAACTGATTCTTTCTGGTAATACATGAATATGAGATTTGAAGCAAGAGTTGTATTAAAAGAAAAATTGCAATCATCATGAAATATTTCAATGGAAACTTTTCATAATAAGTTGCTTGTTTAGACTATTTGCTTGTTACATTTTTCTAAAGAAAAGTGAGTAGATAAGAGCAATAGAGGGATGCAACTACTGGCAGCTGTCTGACAGGTACTGCACCAACATAGGCAAGCCACCAAGACTCTAAAGCAAGGTAATCGTGCGGGCATCCCCAAACAGGTGACCAAGTGCAGAAGAGTGATGCTCAAGCGAGGCGTCCAGGTAATTGTGACACAGTACACACCTGACATCTGTGGGCTGGTGGTCACGCACGCGGAAAATACTTGCCGAGTTCTTCAATCCAAGTTCGTCTAACCTTTACCTTGGGCTGGAGATCTTTACGGCGACCGTCTACATCTCACTCACAGCAGCTACCAAGATATTTTCAAGGCGACCCAAAAGCTATGATGCACAGATGTACTGCCTGTTGTTGACTGATTCAATGTTTCTTCCATTTCTTATTCATAGGCTTGAAAACAAGCCTTCCAGCCTCTCAATTTTCATTGTACAAAATCTAAAAACCTAATGAAAACACATTTTGCATTAAGATGTGCATGAATTTACTCCTGTGACTTATTTCACCTAATGGTAGGCATTAATTCCGCAGATAAGATTCATAAATTCTCAAGAATCTGAATAGATAATTTAGGGTTAAGTGACAAGTGCAATGAAAAAGGTAAATGATTACTAAATATGATAGAAAATATACGTAGATTTAAAATACATGTCACTAGTCTTTCTCATTGAAAACAAAACAAACTGATATAATTCATCCTATGTTCCGGTCTATTGAAGACTACAGCCCTGAAAAACCCTGTGTACAAGTATTGCATCCAGTCAACAGCAGGCAGCCACCACCAAAAATCTGTTGATAGTAATGACAACTTGGCCGGCTGGCTACAGAGTGACAGCATGCAGAGACACTGTCCGTCACACACACGAACACAACTTCTCCTCTGGGGCAGACAGTCCACACCTGCACTACACTCTCACACAAAGGCAGTACCTGGAACACGGTTATGCTGGCCCATAACAGACTGTCAAAGTTCTTGCGGTCACAAGAGGTTGAATTGTCCTCATTCTGTTTGCAGAATTTGCAACCGAAAAGATTCATGCCCAGTATACTAGAAAGAGAGGAAAAATGGGTGAACCACAACTCAGCTATACGCAAACAATGAAGAAATAAGTGCCTTGAGAATTGGAAATAGAAATGAATTAATTCTTTTTAACCGTAAATCAAAAGAAAATTCACAAAATAAATAGGTGTTTGTAAAAAGGAGAAATATACTACAGCAAACTCTCCTGGAATCTAATTTGATCTTTTGGATAACATGAAATTGATGAAAAATTTCTCAAGATCCAGATGATTTCCTTAAAATCAAATTCCACACAGTGTTTTTTTGTCTATCACTTTGTCATAGATTTGCTCTTGTGCAGTATTAGTGATGAAATGCATCATAAAATAATTATTAATGAAATATGAGCCCATTGAGACAGAACATAACTGGATGGAAAATACCCTGGACAGTACATGCACCAGGCGATCCTATCATGGCCTTGTTTGCATTGCTTACAACGACCATGACTGTATTTAGAGAACCTGGGTATCCAATAACTTGTACACATTTTTCTTCCAGTATAAATATAAACTATGAAGCTATTTGGGATAAAGTCAAATCTGCCTCTTTTCCATTGAACATGAGATCAGAGAGTTTGCTGTATTCTGATTTACAAGATGAATCATATAATATAAACTTGAAGATAAATCAGATCCACCACAGATACATAAAATGATTCTGGACCCAAAACTAAATAAAATAATTTGGAGTTTCCACATCATGGTGAAACTGTGAGCAAGGTTTGGGAGCCAGGCAGGAAGGGAGGTCCACTAGGCCTACGTGGTGTGTGCATCTGCTGTGCTATAATAGTGACGGAATATATACAAGTAAGAGTAGAAAAGATTTAATGGAATAAACACCCTGAAAGAAAGATAAAATACCCATTCATTAATTTTCAAAGCATTTCTAATTACCACTTTGCCGCAGTTTTGGACAAAGCTCATATTAAAGTTTTAAGCTTTGTGTTGTTTATAACATTTTATTTGACTGATAATTATTTACGTAACACAATATTATACCATCAAACTGTCAGTCTAATCCAAGTCCCAATCTATTACAGCAGGATAAAGACAGACGCTGATGCCGATGCCTTTATCTGTGCATTGCAAATCTTTACCTGAGCTTTCCTCTCTGTCCTTGAAAATGGACAGAACTTTTACTTCTACAATACAAAAATATTTTATCTAGAAGCATCCATTTATTGTTGATATGTTGTAGCTACTAATAACCACGGAGGAGACACCTCATCCTCACCTCACCTCGACACCACGAGGCGTCGCCCCGTGGTGCAGTGGCTAGCGTGCCTGGCTACGAATCTGCGGGCCCTGGTTCGAATCCGGGCCAGGGCAAGTCGGCGGCCAGCCCAACAACTGTTCTTCCTTCCTTTCGGGGTAGGAAGTACAGGGTTGATAAATGGGTACCTGGGGAAACCTGGGGAAGGTAACTGTGGTAACCCGGGAGTCACACTAGCCCTATATCCCGGGGTAACGGGTTCTCACCCACCACAGGCCAGAGGCTGATGTGACGGAGATGAACACCAAGGCCGCGCACAGCAGTCTATGCCCCCATCTTTACCTTACCTTACTAATAAACAGGGAATAATCCAGATTTTTTTACTTTATCTTTGAGACTTACGGATTAACTGATATATACGAGTAAATCAATGTAGGTCTAATTAAAGGACGTTTCCCCAACCACTGACAAAGTACAGCTGTTGATGGACTCCTATTAAGTAGACAAGCTGTGTAAGATGTATGGTCTTGTCTCAGTAACCATACATGAGTAAGTTTTAAATTCTGGGTTGCAAAAATAGCGGACTACCTATGAGCTTGAAAAGAACATTAATTTTTAGAAGTCCTGTGCTGTGCAAGGTTTAAGATCTGACAGACAAAAGAGTGCAAAGTCCATGATTTTGAGTATTGCAGACAACTAGAAAATAACTAACATCATCCCTTCAGAGGTTCTTCTGATGGGATGAAATAAAAAGATTATATTATGTATATGAGATGAAAGTAGTAAATGTAGTCTATCACTATAACATGGAAGACTCAAGTAACTCAAGCTGTCTGCATAGGTTTTCAAAAGTGGAAAGTATATATAATCTATCAAAACGATGATTTGTTCATAGACTCATCATACTTCATAGAGTCATCGTAAACACTAGTGTGACTTTATTGCCAGCACTTGTCACTTTATTGCCAGCACTTGTCATTTAATTGCCAGCACTTGTCATTTAATTGCCAGCACTTGTCATTTAATTGCCAGCACTTGTCATTTAATTGCCAGCACTTGTCATTTAATTGCCAGCACTTGTCACTTTATTGCCAGCACTTGTCATTTAATTGCCAGCACTTGTCATTTAATTGCCAGCACTTGTCACTTTATTGCCAGCACTTGTCATTTAATTGCCAGCACTTGTCATTTAATTGCCAGCACTTGTCATTTAATTGCCAGCACTTGTCATTTAATTGCCAGCACTTGTCATTTATTGCCAGCACTTGTCACTTTATTGCCAGCACTTGTCATTTAATTGCCAGCACTTGTCATTTAATTGCCAGCACTTGTCATTTTATTGCCAGCACTTGTCATTTAATTGCCAGCACTTGTCATTTAATTGCCAGCACTTGTCATTTAATTGCCAGCACTTGTCATTTAATTGCCAGCACTTGTCATTTAATTGCCAGCACTTGTCATTTAATTGCCAGCACTTGTCATTTAATTGCCAGCACTTGTCACTTTATTGCCAGCACTTGTCATTTAATTGCCAGCACTTGTCATTTAATTGCCAGCACTTGTCATTTAATTGCCAGCACTTGTCACTTTATTGCCAGCACTTGTCATTTAATTGCCAGCACTTGTCATTTAATTGCCAGCACTTGTCATTTAATTGCCAGCACTTGTCATTTAATTGCCAGCACTTGTCATTTAATTGCCAGCACTTGTCATTTAATTGCCAGCACTTGTCATTTAATTGCCAGCACTTGTCATTTATTGCCAGCACTTGTCATTTAATTGCCAGCACTTGTCATTTAATTGCCAGCACTTGTCATTTAATTGCCAGCACTTGTCATTTAATTGCCAGCACTTGTCATTTAATTGCCAGCACTTGTCATTTAATTGCCAGCACTTGTCATTTAATTGCCAGCACTTGTTGCGGATGAAGAAAATACACAAATATAAGGCAAGCTTAGAAGTAGTTTGGTACTACATAGATTAAAAAAAACCTACTAAGAGTTTCTATTGGGCCATCTGAAGTCTGGAAACCTCTGAAATTTGCCTTTACGTACTTTAATTCACAATAAAAACATACAATTTACTTTCCACGCAGCAATTAATTTGGCCTTATAATTAATTAACTAATTCATATATTATTTATTAATTCATCATTAGAATTGTTATCTTTATTATCATCATTATTATCTTCAAAGATTAGATATTATGAAAAACGTGTGTGTGTGCGTTTTCGGTGTTCACTTGTTGTCAAAGTGTTGTCCTGTTTAGTTATTTTCATAGACTGTACATGTACGAGGTAGAGAAAATATGAACGTATGTTATCTGAAATTCTAGGCCAGCCAATATAACACTGTGGAACTATGACCCTGCGAGGCGTGTCATCGCAATAGTTACCGTTGAGTCGTGACATGGGGGATAGGTCCTCGTAGGAATTTGGAAAGAGTATGAGACAAATATGGAATTACTGAATGGGAAATGAGTGGATTAGAAAAACAAAAGAAGAAATTGACGTGGGAGTAATGCATAGTTTTAACCTTTCACCACAAAGAAACATAAATAAGGTCACCAGAGCCATATAACCTCTGAGGATTATTAGAGTTGTTTACTTATTTGGATGAAGGAATGATACAAGTCGATTGTATCAATGATTCACCCAAGGTTGAAATTTGCAGCAGTGGTGTGGTCACCGCATAAAAAGAAAGAAATTTGAAGGATTGAAAGAGTACGAAGTGCAGCAACAAAGATGGTACCAAACTTAAAGGATTTATCGTACGAGGAAAGACCGTCAAGATAAAATCTTCCAACCCTGGAGAAAAGAAGGGAAGATGTGATCTGATTACTGTGCATGTGATGCCCCAGGGACTGGAGAATGTTGATAGAGAGGACATGTTTTTATGGGATTCACGAGATACGAGAGGTCGTGGGGCGAAGTTGAAAAGGAACACATGTATGAGTACTGTATTTAGCTAAGAAATAAAGTTTCCCATACAGATTTATTAAACTGTGGAATAACCTGGATAAAAAGGAGGTACATGCCAAGAATATTCACAATTTCAAAGCCAACACGTATGCTAATAAAACAGTACGAGCTTTGCTCTTTTCCTGTAAATCACACCTCGAGGAACTAGATGAATACACATCAACACACACTCTGCCTGTGTGGTCTGATGGAAGTGTCTCCGCCTGCTGCTCAGCAAGTAGTGAGTTCAAGGCTCGCTAAAGTCGGATTTCGTTTGCAGCGCAGGGAGTTACTGTCCCCCTTGAGCAAGGGGATGGGTATATGTGTGTGAACCATGTAGTCTTACCCATTGAATGGTCTTGTTTTCAGAATATGGATTCTGATCCTTGTCAGGATCTTGAAAAAATATATATGGGAAAGAGATGAATGGATAACATCATTATGATGTTTATCCAACAATGGGGCATGAAAGTGGATACATTTGATAAGGGATGATGGAATAAATGAATATGAGTAGCCTAACTAGAATATAGACTAAATACCTAAATGATGGTACAAACTTTAGCTTCTGAGACAGAAGCATGGCATGAAGTGGGGTGGATGGAGTGCAGACAGAGGTGGGTGGAGGTGGCACCACCAAAGAACATGATGCCAAAAGTGAGTTGGATAACAATAGATACAAAGACGATACAGGAGTTTTCCTCAAATCTTGTGTATGATAACTATCAAAACACAAAGACTGATACTCACAAACACCAACATTCCGTTATTTCATCCTCAAGTTATCCTTCTTTTCTTCTTGCTTTCTTCTCTCTTGTTCTTTGTGATCACAGTAGTCTTCCTCGTACAAGGAAATGTTCAGGCATGTATTGTAGTACATGTACAAATAAAGAATGAAAAAAAATCACTCAGGCACTTCATAGTAACTGATTTTCCTCTATAATAATAATATTAAAAAAATTAGTAATGCGAATCTCAATAAATATTAAATATACATACTCCTCTTTACAATACCAAGGCAGTTTTAAATTACATGTCAGCCATAATCAAAATATTTCTTAGCAGTATAAAATTAATACCCAGCAAAACAAAAAATGAAATAAGGGAGTTCCTAAAAAATTCATATTGCTAAAAAAAAAAAAAAAAAAAAAAAAAAAAAAAAAAAAAAAAATCCTGTATATATTTACCAACACTCTCTAGCTAAAACACTCAGGTCAAAGAGGTCACTGGAGCAAAGGGACTGAATACAAATTTACACGATCAATTATTTATAGACTTATCCATCAGCTTTGTCATTTCTTGCGATTGAATGTCATCTATGCATGTTGTGAAAATGTTTTACAGGTATTTTTTTGATTAACAATTCTTGATCTCAGCTTTATGGTATCACAAAGTCTGACGATTATCTGAATACTTCCAAGCCTCTTTGAGTTTCGTGCAACATGCCATGCCATTCAACCTCAGGACGGCAGCGTTAGTGGACTAGATGTCTAGGTAATAATGTAGGTAATCACCAGCCTTCATTGGTGTCAGATAAACAAGGTGGTCAGCACAGGTCACAGGGATAAGGGGTCACCATAAAAGGTCACCAGATAGAGGGAGGGAGGGAGATAATAGGGAGCCTCCACAATGTTAATGAGTCATGTGGTGCAGCAAGCAATTCATTTTAATTACTACCATGACAGGAGGCTAAGGGAGTAACTAAGGGACCACGTAATGGCTAGTTCAAATGACTGGGTGGTGGTGGGGTGGACTACATAGAGCAGGTCACAAAAGTTCACTAAGCTGTTTTTAATCAAGTTTTATCCTTACTCTATCATAAGAAAAAGTCTCAATAACAAAAAGTGGAAAAATAGGATTCTGGAAATATAGGAGGGTTAAATTTCATACATCTATAATATCCTTAGCGCCATTTTACTGATTGAGTATCAAAGTTTGTATTTTATGTGTTTTACTGTAGGGGAAACTTATAGAACAATGCATACTCTTGATATAATAATATAGACTTGATTTTTCCATAATTAGAATCCCTTCCTCTGGGCTCTGAGCAACAATTAAAAGAAAATACTCAACAATTTAAGCTCACAAGATTTTAGAGGTTCAAAAATAATGAGCAAAACTTTCTGAAATGCGCATGACAAAAACTTTTGCAACTCACCTGAATATAAATATAAAAAGAATGAGGAGAGAAAAGAAGATGGCAACGTTGTCCATCGTGCGCAGCATCACGAACAGTTGGCGCCGCAGCTGAGGCATGAAGCGCACCAGCTTGAGGATGCGCAGCAGCCTGAACGTACGCAGCACTGACAGCCCAGAGCTCTGGCCTGCCTGCTTGTCCACCACGGAGGTACTGCTGGAGTAGCTCTGGTACATCTCCACCACACTGCAGGAATCCAGGCATTGCAATAATTTATGGCAAACACAAAGCATAATGGCAACTTGTGAAAATGAAGAAAATTTTGCATTTAGGGAGTATATCTTGTGAAAATACAGAATATATTGTATTCAGGAGTATAATTCAAGCTCTTACCTTAGGATAACAATGACGCCATCAAACACGTTATAACCATTGCTGATGTAGCCAAAGGGTCCCTCTGCCATAACCTTGAGCAGCATCTCCACGGCAAACACCCCAGAGAAGATGTAGTTGCTCATCTCTACCATGACGGTGAGTGTGTGTGGCTGAGAGAGAAAGAAAAGTTAAATAAGCTATGAAAATATAGAAAGTAATTTTTGTTGATATATGACAAATTGTGATTTTTTTTGCAGCTGTGTATAGCCTTCAACTGTCTACTACAGAGTATTTCATCAAAATTCACTGTAGTTTTTTCATTAATGTGTACGGTAATAGATCCCTCCCACCCCAACCATGACTATGAAGCATATGGGTCATAAGAACATAAGAAAATCAGGAAGCTACAAGAGGCCGTGTGACCTACAGGTGGGTCAGTACAGGAAATTATATGAAGCAATTTCGCTTGTAAAAGAGTACCTACATAAGAAGTGACACTTGGCATTTTCCTCCCTTACTTATGACTAGATATGTCTCCCCAGTCCCTCCCAATACCTCGGATGAACATTGAAAACCACAGAGCAAAGAAAAAAGAGGAGAAATGCCATGAGAATAAAGAAAAGTGAAAAAGAGTATGTTTCTGGAGAATTTTGAAAACAAACTCTGGCTATAAGTAGATTGGGAAGTATGAGCCTCCTAGTGAGACAAAAAGTTCACTCAAGCTGAAGCGAGGGGGACCAGGAGCCTGAACACGGAACAATCCATGCCAAAACACAAAACATATGTGAATGAATATGAAGGAAAACAAATTTTATATAATGTGACCAAGAAATGAAAAGGCAAAGTAAGTAAATGTGAGCCATCCATATACAACAAATGGCAACATGGTTCAATCTAAAGTGTGAGAAAGCAAGAAGAAAAGAAATGTGGCATGAAGGAGGATAAGCAGAGCACAAAACCAAAAACAGAAATACAAAAGAATATAAACGAACAAATGAATATGTGAGGATAAGAAGAGACAAAGGAATGAGAATTTGAGAGAAGCATAGCTGGCGATTGTAAACATCCCAAACTTAAGGCTGCTCTATCAATCCATCTGTGGCGCTGCCTTCTTTGTTGATGTTTGTAAGGGTCAGTGATGAACTTCTCTGATTTTTACCTAAAGCCAAAATGCTAATGCCAAATTTGGTAAAGATAGCAATAGAGTAAAGTAAAAGATAGTAAAGATAGATAATAAAATAGCAACGTTGGTCCAAAACAGGCATACATACATACATACATACATACATACATACATACATACATACATACATACATACATACATACCAGACAGACAAACAAACATTCACACTTATAATATAGAAAACAATGATAAAAATAAGGGCTGCAACAAAAATAGCAACATAATAAAAATTTTAAGGCAGCTCAAATATGCTTTGGACTCACCTGGTTGTGGTATTCGATTCCCATACTCAGAGTATTTATCAGGATGGCAATTAGAATGCCTCGTTGGAAGTAACGATGCTCCACTAGCTTCTTGGTGTATGTCTGGATCATTGTAAAGAATTTACCGACAAAAGAAGGTGGCCGGTGGACCTTCTCCCTCCACTCATCATCACTCCAGTCTGATCCTGAGTCACATGAATCTGAAGCAGAGTAGTAGTCCATGAACCTGGTGGTGCTTGGTCCCCGGAGAAGAAAAGTGTTGGGGCAGAGAAATGCTTCACACCTTTGGCGAGAGAGGAGTACAGGTGTGTGGACGGAGCGGGAGTCAACGCCGAGGTGTGTGGGCAGGGCAGCCGAGAGAGCACCACTCAAGGCCAGCAGCTCCCCACAGGTGAGGGTGCCCTTGCCTGTGGACCCGTTGTACGAGGGTGTGCGGGTGACAGAATGCAATGAGGATTTGTTCCTCTTGAAAGGTAAGACAGGGGGAGAAAGGAGTGAAGCAGGCATCAAAATAGGAGGAACAGGGGTGTGAGGCGATGGAGGCAGAGGTTCCCGGAAGTATGAAGGGTCTAGGGGCTCGTCGTCTGTCTGTGTTGTCTTCTCGCTATGGCAGACGTTCTTAGTGGCTGTCTCTCCTTGGTGGCCGTGCAGCAGGACAACATCACTAAACATGACCGAGCTGCGGCGCCGCTGTCGGGGGGTGCAGATACCTTGCGTGCCGGGAGAAGCAGGCACCAACTCGTTCCCATCTCCACTAGAAATCTTGAGGATGACTGGGCGGTGGGGTGAGACCTGCTGCTCTCCATCATAGCACTCTGGGTTAGGGCTGGGAGAGTTGTTTGTCCGCCCATCATCCTGGACTTCCCGGATCTCTGGGGGAGACAGCATCTGAGGTGAGGCGGGTGCTATGTTATTCATAATTGTGAGGCCACCACAATGTCCCATGACCCCTGGACTGGCAGGAGGTAGTGCCAAAATGGTGCCCGGGACCCCTGCCACACCGCCACTCTCTCGGCTGATGAGGGCACTCTGGGCTGCCTCGTACTGGCGGCGGCGACGCTGCTTTTTGAGGCTCAGCTGCCTGGGGTTATCCGAGCGATTTCTCCTCCGGAACTGGCGGTAGTGCGTGTACACCCTGCGCTTCCCTCGACGCCACAAGTGAGCGATGTACTTGATGATCTCGGCATAACACGAATTAGGTTCTGCAGATGACGCCAGGGTGCTTGTGGACTGAAATCGGGCACGCTCCATCCTCATGCGTTCCATCTCGCGCTTCTTGGTCTCGGAAAACTGAGTAGCAATGACGACCAGACACAAGTTGATCATGAAGAACGAACCAATCTTGGAGAACCAAATTATATTAGTATTAGTACAATGTAATTTTCTACATATTAAATTAGTGAGGCTATGCATTTACTTTATATAGTCATCGATAACATAAGTCCATGTTTGTATTTCATCATTCCTAGACCTAGCCTATATAATAATTTCCTATTAGGCCTAACGTATAGTGCCTTGAATACTGGACGTCAATTTGCTGTTTCCACTTACCACGATAAGAAGAACAAAATATATAAAATCCCAGAATGAATGAGCATCCTGGACATAGTACATAATGTCTGTCCAACCTTCTAAACTTATCACCTGCAAAAAGAGACCAACACTTAGAAAAGCAAATGAGTACGAATATCATGCTATGACAAAACAACATATATGCCATCACACATCCAAGTCTTAATCATCAGGTCTTACTTACCAGAAATATAGCAACCCAGGCTAAACCAATATTATCAAAGGATATTGCTCCCTGAAATGGATTCCTGTCTCCTGGTCTGCAGTCAAGGTAGTATTGGTTCCAGTTGACACAGGATTCATTTACCATATCATTGGGGACAAACATCTGGGCGGAATCATTGCAGATCTTGCCTGGGTAAGGAGAGGGAACATTACATAAGAACCTAAGGAAACTACAAGAGGCCGTGAGACCTACACGTGGTAGTTCCTGTGGGAGAGGGAATATTAAGGGAAGGTTGTCCAGAAAATCACAAAATACAGTAAAACCTCGCGTATTCGGACCCTCGTTATTCGGACTTTGACATTATTCGGACCTCCTTTTAATTTTTTTATTTAAATCAATTTTTTTATAGGGGTCGAAATTTCCTAGCTACATATTCACCCATATATTTTTTTTTTTTTTTTTTTTTTTATACATATCCCCCCATTATTCGGACCACTCCTTGGCCCAATTAGTCCGAATATGAGAGGTTTTACTGTAAATTAAAGATAGCAGCCCGTCACTGAGTTTATTGTGTCCTCACCATTGTATTTTGTATGTGGGAGGTCGTGACAGCGGTGCATGCCATTGTCTTTGGGTAAGGAACAGATGTAATCTCTCTCTTGCTCAGCCACTTGAAAGTAAGAAGTGATGGGCCTGTAGGGGAAGACGGCAAATGTAGCCAAATTGAAGCCTGATGAATACATAAATCATGGTGTCTATACCAGACCTGGAAGTGTGAATGGCATCCCTAATTTCTTTAAGGAATAGTTATGAATGATAAACAATGCCATATTTTTCATTAATGCTAGTAAGAATCAAATTATATTCTCTATTACATATGATTCGATTAATATATACCAAGAATGTTCAAATACCAAAGTTACTTGTAAGTTTCTATAGCTATGACCCGCTAGGATGCCATGTAGCCTACTGTACTGTATATATAGTCTACCTATGCAGCAGTCAACATCCTGCCTGGACTCCATCTTGCTACAGCAGCCTATGTTACTATACCTAAGTACTTACTGAAGCTAAGGGAAACAGCCTAGAACTGCTACACCTAAATCATAGCAATGCCAATACTATACAAGGAAGACTGCTGGGAAGCAAATGAACCTTTGTGGAAGGTTTTCATCTGCCCAAATACCTTCCCAATCTGTATGACTCTCACTCAGAGTCAGAGAGGGCAACAGGAAAGATGGAACTCAGATCAGTTTCCTATTCAAACAGAAATAATATCTTCTTTATGATACACTGATAGCCATGATACATCGTTTGCCACTGTTGCCATGGCAGTGCAGAACCACATCACATTATAGTTTGTCTGATAGGATATACGTAATCACTAACAATATTTTAGAAACTTTGAACGATGTGTGTGTGTGTGTGTGTATTTACCTAGTTGTAACATACAGGAAAAGAGTTATGCTCGTACTGTCCCGTCTCCAAATCTACTATTATCCAGTTTGCCTTTGTAGTCCTGAATACTTCTTGCATTAATCACTTTTGCATCAAGGTTGTTCCAGGCTTCTAGGCTTCTATACGGGAAGCTGTATTTTTTTATATCCCTCTTGCATGTTGTCCTTTTCAATTTCTTCTCATGACCTCTTGTACTTCTGTGGTCCCACACAAACAGATCTTCTCTAGCAATGTTTTCCAGGCCCATTGATGCTCTATACACTGCTATAAAATCTCCCCTTTCTCTTCTTTTCTCAAGAGTTGGGAGTTTTAGTCTTGAAAGTCTTTCTTCATATGGTAAATCTCTCAGGCTTGGAGCCATTTTTGTGGCTGCTCTTTGTATTCTCTCAATCTTCCTTATATCCTTCTTTTTATGTGGTGACCCAATCACTGCCGCATATTCCAACCTTGGTCGAATCAGAGATGTTATCAATTTCTTGATCGTGTGTGTGTGTGTGTGTGTCTGTGTCTGTGTGTGTGTGTGTGTGTGTGTGTGTGTGTGTGTGTGTGTGTGTGTGTGCATGTGCTGATTTTTAGCAAATTGAATGCTTCATGGGCCTTTAAAACTTAAGATGTAATGATATACTGATGGTGAGATAAATCAACCATTTATACATTGCTATGGAAAAAAGTTGCAACCCATAAAACTTGAGCCATAACAAATGTATATCACTTACATCTTACACAGAAAATAGAGCACTACATTCCTTGCCATGGTAGAAACTGGATATCAAAATCAGCAACACCAGGTATATCCAACTATCATGATTATTGCTTGATATTATCGTATCCCTGGGCTTTCCTAGGCGTGTGTTTACCTAGTTGTAGCAGACAGGCATACTCATGTAGTCCTATCTTCATAACTATATTTATCAAGTTTTTCTATCATTAGATGCACAGTTTTTGCAGTTATCAGTCTCCATATAGTCCATTCCAGGCATCTATTATTCAATGAGGAAAACTATACTTCTTTGTGCTATTCAAACATCTTATTCTCAATTTTCCTTGTGTCCTCTCAAATACCCAGCCTCTGTTTCTCTTGGTAAAAGCAGGTCTTTCCATTTAATCTTTTCCAAGCCATTGATCAATTTATATAAAGTAACTAAGTCTCCGAAGAGGCCAGTAGTCATCAAGGTAATTATGTATAAGAAGTAGTACTGACCCCAGGAAGGTATGGGAAACAAATGACGGAAGTAAAATAGGGAAAGCAACTGGGGAAAAGGATAACAGAAGGATAACAATGGATCACAGTGAAGAGGATGGCGGCAGGGAGGACAAAATAATAGGAGAAAGAAAAAGTTTGTAAAAAAAAAAAAAGATTCAAAACAGAGCTTAGAAATATAAGGATATCAACAAGAAGACAACATTATAAGAAGATTAAAATATAGGTAATGCAATATTATCATGTTATTTCACTTCTTCCATGTTGCTATTCTTACCGTAGAGATATACATATACCTGTAAACATGAATTTTATTGTATTATTTTGATAGATGTATTTTTCTAGTGTATTTATTTTTATATTACAGTATTCACCACTATAATAAAACTGAAACTATGGTAGGTCTTCCGAGGTGGAAAAGTCATATGGAAAAAGTTTATGTTAATGCATCAACGTCACTACAACTGCACAAGGCAACCTTACTCAATATACATCCCTCTATCCACTACCCATTACTTCTACTTCCATCAGCATGTATGGACTGGCTCTAGCCTTGGTTTTAATGGGTAAGTTACAGTAGTAGCAGTAGTAGTAATATCAAAGGTAGTGGCAGCAAGAACAGCAGCAGCAGTAGTAGGAGTAAAAGTAGTAGTAGTAGTAGTAGTAGTAGTAGTAGTAGTAAAACCAGTAAAGTAGTAGTAGTACAGGCTCACAATCTTTTATCCGAAAACCTTGGGACCAGACACTTTGCGGATTTCGGAATTTTTTGGATTTCAGAATGGAAGATTTTTTAGCGTAGATTTTAACGCTTTTTAGATCAAACATTACAAGGGGAATGGGTGGCTCGGCGGTAGAGTGCTCGGCTCGTGGCCACAAGGTCGCGAGTTTGTGCCTCAATCCCGGCAGTTACTCGGTGAAGGTGGTACGCCTCTCTTGTCACTCCAGCGGGGCTACATGGCCTTCGGTGTCCCAGCGCGGGCATTCTTGAAGCCCCCGAATAAATAATAAAAAAAAGATAAAACTTTAAATAAAACTTTAAACATAAACTGCCTCAAACTAAGCTAAACACAAGAAAATATACTGACATGCAGTAAAAGCACAAAATAGCTTAATTACAGAATACATCTCTAATTAATGGATTTAAAATATTTTTTTTAGAGAGGCGAACATTCCATTTTATCATAAGGTCTCATGCTGAAATTATGCCTGTTTTACCTGATAACATGCCCCGCCGTCCTTTGCCCCACTACCTGTTGTTTACACCTGCCCCGCCGCCCCTTGCCCCACTACCTGTTGTTTACACCTGCCCCGCCGCCCCTTGCCCCACTACCTGTTGTTTACACCTGCCCCGCCGCCCCTTGCCCCACTACCTGTTGTTGTCCTGCCCCTGATAACATATGGAAAAATGACTGTTGGGCGTTTCGGGTCAAGTTTGGCGCCAAACGCGAGCTTTGGTATGCAGACGACAGATAGTCTGGAAAAAAATTTCGGTTTTCAGAATTTCGGATAAAAGATTGTGAACCTGTAGTAGTAGTAGAAGTAGTAAAACCAGTAAAGTAGTAGTAGTAGTAGTAGTAGTTGACACAATAACAGCAGTAAGTAGAAAGCCACTCTATCATCGTTAAAATACTCTCACTAAAGACATTCTACGTGAAATACTGGTTAAGGTAAGTCAGTCAGAGGGCTAGTTAGATGATGACTATTGCAGGACAGCCTACAGCAGCGCAGGCCACAGTACACAACAAGGGAGTCGTCATAACAGCGTTGGTGGTATTGGTATCACTCTGTTTAGGTGAAATATTATGATCAACTTTCCCTATTATCTATGAGACCTGGAAAGTATTTGTACAGACTTCTCTCAGTAAGGAAAATGGCTTCATATTGCAATCTGTAAGAGCTTCATAAGAAAAAATATCCATGCATATCTTTAGAAAGACTTTTTAATAGAGCAGCAAGTTTTGAAAATGTTGACCTTGTATAAAATTATGCATGTGATGATTTCTATTTCATATCCTTTATTTGTGTCATTACTATTAAATATACTATTCACAATGAAAAAAATTACTTAGAGTTTCAAGGTTAATCCAATTAGGATGAAAATTAATTACATCAGACAAAAAGTACAGTATCAAACTATTTAAGATATGTTTGCTAACGTTTGGCAAATCAATTCGTAATGGAAGTCTTAACAAGCAAGTCCTAATCTAAGCCCTAACCCAGGAAGAAAGATAATAGCCTACAGGCGCTATGGGCTCCAACGTATAAAAAAAAAAAAAAAAAAAAAAAAAAAAAAAAGTCTGTACGAAAATTTTCAAGCCTCAATGGAAACTTCTGTTATACATCTGTTATGGTGACTCCTTACAGTTATGAGACAGACATCTTACGTTTTGGGCTTGACGAGTGAATAATAAATTGGCTTTAATCTGAAAGAAATGAACAACAACAATAGAATGAATGGTCAGGGAATGGGCAAATCATGGGGTTGAAACAGGGACAGACTCAAACTGTTTCTAGCATGTGGGAGAGTGTTTTGTGTGGCCAAAGCTCTCAGTAAAGTGAATGCTTGACACACTACAGATACTTATACTCGTCGCACGTTAAGTTGGCGAAAATGGGGCCCCTACACTCTCCCCTTCCGAATGCACGGGATTGACTGAGGTGTTGTCTAAGAGCCTAAAAATGCCTTACTCCAAGTTCCGCCCTAAGGCCCCAACACCCAACACCTCAGCCAATCTCATGCGTTCGGAAGGGGGGGGGGGAGGGGGCCCTATTTTCGCCAGCTTAACGTGCGGCGAGTAGACATGAAATAGGGGAAATGTTTCACAGAGGTCCAAAAAAATACCCATCAATATGTACATTACTAAAAAAAAAGGGGGCCACATAACACTCTTGAAAATAAAAGCATAGCAAATATTTCAATGAACTATAAAAGATTTCAACGGTATAACACTGAAATAATGTAGAAGCCACATTGAATATCATCTAAGAAAAAAGGGGATTGAGATCTTTATAGACATGTTCAGATAGCTTTACCAATGGTGAAAAAAGGTGTGAAAAGTTGTGTTCTCTACAGACGGCTACAAATAGTTCATAGCAAGTGCAATAAAACACCAAATGCTGCATTGTGATTGGATAAGAATACATGTCTTATTTAACACCAAAAAGTATAGTAGAGGAGAAGAGGTGTAGTACTGTATCAAGTTCATTTATCTACTAGGAAAAAACTTTACTGTGCGTGTATTGCTCAGTGCCTACAAATTAAGATAAATATTTAGATGACAGTAAAGAGAAGACACCTGAAATTGATTGACGGACTTGTATTATCATTATCAGAGAGAGAGAGAGAGAGAGAGAGAGAGAGAGAGAGAGAGAGAGAGAGAGAGAGAGAGAGAGAGAGAGAGAGAGAGAGAGAGAGAGAGAGAGAGAGAGAGAGAGAGAGAGAGAGAGAGAGAGAGAGAGAGAGAGAGAAGAGGAGAGAGAGATTTTTGATGTGTAAAATATATTCTCTCTTCACCTCTTTGAAACACACACTCACACACACACACACACACACACACACACACACAACACACACACACACACACACACACCTGTATAAAAGAGCAATAACAATTACAACAATCGTACAACACATATATAATGATAAGGACACGCAACACATTTTTCACCGTGCAGGAGTGACAGCGATTGAAATTCTCTCCCAGCAGAGCTCTCGTTGCTTTCTTGGTTTTGGTCTATCATCACTTTTTTAGCCTGGATAGTAGTGAATAGTATATAGTTGAAGTACATAAACTCATAATCCTCGCGTATTCGGACCTTTAATTTTCGGACTGCTTATGCCTCCTTTTTTTTTTTTTATGATTTCTAGGTCGAATTTCCTAGCTATACTGTAATACACAAAATTTTTTTTTTTTTTTTTTTTTTTAGGGGTCGAAATTTCAGTATACACTAGATTTTTTTACATTTTTTTTTTCTTTTTTTTTATTCCCCTTCTTGGTCGACCATTTCTACATAGTATACACCTAGTCTTTGTCAATTATTTTTATTTTTTTTTTTACTATCCCATAATAATCCCCCCACTTATTCGGATCCTTCATTACCGACCACTCTTGCCCAATTAGTCCGAATATGAGAGGTTTTACTGTAGTATGAAAGTACATAAATATTAATAGTAGTATCTCGTTCCTATTAAATATACGGTATTCGTAATTTGCTTTTATATATTGCAATTCAAAGTGTTTAAATTGAGTGTTCTTATATCTTCCGCCAAGTAGTATGGAAGTACGTAAATAATAATAGTATCTCGTTCCTATTAAATATACGGTATTCGTAATTAGTTTTTATATGTTGCAAATCAAAGTGTTCAAATTAGCCTAAGTGTTCTTATAAATCTTCCGCCAGCAGGATTGTACGTATCTTAACCCACCATAACAAAATATAAATCCAGGATATATTTAAGAGGGTATTTAAGGATATTTATATAAGGATAAGGTAAGGATATTCAACGAGGTATATTTAAAGAACCTTTTGTCGTAATTGTTCGGCAGACATGAACTGTTCGAAACACCCTATTTTATATAAGAATAAACTGGACAAATGCACCAAAGAAAACAAAATTTCATGTCATTAAGTGAAAGTTATACCTGCATTACCTCTATTACCCCACAAGTGAGCTCTCTCCTTGACACTTAAGCGCTAAAACCTCGTAAGGACTCGAGTCATAAGCAATGCCTTCGCTGAGAATTTCCAACACTGCCTCGGGAATCTTAATGCAAAACGTGCCACAAACATTCCCAACTCTTTGCTGTATATCCTAATGGACACAAAAGGAAGCAGAGTAAGCAAGAAACTGCTACATTCATCACATAAAAAAAATGTAGGTCACTCACGTACACGTACATCAACACACATACATAACACTCCACAACAACAACACAACAAGCACATATATAAACAGGCAATAACAACACACACGAAGAGAGAGAGAGAGAGAGAGAGAGAGAGAGAGAGAGAGAGAGAGAGAGAGAGAGAGAGAGAGAGAGAGAGAGAGAGAGAGAGAGAGAGAGAGAGAGAACATGGTGAAAAGGCACTTAAGATGTTGTGGCCATATCAAAAAGAAGGCTACAGATGAATTAAATGTGTTAAAAACCTCATTATGATAAGATAAACACTGTTATCGTATGTCATAAACCATTTGAAAAGTGTGAAGACTCCAGTAAGAGAGAGAGAGAGAGAGAGGAGAGCTACCCACCCCGTTGGTACTGCTGTAATGTTCTTGGGCAGGTCAATGAAGCACCGCTGACGAAGTATTCCCGCCCACAGCTGCACGCCCACGATGCCGAATATGAAGAAGACGAAGAAGCACAGCAGCAGCACATTGCCCAGCATGGGAAGCGTGTCCAGGAGCAGCATGACCAGGATCCTCATACCTGGGCGGGGAGGCAAGGGGGACATTAAGAAAATAAGGAAGCTACAAGAGGCCGCGAGACCTACACGTGGCATTACACATTAGGGAGGGAAGGGGTGAATCATGCCAGGGCACTGTTACGCATGTAGGGCCCACCACACCACACCACACCACACCACACCACACCACACCACACCACAAACACAACACTTTATTTGTCTTTTTTGTGTGTAATTATTCAGCAGAACTGGGCTCTCTGCCGGCCTTAATACTCACGCTTTATGTATAATTTCTGCTTCAGCATATGATAGGGATACTATTCACTTTCAGGAACTCAAAATGAATTAAACTATTAATTTTCACCGGAAACTGTTAGAAAATTGACTCTTTCTTGTGGGGTGAGAAGTGTGTGGCGGCCATGAGGCCGAGGCCGAGGCGCTGTCAAGATAGAATTGCCAGACGAACATGGATTACCTAACAAAAATTACAAAACCTAATCTAAACCAAACAAAACTTAACTTAAACCTAAACTAACCTAACACAAACCCCACGTATAGCCTCCTAAGCCCTGGGGGGGAGGGGTAAGCCGCCCTGAACCTCCCTTGCTTGTATAGGGTTCGAAACAAATGTGACACGGATTCAATGACCTTTCCTTATGGTAAGTAATTTTTCACTTCACTTCAACATTTCCTACACTCTCTTTGGCTTCTCAAATACGGCCAAGGGCATGTTGTGAAGTCCCATCTTCACCAGCCGTCACTGCAGCCCTTGGACTTTGTATGACGAGTTGTGTCACACTAGTCGGCGAAGCGTCAATGCCTGTGACTGCCACGCCAAATGGATCGCTTTTCGCTGCTCGTCTATTTTCCTGTATTTTTCCGTTCCTTTAATCTTCACGTGACTAATAGTTTCTTCAGCATGCCTTTGTTAGCACTTTAGGTATATAAGATCCTAGGTAAAAAAAAAATCTTTGTAAAATCTGACGAGTCTCGCCTTATATTTTATACTACGAGTCTGTGCGTCGCTGGAAAGTGAGAAAACTTTAGATCTTGTTCCAGATTCTGACAACCACAAAGCGTTGACCATAATAAAGAAGTGTGATAATTTTCATCTACATCATATTTCATCTCGACATTCATAGATACAAAATGCTCGCTTACACCTCACAGCCTAAAACCTCACACCCAGTAAAACCTCACAACCTCACACCCACAAACGTATTTATGAGGGAGGAGGAGCTCATAACAAGTTTGTATTGAGATTGTAAATAATGACATCTTTGCGCCGTCTGGGAGGCATGAACCTTCTTTGTGTGTTGTGGAGGTGATACCGAGGAAAGATTCATAACAAAAAACTGTGAGGGAGATTGTGTAGCGAGGCGGAAGGTCGCTAGTTTGTCCGAATCTTGGATAAATGGCACAGATGATGGGGCTGCGTGACCCTTGGCCGGCAGGAAATTGTGCGACGACCTGCCTGAAGGAGAACGGAAGACACTCCATCAAAGAAAGGATAGATGATACACGCGAGGCCAACAGATAAAACTCTCCATGTAGTGTTATGACAATGATGATGATTAAGTTACTAACAAAATAAATATAGGTGATGCAGGAGACACGTATTCCTCTGATGAAATTAAGCTCAGTAAAGGTGAAACTATGACGTCTATTTTTCTTATTATGGTCAAAATGCACTAAGGAAGCCACGCCCCCTGCCTCCCATTCTATTTACGAGGCAGCTGATTGGTGCATTCCTCGTATCATCACTACCCATCACAATATCTTCACTACTTAACAGCGGCGTGACTACTGGACAGAGCAATCTTCACTACAGAGGGATTTTTTATTTTGTCAGCCTCTGTAGTGAAGATTGCTCTGTCCAGTGGTCATGCGCTGTTAAGTAGTGAAGATATTTGTGGGTGTGATGATGAGGCGACAGATGCTAGCCACAGCTAGAGCACGTAGCAGAGGGGGGCTTACGGGCTTTTGATTCATATAAAAAATTGACTTTTTTTTATAAAATAAAAATAGAACCTTTTTGTATGTCCCGCATACAACGTTTACCTGTCGTACACAGCGCCCGGTCCCACATCATCGTTCCAATTACACCGCTGTCATACGGATTCAAAAGTACTACTATGCAAGACTTAACATTCCATAGAGATCAAGTATGGCAACATGATTTAAGCTGGATCCTCTAAACGTTGAGGAATGTTCAATGACTATTCAATTATAACGAAGCTTTAAAAAGTAGTCGTCTTCTGTCCGGTATATTGAACAGTACACAATTATAAGCATCATATTTCCAACAGTGTGCATAAACCTACAAGGAGAAATAAATTATTGTATTTAACAAGGCAAGCCAGTGAAAATATCAAGATTGTATGTTACAAGGATTTGCTATAGTGGGTTAGATTAGGTGGTCACAGGGTAGCGACAGCCGCACATCAGAACATTATATAAATACGTCATACATGGAAAACATAATTCCTCTTAATTTCTATTCTTATCATATACTCATTAATTCTATGTTTATTCTATTGTTGATCTTCTGTCGTGCTATCATCTATACTTCCTACAAAATAAACGCCATAGCACTTCACAACATCGTCCATCACTACCATGAGATGAAACAACTATTTTTAACTATAACTATTACTACTACTACTATTATTATATCATTATTACTACTACTATTTTATAACTAGTTTCATTTCATAGTAGGACTGAGTACATTTCCCAAACATACACCACCCCCACCACTACTGCACTCATTAATAAAACACCTCCCTTAAAAGTTAAAAGAGATAATCACCAGTTCTCTCTCTCTCTCTCTCTCTCTCTCTCTCTCTCTCTCTCTCTCTCTCTCTCTCTCTCTCTCTCTCTCTCTCTCTCTCTCTCTCTCTCTCTCTCTCTCTCATTCGTTAGCCCTGCACGGCTGTCCAAAGCATCAACATGGCTTGTAAAATATAACAAAACAAATCGTACATTGCATTCCCCTACAATTTATAATTACCGTGAGCGTCAACCGTGGCAATAAAAACGTTTAAATAGTTAATCATAAGTTGCATTTTCGCACTCTATAATGATCGTGTAATCAGTCGTGCTGGGGATAAAAATAACACACACACAAAAAAACAACAACCTGCAGACACTTCTATTCCGCCGCGCAGGAATAGTTCAGTGAGAGATCAGGTGGTTTCTGTTACCATAAGAACATCAGAACATAAGAAAATAAGGAAGCTACAAGAAGCCGCTAGGCCTACACGTGGTAGTTCCTGTAAATCCATCTATTTAACCATCTGTAAAACCATCTATTGATAGGAGATGGAATTAAACCAACTATAACCTCTCACTGAACTAACTGACCCAGCAATAATGAACTGGATGAAACCTCTTAACTCCATCACGCCCAGATCTTTCCTTTGCTATTAACAAAAAAATCGTCTGTTGTTAACCATAAAATTACCAAAAAGTAACTTAATATACCAAATTAGTTCGTCGGAAAGGATACTAAACAGGTCATATCTATTAAAAAATTGCTTATACACACTAAAATTCGTCTAATGGTAGCCAAATTACAATGGACATTACGTTCTGGGTCTCAAGGGGTTAATACAATGTGTCCCACCCCTACCAATACCTGTCCCTTAACACACTCCCCCGACGCCACATGGTACTCACTTGGGATTCTGTTGATGGCGCGCAGAGGCCTCAGTACCCGGATGGTCCTGATGGCGGAGAGGTTCATGTCCTCCATCGTCAGGAAGTACTCGAGCCCCCTGTCGCCAAGGACACAAACGTACACACATCATGAAAAAAGAAATCCATTATAGGCTAGCTACAAAAAAAAAAAAAACAAATGAAATGCCTATAAGATGATAGTATTAATGCATGTACATAAAATCAACGTAGGCTATACATATGTAACTTAATAATTACTATACGTATCACAGTGCAACTTAAACGAATTTGCAAATAAAATGAGTATTCAAGTACAAAATACATTAATAAAGATAATATACAAATATACGTAGAGGATTGAGAGAGAGAGAGAGAGAGAGAGAGAGGAGAGAGAGAGAGAGAGAGAGAGAAAGAGAGAGAGAGAGAGAGAGAGAGAGAGAAAAGAGAGAGAGAGAGAGAGAGAGAGAAGGAGAGAGAAGGAGAAGAGAAGAGAGGAAAAGAGAAGGGGAAAGAGAGGGGGAGAGAAGAAGGAGAGGAGGAAAAGGGGAGACCCTAAAACTTGTTTAAACTTAAGTGGTGGTTGGGTTTTGCCCTCTCTCTCTCTCCCCCAATACCTCGACTATTCTATCCTCTATCCATCATCTACTATCTATCTACTATCGATAAACAGAAACCTCGCGGGCAAGCAAAGGGTGCGCGTCTGAGGCAAGAGTTCCTGTGGCTCCGTCGGCTTCAAATCCTATTATTACAAACACAAGTGACCGGGGGGGAGGGGGGAATGGGGGGGGAGGGAAAAGGGAATTGGAAAAAAGGGGGGGAGGGGGTGGGAGAAAGGGAAAAAAAAGAAGAAAAAGAAAGGGGAGGGGAAAAAAACAAAAAAAACAAAAAACGGGGAATAGAGGAAAATAAGTCGGGAAAGGGGGAGAGGAGAGAAGAAGAGGGGGAAAAAGAGGAAAAAGAAGAAGAAAAAATGGGCGCAAATAAGGAAAAAAAAAGGAAAAATGAGATAAAAAACAATGGGGAAAAATTGAAAGAAAAAATAGGAAAAAGGGGGGGTCAAAGAAAAAGGAATTTAAAGAAAAAAGAAAAGAAGGGAAAAAGAAAAGAAAGGGAAAAAGGGAAAAAGAGAGAGAGAGAGAGAGAGGGGGGAGAGAGGAGAGAGAGAAGAGGAGAGAGAGAAGAGAAGAGAGAGAGGGAGAGAGAGAAGAGAGAGGGAGAAAGGGGAGAAAAAAGAAAAGGGGGGAAAGAAGAGAAAGACTTAAAAAATAAAGGGGGGTTTAAAAAGGGGAAAATAAGAAATAAATAAAAAAAAGAAAAAAAAGAAGGAGGGAGAAAAAAGAGAAGAGGAGAGAGAAGAAAAAAGAGGAAGAGAGAGGAGGAGAGAGGGGAGAGAAAGAAGAGGGAGAAAGGGGAAAAAAAAAAAGAAGAAAAAAGGGAGGAGAGAAAGAGAAGGAGAGGGAAAGGAAAAAACCCAGAAAAGGGAGAAAAAAGAAAAGGAAAAGAAGAAAGGGGGAAAAGGGGGAAAAGGGAAAAAGGGGGGAAAAAGGGAAGGGAAAAAAGGGAAGAAGAAAGAGAAGGGGGGGGGGGGGAAAAAGGGGAAAAAAGATGAGAAAAAAAGAATAAAAAAAAAAAAAAAAAAAAAACCCTTTTAAAAAGGGGGGAAAAAAAGGAAGGGGGGACAAAAAAAGGGCTCAGCACCCCAAAAGCCTTAGCACAAAAATCCAATATGTATAAAAAAAACCTTTTTTTTTAAATAAATTTTAATTTATTTCCCCCCCCCCATTTTAAAAAACCCTTTTTTAACCCAAAAAAACCAAAAAAGTGATGTAAAATTAAAAATGAAAATGCTTACATTTATAACAATTTTTTTTTTTTTTTTTTTTTTTTTGGTTTTTTTTTTTTTTTACCCAAAAAGGGGGGAAAAAATTGGGGACCGCCCCGTTTCATCCCCCCGAAAATTTTTTTTTTTTAAAAAAAATTTTTTTTTAATATTTTTTTGTTATTATCTTTTAAAAATTTTTTTCATTTTTAAATTTTAAAAAAAATTTTTTCCCCAAATTTTTTTTTTAAAAAATTTTAAAATTTTTTATTACTCTTTAAAAATGGTTTTTAGGGATAATTATAAATTTATTTTCGAAGACCCAAAATTGGGTTTTAAAAACAATCGGGAATGGGCCCAAAACAAAAAGGAAATTTTTTTTTTTTTTTTAATTAAGGAAATGGCCAAGGGGAAAACAAAAATTTGGGGAAAACCAAAACCCGTTAAGGTTGAGTCCCCCAAAAAACAGTAAAAAAAAAAAAAAGGGGGGAAAAGTTTTGGGGGGCGATTTTTTG
>JACEEZ010001895.1:0-150000 GCA_016584305.1 Chionoecetes opilio
AAAACCCCAAGGCCAGGGGGAAAAAGGGGAGGGGGCCGCCCCCCGGGTTTTTGGGGGGGGGGCCCCCCGGGGCTATTGCTGCCTGGGGAACCAAGCTCCCCGTATCTCCGACGACACAAAGGGGCACTGCCCGTTTACCTTCTGCAAAACTTGGAGATGCGCCCACCCGGGCCCCCGCATTAGGGGTGCCGGGGTTATTTCTCCCACGCCAGCGCCCCCGTTGGGATAAAAACCTTAGCGGTTTGGGGGGGCGCTAAACAGGGCTACATTAACACCCCTCCTTGGCCCGCGTCGCATTTCCCTCCCCCCTTCGGGAGTGGCGGCGTGGGTTTAACTTTGGCGCAGTGAAACGGATCCGATCTTGGCTGGCGTGGTTAGCTGCAGAAGAGAGAAGATCCAGAGGGGGTGCGATAAATTTGGTATGCGAAAACGATCCTTTTATAATTTTGGTAGGGCGATAACGATACTGCGAAAATTTTTTTTTTTTTGGGTATTACATACCGTACCGTGATAATTTTTGGATACGATAACGATGCTGCATAATTTTCCCCTGTTCGATACAGCGTTGCCTCGCTACCAAAAAAAAAAAAAAAAAAAAAAAAAAAAAATCTAAACGCGATAGAATCGCGCGAGACGGGATACCAAAATTTTTGCTTTGCTTACTAGCCCTAAAAACTCATTTGGGGCCATTATAACTGGTATTTAAATTATTTCTATTTTTATCTTATAATCAAATCCCTTTTTTTTGCCGCCGTAATTTTTGTTTAAATCGCAGTTTAGTATCGATTCCCCCGAGGTACGCTATCGCCCCCTCTAGATAGCGGGGCCCCAAATGCTTAGTAACGGGGGGGGTTTGTCGTGGGGTATGACGATATTAGGGCCCCCCCCCGAAGAGAGTTGAATGTGTGAAGTGACTGACGCCACCGGATCATTGGTCGGGCGGCGGCTGGGGCCCGCGGCTCGGGGGGCTGCCGTGTGACCCGGGGGACGGGTGGGTTACTTTTTAGGCAAGGGGACCACCTTATGGTGCCTGAGCGGAAAGGACTAAAAATTTAGGGGGGGGATAACGGGGCGGTCGAAAAAGGAGAAATTTAAATCGGCTTCCTGGCGTGCCCGGTGGCCGGAGGGAAATTTCCCCACCCACGACCTCGGTCGAAAAGGGAAAGGAAAAAATTAACCCTGCCTCCGGGACCGTTAGTATCACACCGTGCCGGGTGGCCGGGGTTAAATTAGTACCTGGGCCCCCCGATCGACTCACCATCCATCTTATTTTACCCGGGGGGATGCTCCCTGCTCCTGGGACGATCGGCCCCTTTGGCCCTGCGGGGTTTAAAACGTACCCGGCGGGGGGGGTATGTGTTTTCTGGAAATTGGGGGTTTTTTGGGATGGGGGGTTTTAAAAACTGTCAACGTTACTTGAAAGATATTATTTGGGGATGGTTTGATAAAAGATTACAACTTGAATGAAGGTTTAAAATTTGTCTTCTGCTTTTACTATCTGATTGTATGTGCCACTTCTCACTACGGGAGTACTGAACGGGGGTTCTTGGGGGGAAAGGGATAAAAAAAGGTTTGGGTTAGGGTTAGCTGCCCCCCCGGGCGAGTTTTTCGCTATGATCCTCCCGGGGCACGTTGATTAAATATAATATAGATTGATCTTGGTTCGGGGTTGGTACGGGGGGGTTATACCAAAACAAGGCTTGGCCCCTTTTGGAATGTGGGGAATTTTTTTCCAAACTCAGAATAATCCACCGGGGCCCATCTTATAAGTTTTTAGGATTCTCCAAAATTCGTCCAAACCCTGCGCCCAAGTTTGGGAAAAACAAAGAGCGCCCCTGGGACGGGGGCTTAGGACAAGCGCTGACGCTACTTTAGCGGGAGCCCAAATTTGGTTTTCATGAAATTCCTATAAGATCTCAAAAGGGTATAAAAATATCAAAAAACACAAGATATTATTTCTATGAAAAATTGCTGAAGACTACAACAAAATAAATTCATCTTAGAAAAATTGTACCAGAAATGAAACTTTTCCGTTAAAAGAGCCCAAAAACATTGACATTGTCCTTCGCCTATCGACGGAAAAAATAATTTTTTTCAGACAATTTCTCCTTGGGCCCAGCTTTTTCCCAGCAAGGAAAAATGTCCTTGTCCGCGGGGGGAATTTTCCATGCCGAGATGATCGCGAAGAGATACTCAAGGATGCCGGTTTAATGGACGGGGACTTCGGGGTCGTTTTCAAAGACACCGACTATTTTTTCCGGGCCTAAAAAGGTTTTTTTTTTAAATGGAGATGGGTTATAATGGCGGAGTTTCGGGGTCTTTTCAGAGACACCGACTATTTTTTTTTGGGCCTACAATAGGTGTTTGGGGATATTTTGGAGCTCCCCCTTTCCCGGGGCTTTGACTGAATAAAATACCGCCTGTATTGAATGCTTTTTGTCTTCACATCTGAAAAAGGTTTTCCAGCGTGCGCTCACCTTGGTTACCCACACGGCCGCTATAAAATATGGGGTGCCTCAAAAATTCTAATCCGTTAGGTTGGGTTTTTGGGTTTTTGGGTTAGTATACTTTGTGGTTAAGGTTAGGTTGGTTAGGTATACTTTGTGGTTAAGGTTGGTTGGTTGGTTACTTTGTGGTTAGGTTGGGTTGGGTTAGGTATACTTTGTGTTAATTTAGGTTTTACTTTGTGGTTAATTTTAGGTATACTTTGTGGTTAAGGTTTTTAGGTATACTTTGTGGTTAGGTTAAGTTAGGTTCGGTTAGGTATCTTTGTGGTTAGGTTTGGGGTTGGTTAGGTATTTTTGTGGTTAAGGTTAGGTTAGGTTAGGTATTTTTTGGGGTTTAAAGGTTGGGTTTAGGTTGGTATCTTGTGGTTTAAAAGGTTGTTTGGTTTTTAGATTTTTACATATGTGACTTTGATGATTTTTTGGACCCAAAAATCACTTATTTTGCTTCCCCCACCCAAAAACCCCGTATCCCCCTTCCCCCCAGGCTTGTTGGCTATAGGGGGAAAAAAAAAGATAGGGGTAAGGGACTTCTTCCAAGTTTTACCTTTTCCTTGTTCTAATGAAGTTTTATTTTGCGCAAACCCAAAAAAAAAAAGATTAAAAAATGTATACTTTGGGGTTGGGTTTGGTTTTAGGTTTCAAAAAACCCTATAGGGTTAGGTTGGGTTTTCATTAAACCCTTACAGTTGGGTTAGGTTTCTTTAAAACCTATAAGGTTTGGGTTGTTTAATTTTTTTTTTCATTTTTTTTTTTTTTTTTTTTCATTTTTTTTTTTTGCGAAAAATAAAACTATCTCCATTAAGAAAGCCCTTTGTACCAAAAAAAAATAGTGGGTGTCTCTGAAAAACCACCCCGAACTTCGCCCTTTATTACCGGAGAAGTTTTATTTTGCGCAAGCCCAGTTTAAAAAAAAAAAAAAATTATCACCGAATTTAGGGTACCAAATTTCCCTTTAAAAAACACTACCCCCTCAAAAAAAAGCACTAAAATTGGGCCGGGGAAAGTTTGTAAAGTCTTATATTTTTTAAATGAACCTATAATGTTGGTTTAAATTACTTTGGGGTTAAAGGGTTTTAGGGAAAATTTTAAAGAAAAAGGTTTCCACCCTCTATCTTCTTCTTATAGCCAACAAGTTTGGGGGGCATGGGGGGAAAACCCGGAGTTTTTGGGGGGGGGAGCACACACTAAGGGAAATAGGCCCCCCCCAAAAAACCCCAAACTGGGGATTTCCCTAGTTCATAATTTTTATGGGGGAAAATTTTACCCCGATTAAGTCTATGTACTGGGGAATTTTCCCTAGTTTGGGTTTTTTTTTGTGGGGAGTCTTTTTTTCCTTTGAGTGTGTCCTTTTGTGGGGGGCACACTATAAGGGAAAAATTTCCCCCGATAAATCCCTGAAAATAGGAAAATTTTCCTTTTAAAAGGGTTTTTTTTGGGGGGGGGCCTATTTTTCCCCTTTTTGTGTGCTCCCCCACCCCAAAAAACCCCGGGTTTCCACCCTGTCCCCACTTGTCGGCCAAAAAAGAAGAAGGAGATTGAGCCTCTATTCTAAGAGCCAAAACCCCGACCCAAAACCCAGCACCCCTCTTCGAGCCCCTTTTGCTGTGCACTAACCTAAACCAAAGTAACCCAACCTAAACCAAACCCACCTGACCCCCCTAAACCCAAACCCAAAGGCCGTGTCACACAGACACTTTTTTTTTCCCGGGTCTTTTTGGGATTTTGCACCCAAAAAATGCCCGTAGTGGGGCAAAAAACGCCGGGTTCGTCCCGGGGTTTCGGCTACGACTCTTTGGGGCCCCCAAACCAAAACTAAAAAATAAACTTATGGATCGCGAAAAATTTAAAATACCATGTAACAAAATAAGGTCGGGCCTCATTAAAATATAAACAATTCTTAAGACAGTAATATAAAACGTAAAACCAACATTTTTTGTCAGCTTAGCGTGGAGACCTTGTTTTTTTTAAAATTTTTCCCGGGTTTTTTGGGTTTCATTAAACCTAAAAGGTAGGTTAGGTTTCATTAAAACCTATAAGCCCTGACTATTTCTCCCCCCCAAATTTTAAGTGCTTTTTTTTGGGGTGGGATACGTGTTTTTTTAAAGGAAACGGTACCTAAAAATTTGGTGATGATTTTTTTTTTTTTTTTAACTTTGGGCTTGCGCAAAATAAAACTATCTCCTTGAAAATGCACCTATTGAAGACCAGGAAAAAAAAGTCGGTGTCTGAAAACGACCGCAAAGTCTCGCCTTTTTACCAAATTGCTGGTTAGTTGGTTAATTTAGGTTATGTTAAGGTTTTTGGTTTTTTGGTTTATGTTAAGCTTAGGGAGATTTGGATTAGTTTTGTTGGTTTTTAGGTTAAAAAAACAAATTTGATGGTGCGCGATTGTCCGGGTGGTTGGCCACCCCCAAACACCCCCAACTCCTGCGGAAAATTTACCGTTTGGTTTTTGTCATCCTCGGCCCCGCAATTCTAACCTGTTTTTTAGTGTAGATTTTTTCATTCTGGGTCTTTTAAACCCAATTTTTCCCTTCCCATGGGCAATTGAAAAAATAAAGCTGATACATATAGGGCCACTACCTAAATCTATTCTTTCAACCAAAAAATGTTAAATTAGGTTTAAGGGGGGGTTTGTATATTAAAGTGAATTTTAAGAACAATAAGAAAAATTTTCAAGACTACGGCATGGGAAGAAATAGAGTTATATTGGGTATTGTTCCATGGCTTAAAAAATCACGACTTATTCAATTTTTAAAAATTTTTTTTATAGTGAGCCTACTCTAAATCGCTTTTATTCTCACATGATACCCTTCTTCATCAACTTTTTGGGGGGATGCACTTCAAATTTTATCACGATACATGATATAAGGCAGGGGAACATGCTACCCCAAAGAGTGAAATAAAAAACCCCTCGTGACTTTCTGCACGATGGCCGTATTTTTTAGTGTTGCTTTATATTACATCTCCCATGTCTGTCACATATATAAACCCTTCTCGGTCCAAACGGTATCGCTTGATTGTTATGATCAAAAAGTTCGTCCCTAACTCTTCCTATCACGAAAATTCCAGGGTTTGGTGGGCACTCCATGTTTAGTCCTTAGGCGATCTTAGCCGCCGCCCGCTCGCTGGACACCTCACACCCCTTTCCCAGCCAAAACCCCGAAATTAGGACATCTTAGCGTTTAGGATGCGCTCGAAATATTTAGGACGCCGGCCGCCATTTAAGACCGAGCGAGTCTAAGACAATCCTAAAACTTTATAAGTTGGGCCCCGGGGGTTTTTATAATAAACAAGAACTATATTTGTAAAAAAATCCCATCTTTTTTGGAAACTGGTAATCTCTCACTTTAGATCATCTTCAGCAATAAGGGGTTTAAACATACCCAAAAAACTCTCCGGGAAATACGAAGCTTGATTTCCACCCCTGACGTAGGCTTTTCCTAATTATGAATAAGCTCTCGAGCTAAATCTCCTCCCCTTGAATTTCTACTCGTCATTGCCCACACTAGGGAACTATTACTTAATTTTATAAACCACATGGAAATAAAACTAGTAGAGAAAAAAAAATGTTTAACATGTGGGGTGTGTTTTTTATTAAGACCATGTGGCCTTGGAGGTTTCGCGTCAAAACCTTGAAGACGGGGAAAAGACTGCCCCTGCCCGCGGTTCTCCCCACCAGAATAAAAGAAATTGTTTAAAATCTCACCGTGACCTTAAATGATCAAATTATAATCCCCAACCAAACTATTTAGTAATGAAACTCGCGTATCCCCGAAGAGGCCGCCTAATACAAACTGGCTACTTGATGTAAGAGAATTTAATTTGTTTTTAGTCTAATACCCACGAAGGGTTTTGGTTTTATAGTATACCCGACATTCCGAACACCTATTTCAGAGTGAAGAGGTATTGAAATCTACGTAGAATTTTGTGAGCTTTCATCTTAGCGTGGATCCTTACTACACGCCCATATATGACCATAACCGATAACGATGGGGATTATTTTAAAAGACGGTAAGATTCTGGGAAAAGTTTTCTTGGTCTGACCAGATAACTGGGGAAAGATAAAAAGAACTGACTCTTTAGTTATCACTGATCGCAAAAAATTATCCCACGAATTTGGACTCGCATAGGGCATGTGAGGGAGGGAATGGAAGGAAGGAAAAAAAAAGTGACGGGTAAAACCACGAAAGAAGATAGAAAAAAATGGCGCCCCTAGGATGGCCAAATTTTGAGAGAAGATGGCGGAAAGGTAGAAATACGATGATCACCTAAAACAAAGAGAAAAAAAAAATTAACTACTGCAAGACTAGCGCGGAATTTCTTAATAATAATTGTTCCTACTATTTCCCCGAATAATGGCATTACAGATTACGCAGCACGCCGTTTCTTGACAAACTTCCGCGCCCGGAACAGCGGGGCATGATCAGGTCGTCAAGAGACCTGAGGTATGTTTAAGGTCCTCCCCGCGCTTGGTGGTGGTAGTAGGTAGGGAGAGGCCGTGGGGCTGACGAATGGCGATTTCCCACCACATCCTCCCCTCTTGGGGGGTCGGGGAAAGTGGCGCCCCCTTTTGATAACCCCCCCACGGTTCTCTGGGCGAGAAGAGGACAGGGATGCAAAATGTCCTGCACCTTCAGTCCCGGGGGATTCGACCTGGCTCCGCCAAAGTTCAGGCCCTGTAGACCCCGACGGGTATAAAGGGCATCGATTCAGGGCACTGTGCCAGGACATGGCACATTGCTGGGGACCCCCCCGTCGCCCTTGCCCTGTCATGTCTTTGCCATGTCATGTCATACTATTTTCACGTTCCTGGGGGCACTGGTGTAAATTGTGTTTCTATTTCAGATCTCGTGTGGTGAAGACCGCGGTAATAAATGACTTCTCCTTCCAAAGGTTCCCACGAGTGATATATATATATATATAATATGTGGGTTAGGCTAATTCTCCCTCCACAGGTTCCCCCACCCAAGGGAAATCGCAAAGGATCGCCCTCCATGAGGATCCCGGCAACCGACCCACGATTGCATCACAACCTTCGAGCTTCACCGAAGCCTTTCTGGCCAACCTCTTTAAACAAGCATCATGGGATGCGCTAAAACCCGCGCTCAAGTATGTGGCTGAGTCCCACACTGCCGCGCCAACACACGCCCCAACCGTCCGCTGCTCCGTCTGCCCCTGTGCTTCCCCTGTTGCCCTGAGATGACGGGGCCCACGGGGGGCAAACAGTGGCGCTCTTCGTCGCCCCAGGGGCGGGAAGTGCAACTTTTTACGAGGCCATGACGTCCCTGCAACACAGCCCCCCCTGTGGCTCTTCTCCTGGGACCACAGGACTCCACGAGGCCACACCCGGGTGACGAAGGAGCGCTCGCTTTGCCCCCGGGGGTAGGTACGTGCAACTCTACGATGCCACGACGTCCAACCACACTACCTGCCCCTGTGCCTCTCTTCAGGGCCCTCGGGGGACCACTGGGCATTGGGGCGAGACACTAGGGGCGGGCTAGGGCGGAGGGGTACTACGCGACTACGACGCCCTACTAGACACGCTTACTACGACACCCTGCTCGACCACCTGAAACCTAGGTTTCCCTGGGTTCCCCCTGGACCCCAGGGCATGGCAAGACACATGCAGCAGGGTTTGAGGGGGAAGACGAGCAATTCCGAAAATGCTTCACCAAGCGGTAATCCAGCCCTCACACAGGCCGCGGCCCGCGGCGGTAGTGGATACCACCACAAGGACGGATCCCGGAGGTTCTGCCTTGACTTCTGGCACCTAAACAACGTGACCATCAAGACGCCCACCCCAGCCGCGCATCGATGACACTCTAGAAACCTACACGGATCGGCCGGTTTCCGACCCTGGACCTACAGGCCGGTACTGGCAAATTCCAATTCGCGAAGGCGACCGACACCCAAGACGGCGTTCCGCACCAGTTTTGGACGGCTTTTTGAGTCAAACGTTTGTGGCATTCGGCTATGTAACGGACCGGCCACATGCTCCAACTCAAGGACCAAGTCTTGGAGGGTTTGAACTGGGTAATATTCTTCTTTCCTCGACGCCATAATAGTATTCTCAGCCACTTGGGCAAACATCTAACCCGCCTACGTTTTCGGTCTTTAGCGACTACAGGTCGCCGGGTTTTACACTGAAGCCATCGAAATGCCCCTGGCACGGTGTGAAACGGCGTTTTCTTGATCACGTTGTCTCTGGAGAGGGTAAACACGGCAGACCAAAAGAACTTGGCAGCTATCGACGACTTCTCGACTCCAACCACTACTTTAAGCAATTGCAGTCGTTCCTGGGTATGGCCGCCTACTACCAGCGGTACATTAAAAACTTCTCAGCCCGAGCCGCTTCACTATACTTTCTGACGGGCCCTAAAGTTACCTGGAACTGGACCACCGAATGTGAGGCAAACCCTTTCGCGATCTTAAACAGGCACTGACGAAACCCCCTGTTTACTGCTTTCCCGAAATTTCGAGCTCCCCTTCCGTCTATATACGGATGCCAGTATTCTGGGCCTGGGTGCGATCCTTGCCCAGACTCATGACATAAGGAAAGATCATCGCCTATGAGGCCGGACTCTAATCACTTCTGAAAAGAACTATAGGGGCGACGAAGAAGGAATGTCTCGCTATCGTCTGGGCACTACGGAAGTTTCGCCCCTATTTGCTTTGGGAACAAGTTCCACATCTTCACGGACACCCCCATCTCCAGTGGCAACGTTCTATGAAATCGGAAGACCGCCTGCTCATACGTGGGGCCCGTTCCTTAGAGGAATATGACTTCGAGGTCAAGCATAGGCCAGGGAAACCAGAGTTCTGATGGACCGTGTCGTGTCTGTCTTTGGGTTACCCCGCAGGATTCTCTCGGACCGAGGACGGGAATTCACCGGTATCGTGTGGTCCCAGCTCCAACTCCTACTGGGCTGGGGCCAGATGCTGAGAGTGAGCTAGGGCGCCCTATCCACTAGGGCGCCTGTGGTAAGGCGAAACGCCCTCCCACCGCAATGCTCAGTCGAGATTGCTGCCTTAGTGGCACCGCTAAAGGCGCTGAAAACTAAGGCATGGTCAGACCCTGACTTAGTGAGCTGCTGTGGGCCTTTGACAGACATTCATCTTCTGTTTATAAAGCAAATACAGCCTTGTTTCAGTTTCTACAACGTAACAATTGGTGTTTACATATTAATAGTGTTGCAAGGTGTGTATGAATTGATCGTGCAAGACTAATGCGGTATTATAGGGTGTTATATGCTGGTGATAAGAAATGTTGTGTTGTGTGTTGGTTAGGGGCGGGCGGCGGGCGGCGGGCGGCAGGTGCTCCGCCCGCACTAAAATATTGTACTATTATACGGTATTATCATACTACCAGATGATATTTAGGACAGCTGAACCTACCATCATCTTCACGAGACATTAGTGCATATCATGAATGTATAAAAATTGCAGTAAACTATACCTATAATAAGATAACGAGAGCAAAATGAAATCGTGTATAAACTTTTTTTTCACCTTTTTTTATTCATCTTCTCCTTATTCCTGGAATGTTGCTTGCATTAAATTTTCACTCACTGTCCCGGAATCGGCATACCCTAACGATTATCATGGTGTATGGCACGTCCCAATGCAAAAATATATAAGTGGTCAAAACCTGCGTTGAACGTCAAACTTGTGATGAAACAGCTTTTGGCGGGGGAGAGCGGTGTATCCTTGCCATAAGTGCTTGGTTAGGGAGGGAGGGACAACATTCCTTGCTTCAGCAGAGACGTGTTCAAGCCTTGTGATTGGTCGAAGCTGCCTAAGCAGCGCTCAGATAGGCAACGTGATTGGCTAGTAGGATTCTCGGACCACGCCCACGCCATAGGCTTTGGAGGTGTAAGGCAGTGCAAAAGCGCCTGAACTTTCGACTGTACATGGGCTTTAGTCGGTGCCTTAGCCGGGCCGTTACAAAAGCGCCTGAAGACGGGTAAGGCGCTCTTTTCGCCTTACCTCTATGACACTTCTCAGCATCTCCCCCCTGTTCTATGGTTCGCACGTCACCCTACCACCCTCAAGGTATTGGCATTGTGGAGCGCTCGCATAGAACTGTGGGAGATATCCTCCGCGCAGTAAAGGTGGATGATCCTCGCTCCGTTCGGCCGGACGTCGTCTCTTCAGCCCAGCTATCCCTCAACACACCGCCTGGCGAACCGCACGGTTTTAGCCCCTTTGAAGTCATCTTCGGCAGAGTGGACCCTCTTCCCGCTGACCGCCACATTCCTGCTTACGGAACGGACCCTGCGGCTGCCCCATGGGCGAATACCTTTCCGCGCTCCGTGACGGACTTCAGGCGGCACAGTGCGTTGTGCAGCGTCCACCCCACCTCCGAGCCCAGCCGTCATCGAACCCTTTTCATCCTGGGATGCGCATTTTGGTGACGACCCCTCCTTACCTGCGCTTCTCCAAGCTTCACCCGAAATGGATGGGCCCTTTCACAGTTGTCCGCATTCTAAATGCTTACCAGGTCTGTTATGCCACAGACACTGGGGACCGCACAGTTCATGGTGCGGATGCAAAGCCCTACACCGAGCCTCCCGATCCCACCGCCTCCTGTTCTTCGACATCCGCCCTTCCAGGTGGTGCCTCGTCCGCACGTCCTCCACAGCCCTCAGCCTCCTCTGACCCTTCGCTTTAATTGCAGGCATTGACGCAGACAGGCCCAAGCACGACCGAGGACGGCCGTCTTCGTCGGATGGGGGTAATGTGAGGGCTGGGACGTAGAGGAATGAGGAATAGGGAGGAACGAAGGATAAATGGGGAGAAGGCAGAAGGACTGAGGATGGTAGTGGGAGAGGGGAAGAAAAGGGTTTTCGCTAGAGGGGACAGATCTTTATCAGAGGGCGACAGGGGAGAAAAGGTTAGGCCTTAAACAGGAGAGACCTATAGGACAAGGGACTCACTGTTGAGAGTTCAGCGGTGAGCTCCTCGCCCACCACTGAAGGAGGAACGAGGACAGTACCTCGCGCGGCTTCGGCGGGCGTTCATACGTGTGCACAATGTGTCGCGAACGTGATAGTATATTACTGCAGGAATAACTGCAGCGAGTAACCTCACGTAGAGTCGTGAATAACGGGCGAGTAACCGCGACGCGTAGGAGACATCCTGCGTGCCAAGTCTGGCCCGCGTGCCTGAGGTGGCCGACGCAAGGTTGGCAAGGAAAACTCTACGGGATACGACTACCCTGTTTCCGGCCTGCGTCCTGGCGTGCCTCGCCCGAGGCCCCCCCAGGATCCCAGGAGCAGGGCAGGACTCGCCCCAACTCTCTTCAGGGCCCTTGGGGAGCCACTGGGCGCTGGGGCCAGGCACTAGGGGCGGGCGTGGGCCGGAGGTGGAAACTCTACGCTACTACGACGCCCCACTAGATACCTCCTTCAGGAGGCCTCCCCTGGTTTCCCCCTCGGAACCCCGGGGCATTACGAGGCACCTACAACAGGATCTTAGGACCTCTTGAGCACCACATACAGGTCTTCCTGACGGCGACGCAGCAGATGGTGATGTATCCACATGATTGACAAGTGCATGATAGGGCAGGCGATTAAGGAGGCCCCTGGGGGACCTGTATCAAGCCAGGGACTCTAGGGGGGACAGGGAGGGTCGCCCCGGCATAGCTGGGGCTATTGCTAGCCTGGGGAACCAAGCTCCCCGTATCTCCGACGACACGAACGGGCACTGCCCGCTTACCTTCTGTAGAACTTGGAGATGCGCCCTACCCGGCCCCCGACAGGTAGGGGTGCCAGGGTTAGTTGTCATGCCACGCCAGCGACCGATTGGATAGAACCTTAGCGGGTTTGGGGGGGCGCTAAAACAGGAGCTACATTAACACCCCCACCGTTGAGCCCGCGTACGGAATTTCCCTCCCCCCTTCGGGAGTAGGGCGGCGTGGGGCTTAACAGTTATCTACGGTAGACTAATAGCAATAATAAGAGAGAGAGAGAAAGAGAGCAGGTCACCCTCCTGTATGGGACTAGCAAGTCAAGTGAACTGTCAATACTTACCTCTAGCGCTGCCATGTCTCCTCTCCAAATTTACCCTTGTAGCTTGTAGCGATTCCAAATAGAGCCCATAGTACATGAAATGAAATGAAAGAATGTCGTGTTTAAGTCACTCAGAGTCCGTTTCAATTGCCACACTGTATGGGTTGTGACACACTCCGTTATTACTGGTACATGCAGCTATGCACTTCAAGTTCTTGGCCCTACAAGAGCATCTGGAAGTTGCACAATTTTTGCACTTGCAGCAGACTATGTCTGTGAACTCGTTTGGCAGAGGATTGTCCACACTGACGTGTGGGTGTAGTCTCCTCGTAGCATTCTCGTACCCAGAGTAGAGTATACAGAGTAAACCCACTTCGTATACGAACAGAAAAATCTGGCAACTCCGGTCAAATAGTGACGTCGCTGGAATGCTCTCTCTCTCTCTCTCTCGAAGCAGCCTTGAGGAGAGAGCGTTCCATCGACGTCACTATTTGACCGGAGTTGCCAGATTTTTCTGTTCGTATACGAACAGTTCTCATCCAGAGCTCTCCACTTAATTGTCCCGCGAAGTGTGTGAGCAGTACCAATACGTCGGTGTCCCTGCACGAGACTATGATCCGTTCGTATCCATCCATATAGACCGCCTTGGCATGCAATATTATACGTGTATCGGCCTCTTCGTGAGATGTTTGCAGCTGTTCAACATCAGACCCCTAGCTGTGACGATGTGTAACGCGAGAAAATGGGTTAAACCTTTTGACTCATGATTGACGAAGAGTTTACGTTGAGTGGGGGGGGGGGGTAAAGTAATATATAAATGTCGAGTAATTAAATGCTCGTCATTTTCCCTCACTCCTCAGTTTTGAATCACTATGTATATATATTTTCCGACAATACTTTGTGCCGGCGATAGCTGGTGACGTCAGCAGGCCAGCCGAGCAAGGGAGGCAGGTAGCCATATTAGTTGTCTCTGTCCACGTCTCCAGCTGGTAACACGTGTGGGGAGGTGTGGCTATCAACCCTGTTCAAGGGTTTTAGGGAGCAGGGTGAAGCTGGCGGGGTGAGCAGCTGTGAGCTGTGGGAGCTGAGTGGATGACCCTGGACACACCTAATGGATACAGCTAAGGCCATGTTTTCATAACTGGAGTGTGTGTGTATTGATACTTTACACAGTGATTCAGTGTGACGGGAAAGTTACACAGAGAATCAGTGTGACGGGAAAGTTACTCAGAGATTCAGTGTGACGGGAAAGTTACACAGAGAATCAGTGTGACGGGAAAGTTACACGGTGATTCAGTGTGACGGGAAAGTTACACCGAGGGTCAGTGTGACGGAAAGTTACTCAGTGATTTAGGGTGGAGTTATAGGGTTTTGGTTGAGCACGAGCTGAGAGTCGCGTCGTGTCGTTGTTCATATTATTAAGTATATTTTTGTGTTGAAAGACCTTAGGTTAAGGAGGGAAGTAATTACTGGTGAATCAGTAAGTGAAAATATACTGATATTCTGTTAACGAGTTGTTTATTCAGACCCATTAGTACTCCCTTATTCTCTTAATCTTATTTTTTTTCCCCCACTTATTGTGGGTGGTGGCAGCGTAATAGCCAGGATTGTGGAGCCCTTCGAGTTAACGTCAAAGCTATAAAGCTATAAAGGGGGGCGCTACAGATGCTACTTTGGTTTCTTCCTCAAACCCATCTGCAGTGATCAACGCACAAGTGGGTCGGCTCTTTTTTGCCTCTATCATTTGATCGCTGAGAAACTTGGTAAGATTTGCCTTGTTTTCTGGTAAGTCCATGAACTGCTTCCAGTTGGCAGGAAGTAGAATCTCTCTGCGGTCGATCTTATGCTGGATAGAACGTACTCGCCCCTCTCTCCTTTCCCGGGTCCCAGACTTGATTGATGTGATACGATATCGATCGAAAACCACATCAACTCTTGAGCAGTGCTCATTGAAATGACTGAACACTGATGCATTGAAGACATCAGCCAGATCTCCAAATGACTTTGGCCCCGTTGGTTTTCCAATGGCTTGTACCAATGCCTGACCATCTATGATAAAACATGTCTTAAGCGAAGACTCTGGCAGGACCTCAACAGTTACTCCATCCTCCAAGATCTTCCCGAGCGCAGCTTTATTCGTAGGACGTAGGCGTCCTGCCGTGGCTGCCAATGACTGATACCGGTGTTAGTTCATGACTCAGAAGACTTTTAAGGTCTATATCACGTCCAGAGTCCTGTGCCACAAGAAGCCGCTGGAACAGAATCCTGTCTGCTTTGATGGTTTGACCCTTTTGACTAGCATCCTTCCTTGTTTCTAGTGTGTACATTGTCGTCAGTGTAGGACTCTGTGACTGCTTCAATTTTACATGAAAGCCGACGTCTTGTTTGCAAATCCGTGATTCCACAAATTCTTTGATCTTTGATTCTCCATGGGTTTCAGCAGTCAGTAAAGCGTTCTTGATGCTTTCAGGGGCAAGATCCATTGTCATCAGACAGGTCAACTCGTCGCCTGCGTTGCTCTCACCGTCAAATATTGTGAATCGTGATAACTTTTCCTGTAGCTTTTGAACGTCTTCTCTGTCCCTCTTTATTCTTGCTGGACCGACATCTTTGTACGCAGATGGTGCATACTCGGTGTCATCGATTGCCATGCCAAACAGTATCAGTGGTTTCGTCAACAATTCGGCTTCGCTCGTTGTATGTCAACTTCGTTACTTAAGTTTTCACTAGATGTATGTTATGTTTGTAATAAGTAATTAAATCTACTCATTATTATAGCATTAACAATATTTTTACAATATGGCTTGTTATTCTGCTCATTTTGACACCAAAATAAAGTTTGTACCTGCAGTTTTGGTCATTTTATTGACATTTTTGTATTTTCGAGAAAATCTGATATTTTGCGATTGACCTCTTGCACAAAATAACCCACTGTGAGGTCCCAAATCAAAATATCAAGTGTCATCCAGGCTAATATTGCTCAGTAGGTGTCATGGTTCAATCCTAGTATGGGTGATAGCTTGTAACAAACCGTTACCCCTCATGTGATTTCTGGGCACCTTTTCACATAATATTCCTAGTCTAATACAGCTACATATGGAAGTAGGAGCTCATGAATAATAAAATCCTGCAGCGACATCTGAAATCTTATCCGCAGACTCGTCATGCATACATACCGTCCGAATCTCCGTTGAGGTTCGTGGTTAGAGCAGCAAAACTGTTGTATTTTTGCTATAGTATAATCAAATACTTAAATATATTCATAAGTGATATTAAAATTGCAATAGAAATGTAATATATTTGGTATATATGTCATATCACACACAAAAAAAGTCTTAGAGAACCTATCGCAGGGCATGAATACGAACATTTCCTCAGTCTGATTCAGCTCCAACACGGTATGGAGCTTCTCCACCCTCGAACAGACAACCACGTGTAGCCTACTTAAGTCAAGATTCACGAGGAATAGGAGGAGGCTGTGGTGTTTCACAGCCACAGATATCGTGGCAATTATCCACAACACTCGATCATGTCGAGATGAAGGAGGCATATACTACTACGTTAATACGCGAATGCTATCAACATAAGAGGGTGGTAAAGGGGCGAGATGTATTGGAGGATGAATCACAAGCAGCATTCATCGAGCTTTAGGCAAAAAATAATTCGTATAAGGTTGAAGTTCCCAAACTCAGCAACCTCGGGACCAGCACCGAGCCGAGTAATGGAATTTTCCGACTTTTAGAACGTAGATATATTAAGGGGAAAAAAAGCATCCAACTTCTTCAAAAGGTCAATTTTCTCAGAAATAGTTAAC
Organism: Chionoecetes opilio; assembly: GCA_016584305.1. Classification (NCBI taxonomy): domain Eukaryota; kingdom Metazoa; phylum Arthropoda; class Malacostraca; order Decapoda; family Majidae; genus Chionoecetes; species Chionoecetes opilio. The sequence goes on from JACEEZ010001895.1 coordinate 16,335, forward strand.
ACATTGTTCTTCCTTTTCTTTTCACTTCCACCAGTAAGTGTTCCTGGACGTTTGGGAGCCATAATACCAATAACAGACCTGTAGAAGTACACAAAATAACAGTGTACACAACTCTAGTCACAACACCACTGAACAATAACAACATACAAATCGGCGGGAGAAACCAAGCGGCCTAGTGTGGTGGCACCTAGCGGCCGACCCGGCAACTACGCGCCGGGTTTTGGGTGTTCTGCCGTGTTTTGGAAAATCCGGAACCATAGCCGAGTTTTGGGTGTTGCCGAGTCTTGGGATGCCGAGTTTGGGAACTTCAACCTGTATATGGAAACAAAGATGTAGGTACGTACACATGTCCATGAAAGCATTAAACATCCTTGACGCACATCGTGAAATGGCTGTGTAGCAAATAAAATGTTCTTAGCGCCCTACACATTTCAGTTTGATATCAAGTCCATCTATAAGTTAGAAAACAATACTAGGCCATTCTAAGAGCTCAAAACAATTAGATATCGATGTGTAATACTAACAATCACGTTACTAATCTTTGCTGTGCCTTTTCCTACAAGTCCAGATAGAAGGAAAGAAGGTTTGCATTGGAAACTGTCTCCTTCCTCTTCTCTGTGTCAGGTGTGTGTTATTGCTGCGTTGTCATACACTATATACGGGTTTAAGTTCACTCTTATTAGTCATATGTATGAAATGAGAGTATGAGATAAGAGAGTTAAGGAAGAATCCATGGAGACAGACTATTGATCAAAAGTTACACTAGGAACAACACAAGGATATTTTAGTGGCTTATGATGATTTATGTCCCTCGTAATGATAATAATAATGGTAAATCTTTAGTATTCTAGCCAAACAGTCCATAGACATCCCTGAAATACAATGCAGTAGAGATCAAAAGTACAAAATTAAAACAAAGACTGAAACTGTACCATTTGCACAGCCTGATTGTTATAAAAGCACACACACTACAGTACAGGTTGAAGTTCCCAAACTCGGCAACCTCGGGACCAGCGCCGAGCCGAGTAATGGAATTTTCCGACTTTTGGAACGTAGATATATTAAGGGGAAAAAAAGCATCGAACTTCTTCAAAAGGTCAATTTTCTCAGAAATAGTTAACACATTGTTCTTCCTTTTCTTTTCCCTTCCACCAGTAGGTGTTCCTGGACGTTTGGGAGCCATAATACCAATAACAGACCTGTAGAAGTACACAAAATAGCAGTGTACACAACTCTACAGTCACAACACCACTGAACAATAACAACAAACGAATCGGCGGGAGAAACCAAGCGGCCTAGTGTGGTGGCACCCAGCGGCCGACCCGGCAACTACGCCCAGGGTTTTGGGTGTTCTGCCGTGTTTTGGAAAATCCGGAACCATAGCCGAGTTTTGGGTGTTGCCGAGTCTTGGGATGCCGAGTTTGGGAACTTCAACCTGTATAATTATCATTGCACAGATTTTGAGATCATAACAGCCAGGTTATCTATGGGGATATACATACAACAGTTTATACCAATGACTCAATTTTGTTTATAATACAAACCGAAGCATACACCACTGCTCTTCGATTCTGCAATTACATATACACTACTATTGTTCAGAGATTCTCCGTCTCTCTCTGTCTTGGTGTTATGTAATCCTAGGCTCTCTCTCAGTGTGTAGTCTTCAGCCATTCCACACACAGAGGTGCAGGGTAGGCAAGGTGGAATGGAAGAGAATGGGCCTGTGTACCACCTCGACCCCTCAATCCTCACCCCTGTACCCTGCCAGCCTCTCCCTGCCTCTACAGATAAGGAAACTGTATCAAAGAGTCTCCTTCTTAACTGTATCAAAGAGTCTCCTTCTTAACTGTATCAAAGAGTCTCCTTCTTAACTGTATCAAAGAGTCTCCTTCTTAACTGTATCAAAGAGTCTCCTTCTTAACTGTATCAAAGAGTCTCCTTCTTTTCTTTGTTTAATGTCAGTTTTTCCCATGATTTTTATGAGGTTAGACGGCCGATGATACGCTTCCAACGATCTCTATCCATTGCCTCAACCTCTTCAATACCCAATGCTGCCAGATCCTCTTCAACACACTGCCTCCATGTCTTCCTTGACCTGCCCGGTGGACGGCGACCTGGAACTTCCACTCTAACAGCTCTCCCCAATGCCTCACCACCTTCTCTCATTTCTTCTTTCTCCTTCTATCAGTTCAGTCTCCTTCTTGAAGACGGGACAGAAGCCTCCCACACCAAGACCACACAGCTCTGTTCCCTCCAAACACATTACAGGAACTACTACGTGTAGGTCTCGCAGCCTCTTGTAGCTTCCTTATTTTCTTATGACACGAACATCTTGAAGAGCCAACCTCTATGACACAGGGCTGGTTAATATGTGATCTTCCATTTGGCTGGCTGTTCACACCTGACGCCTGCTCCACACAACCTATTAAAGGTCGTCTCTTCAGCAAACCCAAGAATCTCTCGTTCCTCTTGGATCCGAAAGGAAAACGTGGATTCATAAGAACCAACAAAGTACCTGTAAAGAGAGAAACAAAAGGTTTAAAAAGATGATACAAGTTGACCATCATAAATCTGGCGCCTTTGGGACATGAAACAAAACATTGGATTCAGGGTTAATTTATAATACATTCAGAATTCTAAAAAAGTCAATTTTAAATACCGGTAAATATAGTAAAAGATTACATACGTCTACCACAGAAAGGTAGTTATGGGTGTGTCAGTGAACTATTGACTGGTTTAAGACTACTAACCTGGCATGGGAAATAGTGACTACTAACCTGGCATGGGAAATATTGACTACTAACCTGGCATGGGAAGTAGTGACTACTAACCTGGCATGGGAAGTAGTGACTACTAACCTGGCATGGGAAATATTGACTACTAACCTGGCATGGGAAGTAGTGACTACTAACCTGGCATAGGAAATATTGACTACTAACCTGGCATGGGAAGTAGTGACTACTAACCTGGCATGGGAAATATTGACTACTAACCTGGCATGGGAAATATTGACCACTAACCTGGCATGGGAAATATTGACTACTAACCTGGCATGGGAAATATTGACTACTAACCTGGCATGGGAAATATTGACCACTAACCTGGCATGGGAAATATTGACTGGTTCAAGACTACTAACCTGGCATGGGAAATATTGACTACTAACCTGGCATGGGAAATATTGACTACTAACCTGGCATGGGAAATATTGACTACTAAGCTGGCATGGGAAATATTGACTACTAACCTGGCATGGGAAATATTGACTACTAACCTGGCATGGGAAATATTGACTACTAACCTGGCATGGGAAATATTGACCACTAACCTGGCATGGGAAATATTGACTACTAACCTGGCATGGGAAATATTGACTACTAACCTGGCATGGGAAATATTGACTACTAACCTGGCATGGGAAATATTGACTATTAACCTGGCATGGGAAATATTGACTACTAACCTGGCATGGGAAATATTGACTACTAACCTGGCATAGGAAATATTGACTACTAACCTGGCATGGGAAATATTGACTACTAACCTGGCATGGGAAATATTGACTACTAACCTGGCATGGGAAATATTGACTACTAACCTGGCATGGGAAATATTGACTACTAACCTGGCATGGGAAATATTGACCACTAACCTGGCATGGGAAATATTGACCACTAACCTGGCATGGGAAATATTGACTCGTTTAGGACTACTAACCTGGCATGGGAAATATTGACTACTAACCTGGCATGGGAAATATTGATTCGTTTAGGACTACTAACCTGGCATGGGAAATATTGACCACTAACCTGGCATGGGAAATATTGACTACTAACCTGGCATGGGAAATATTGACCACTAACCTGGCATGGGAAATATTGACTACTAACCTGGCATGGGAAATATTGACCACTAACCTGGCATGGGAAATATTGACTCGTTTAGGACTACTAACCTGGCATGGGAAATATTGACTACTAACCTGGCATGGGAAATATTGACTCGTTTAGGACTACTAACCTGGCATGGGAAATATTGACTCGTTTAGGACTACTAACCTGGCATGGGAAATATTGACTACTAACCTGGCATGGGAAATATTGACTCGTTTAGGACTACTAACCTGGCATGGGAAATATTGACCACTAACCTGGCATGGGAAATATTGACTATTAACCTGGCATGGGAAATATTGACTCGTTTAGGACTACTAACCTGGCATGGGAAATATTGACCACTAACCTGGCATGGGAAATATTGACTACTAACCTGGCATGGGAAATATTGACTACTAACCTGGCATGGGAAATATTGACTACTAACCTGGCATGGGAAATATTGACTACTAACCTGGCATGGGAAATATTGACTACTAACCTGGCATGGGAAATATTGACTATTAACCTGGCATGGGAAATATTGACTCGTTTAGAACTACTAACCTGGCATGGGAAATATTGACTCGTTTAGGACTACTAACCTGGCATGGGAAATATTGACTACTAACCTGGCATGGGAAATATTGACTCGTTTAGGACTACTAACCTGGCATGGGAAATATTGACTACTAACCTGGCATGGGAAATATTGACCACTAACCTGGCATGGGAAATATTGACTATTAACCTGGCATGGGAAATATTGACTACTAACCTGGCATGGGAAATATTGACTACTAACCTGGCATGGGAAATATTGACTATTAACCTGGCATGGGAAATATTGACTACTAACCTGGCATGGGAAATATTGACTTGTTTAGGACTACTAACCTGGCATGGGAAATATTGACTTGTTTAGGACTACTAACCTGGCATGGGAAATATTGACTATTAACCTGGCATGGGAAATATTGACTTGTTTAGGACTACTAACCTGGCATGGGAAATATTGACTACTAACCTGGTATGGGAAATATTGACTCGTTTAGGACTACTAACCTGGCATGGGAAATATTGACTATTAACCTGGCATGGGAAATATTGACTTGTTTAGGACTACTAACCTGGCATGGGAAATATTGACTACTAACCTGGCATGGGAAATATTGACTACTAACCTGGCATGGGAAATATTGACTATTAACCTGGCATGGGAAATATTGACTACTAACCTGGCATGGGAAATATTGACTACTAACCTGGCATGGGAAGTAGTGACTACTAACCTGGCATGGGAAATATTGACTACTAACCTGGCATGGGAAATATTGACCACTAACCTGGCATGGGAAATATTGACTACTAACCTGGCATGGGAAATATTGACTACTAACCTGGCATGGGAAATATTGACTACTAACCTGGCATGGGAAATATTGACTACTAACCTGGCATGGGAAATATTGACTACTAACCTGGCATGGGAAATATTGACTACTAACCTGGCATGGGAAATATTGACTACTAATCTGGCATGGGAAATATTGACTACTAACCTGGCATGGGAAATATTGACTACTAACCTGGCATGGGAAATATTGACTACTAACCTGGCATGGGAAATATTGACTACTAACCTGGCATGGGAAATATTGACTACTAACCTGGCATGGGAAATATTGACTACTAACCTGGCATGGGAAATATTGACTACTAACCTGGCATGGGAAATAGACTACTAACCTGGCATGGGAAATATTGACTACTAACCTGGCATGGGAAATATTGACTACTAACCTGGCATGGGAAATATTGACTACTAACCTGGCATGGGAAATATTGACTCGTTTAGGACTACTAACCTGGCATGGGAAATATTGACTACTAACCTGGCATGGGAAATATTGACTTGTTTAGGACTACTAACCTGGCATGGGAAATATTGACCACTAACCTGGCATGGGAAATATTGACTACTAACCTGGCATGGGAAATATTGACTATTAACCTGGCATGGGAAATATTGACTACTAACCTGGCATGGGAAATATTGACTACTAACCTGGCATGGGAAGTAGTGACTACTAACCTGGCATGGGAAATATTGACTACTAACCTGGCATGGGAAATATTGACTACTAACCTGGCATGGGAAATATTGACTACTAACCTGGCATGGGAAATATTGACTACTAACCTGGCATGGGAAATATTGACCACTAACCTGGCATGGGAAATATTGACTACTAACCTGGCATGGGAAATATTGACTACTAACCTGGCATGGGAAATATTGACTACTAACCTGGCATGGGAATTGATACTAACTGATGGAATATACTACTAACCTGGCATGGGAAATATTGACTCGTTTAGGACTACTAACCTGGCATGGGAAATATTGACCACTAACCTGGCATGGGAAATATTGACTTGTTTAGGACTACTAACCTGGCATGGGAAATATTGACCACTAACCTGGCATGGGAAATATTGACTACTAACCTGGCATGGGAAATATTGACTACTAACCTGGCATGGGAAATATTGACCACTACCTGGCATGGGAATATGGACTACTAACCTGGCATGGGAAATATTGACTACTAACCTGGCATGGGAAATATTGACTCGTTTAGGACTACTAACCTGGCTGAATGTGACTGGCAGGAATATGATCGTAGGACACAACTGGCATGGCGCATGATCGTCCCAGCCGCCCCGTCCCCCCACCGCTGCTGGAAGGGGGGCGGCGGCACATACTGGTGCACGGCCGCAGAGGCAAGCAGGCGATCCAGCTCCAAGAATTCTGCGGCCATAAAAACAACATTCACGTACAATACTGTAGTCCGTTTTTTTTCCAACCAGGTGAAAAATCCTTTGCTATTTACTGACTGATATTTGATGCCAGGAGAATGGAATACTACACTTCTTCTAAATTTCAGCTGCATTTTACAATAGTATTTTCTATCTGGTTCCTAATAATAGTTTAGCATTTTTTTTTGTCATAAGAACATAAGAAAATAAGGAAGCTACAAGAGGCAGGGAGACCTACATGTGGTAGTTCCTGTTACTTAACACTACCTACATTCACCTTTCATCCCCTTCCATAAAATTGTCTAGCCTCCTTTTAACCCCTTGAGATCCAGAGCGTAATTTCCATTGTAATTTCGCCACCATTAGACAATTTCGAATGAATATAAGCAATAGTTTATAGATATGACCTGTTTAGTATCCTTGTCGACTAACTAATTTGGTATATTAAATGACTTTTCTTAATTTTATGGCTCAACAACATACAATTTTTTATAGCAAAGGAAAGATCTGGGCGTGAATGGGTTAAAACTCCCTATTGACTCCGCACTAACTACCCTCATCAAGCCTGTGTAATACGAGGACTGAGTAGATCACCTTCCTGCGGGGCGTCCGTTGCAATGAACACGGAGGTCAGGTTTTGTTGCCTGAGTAGCTCCTTGATCTGCTCGGCTGCCTTCCCCAGACTGGGCACCTCCTCCCCTCTCGCCTGCACAAAGTCATTCCTTCTCAGGTGGACAGCTATGTAGGGACCACCTTTGCCTCTTTTTGCTGTGGCTGAAACCATGACAAAAAGAAACAAAAAACGGTTATGGGCTGAAGAGATTTCTTTTCTTTTTATATATATACCTAATGCCTGTACTTTACATGGGATGGTGCAGGAAAGGAAAAAGATCTTAAGGAATATAATTGTGGAGCGAGAAGCCTGTCTTTGTTGCCTTACTCTAGTGTCTCTCCAGTCTGGCGTCACCGGAGTGCCATCCTGGCCGTCACTAGAGGCCAGGTGTTCGGCCCTGTACCGGGCGGCCTCATCGTAAAGGTGGACGGCAAAACGCATGCTCCTCCGCGCCCTCCAGTACCACTCCCCGCCATACTCATCGTGCAGGAGGGTCTCTGCTCGGCCTATGTAGATCGACCTGGTAATGATGATAAGGTGGATAATGTTTGAAACTTCGATGAACCAATTAAATTCTGACAAACATTTCATATAAATTTCATACTAGGACAGGATCCCCAAAATCATGTCCATAAATCATATAATTAACAGAAAAGCGACTTTTGCATCTTGAAATGGTAAGATTTCTTCAATGATTCAGTCAATTCCAATTATAACATCATATATGAGTTTACCTACTACTACTAGCATCTTTAGTGAGCAGTGGGATGATGGATGACGCGCGCCCTTGGACAGACACGCAGGAGAAGGTCTGTGAGGTCAGCTGTGAGCCCCACATAGCCCCCAGCCACACTCCCTCTCCCTCTCTGAAGAAAAGAACACCACATTTCAGAATCTGTATTTCATTTTGACGAAACTAGCTTTGTTATTACATTAGCTTTTCTAACCATCCTAACCTTTTCTGTACATCTACCGTCAATAACACTATAGTAGCCAGGTGCCATATTTTATGAGTTTTAGCATCACTACAGATTTGTATGTGCCACTAAAAAGGCATGCACAGTAGTTTATATTATGTAATGTCTTTAGTGGCACATACAAGTCTGTAGTGATGCTAAAATTTGTAATATTCGCCTATAAAATTTGCCTGGTGACATTAGTGCAGTGGCGACTATAGTGTTATTGACGGTAACTAGATGTGTGTGTGTGTATTCATCTAGTTGTCTAGTTGTATTGTACAGGGCCTGAGCAATGCTCGTATGGCCCCGTATCCATATCAACATTTTATTTGATCATTCATCCTTATTGCTTAGTGTTGGGTGAAGCCACCACCCCGGGAGGGGAGTCACAAACCCCCGGCTAACACCCGGTACCCATTCACTGCTGGGTGGACAGGGGCTCGGGTTTTAAGAAGACCGCCCGTCTGTCTTCGCTCCGCCCGGGGATCGAACTCGGGACTTCTCGGTTGTGAGCCGAGCGTGCTAACCCTTACACTACGGAGTTCCCGTCCGTGTGTGTGTGTGTGTGTCAGTGCCTCAAGCCTTGAACTCACTGGTACTGGAAGGCTGCTCTGCCCAAACAAGGCCGCTCATCATACTTCTCATCCCACTTGCCGTCGGTCCAGCCCTCCTCATAGTGCTGCAAGACATACGCTGCGTCCACTCTCGGTCCGTGAGCTTGTCGTGAAAAGTTCAAAGACATAATCGTTCTTATAAGTTAGAAATATAAGTATGTATTACACTTACTTATGATGAGCAACTAACAGATGTATATGTCAAAGATGAAAATACACATGCACTATCGAGAGACCATGATAGATGGATACCTTTCGAAAATTCTTCAAACTCAATGACTTTGATCCACTTTTGAAGGCTGGGAACATCAAAGAAACTCCTCCACGGGAAATATGTTCCTCGGGGTGTGCTGAACCAGTGGTACAATCTGCCCCACGGAGGAAGGACCTGAAAGGGTTGTACGTGTAGTAAGTTGACACAAACTTTCAACGTCAAAGTAATAAGAGTAAACTCAACTTTTCATCAAATGACTTGTTTTGCATGTGGGTGAATATTTGTTTGAAAATAAGAATATAGAAGAAACAAAAAGAGTGATCAATAGTTGTTGGCTTATCAGGGAAAGGAAGAGGAAAGAAAGTGAAAGAAATTAAAGGACGAAAAAAGAAATACAAGATAATAATATTAATAAATAATAATAATAATAATAATGAAAGACACAAAAGTGCGAGGCTATACCAACCATACATAGAGGAGGAAGAGGATATAGTGGGAGAGTATTTGTTTGGAGATGGGAATTGGAAGAAGCAAAAAGAACAACCAACAGTTTTTGGATGACCAGATAAAATAAGAGGAAAGAAAGAGAAAGAAACTAAAAGACAGAATAAGAGAAGACAACTAATTTAAGACCCAGACAGCAAGAAGAGACACATCAGGGAGTGCCGATGAAAAAGTTCAGACTCCCGACCCACAACAGAACTGAATGAAAACATTGAAAAAAATATATGAAACAATCAACTGGCCCTTGTAAGGTTGTTGTAGCATCTTCCACAGCATGTACTTCACAGAACAAAGGTTGCTTGCCGGTTGCCATTGCCCCTGACTCACTAGTACCCAGTTGTTGCCCTGACTCACCAGTACCCAGTTGTTGCCCCTGACTCACCAGTACCCAGTTGTTGCCCCTGACTCACCAGTACCCAGTTGTTGCCCCTGACTCACCAGTACCCAGTTGTTGCCCCTGACTCACCAGTACCCAGTTGTTGCCCCTAACTCACTAGTACCCAGTTGTTGTCCCTGACTCACCAGTACCCAGTTGTTGTCCCTGACTCACCAGTACCCAGTTGTTGCCCCTGACTCACTAGTACCCAGTTGTTGTCCCTGACTCACCAGTACCCAGTTGTTGTCCCTGACTCACTAGTACCCAGTTGTTGCCCTGACTCACTAGTACCCAGTTGTTGTCCCTGACTCACCAGTACCCAGTTGTTGCCCCTGACTCACTAGTACCCAGTTGTTGTCCCTGACTCACCAGTAAACAGTTGTTGCCCCTGACTCACCAGTACCCAGTTGTTGCCCTGACTCACTAGTACCCAGTTGTTGCCCTGGCTCACCAGTACCCAGCTGTTGCCCCTGACTCACCAGTACCCAGTTGTTGCCCCTGACTCACCAGTACCCAGTTGTTGCCCCTGACTCACCAGTACCCAGTTGTTGCCCCTGACTCACCAGTACCCAGTTGTTGCCCCTGACTCACCAGTACCCAGTTGTTGCCCCTGACTCACCAGTACCCAGTTGTTGCCCCTGACTCACTAGTACCCAGTTGTTGCCCTGGCTCACCAGTACCCAGCTGTTGCCCCTGACTCACCAGTACCCAGCTGTTGCCCCTGACTCACCAGTACCCAGTTGTTGCCCCTGACTCACCAGTACCCAGTTGTTGCCCGACTCACCAGAACCCAGTCGTGGTCCTGACTCAATGTGCGAATCAGGTTTGCAACGCGCACATACACGTCGCGCCTCAGGTTAAATCCCTCGCCAGAATTGACATCATACAGAAGGTACCTGTAAAGATGGGATGGCATAGGATCAGGCACATACAAGTTATTCCTGGACAAAACATCGGAATTCTTTATACTAATCTATTCCTTACTGATGCCTGTAACTGGGAAATCATGGAACCCCTCATCACCTCACACAATCTACATAGGCACTTTTCTACTGGTTTCCAATAGACGTAAAGTGTATATTTGTTATTTCCAAAAGTTAGTAGCATCTCCACTATATGCTGAAGCAGATATGATCGGCTTCCAAAAGGTATTAGACGAGATATGGCAGGGTCGATAAAATGATTCTTTACCTAAACAAGATTGATATAATAAATCTTAACCCTTAAAACATTACCTGGTCCGTCCTTGCTCTCCTCTGGGACAGGAATCTCCCTGACAGCCGCTCAACAGCATTAATAAGGGGATGACTACGGATATCACTGCTGTGTTCATCTTCATTGTGGTGTAGCCTACAAATAATACTACGTAGACAATACTTCTTGGTTCTTGGTGTTGGCTAAGGGCTGCGAGGATCCCTTGAGGAACCCTACGAGCCCTGGCGAGGTGCTGTGGTGGTGTCCCAGGCGTGGCAGGTGACTCGTGTTCTCCAGGAGGGCGCGGGTGAGGCGGTCAGGCGGGGGACAGCGTGTTAGGTGGCAGGGCAGAGGCGGTGACTGTCAGGGCGTGGAGTGGGCGTGGCACAACACGGTGGGCGTGGAGGCGTGGACACTGCAGCAGCGGGTGTTGAGTGGTGTCCTGGAGGGTCCTGCACCAGGGCACCGAGGTGGGGGGACACGCAGACGGTGCCAGCCAAGGAAGCAAAAAAAAATGTTTGTTTTGATTTTGGTCGTAAATTACACAAAGCTTGAAGGTTGACTTTTGAACGGGTGCAAGTATGGTGAGTCTCACAATGTGTGCTGCCTCGTACTACATGTAGACTCAGATAGGGAGAAAGAGTGGGAGGATAGGAAGGAAAGAGAGAGTGGGAAAAAGAGAGAGATAGACAGGAGGGGGAGAGAGAGAGAGAAATATGATTACAAAGGATTACAAAGGAAACACAAACAGTGACACAATACCTAGGTATCACGGTAGATGGGAAGGGAGCAGATAGGACGAAACAGGATAAAATAGGAAAAGCAAATCAGTGGGTGGGAAGGCTTGGTAGTGTAGCAAGATGTAGGGCAAACAGGTATGAGGTAGTAAGAGGGTTGTGGAAAGGCATGGCAGTACCGAGCCTCATGTATGGGGCAGAGTGTATGAGGTGGACGGTAGGAGAGCTGGACAAGTTAGAGGTAGTACAGAACAGGGTAGGTAGACTTGCACTAGAGGCAAACAGGTATGTAGCAGTGGAGGCGATCAGGGGAGAGGCAGGGTGGAGTACCTTTGCGGAGAGAATAGGAAAGTCAGTGCTTAATTACAAAATCAGGCTTAGAAAAATGGATGAAAACAGGTGGGCTCGAAAAGTTTATGAGTGGATAGGACAGAGTAGTAAATGGGATAGATCAAGCAGACGGTGGGAGAGGAAATGTGGGTTACAGGGTTTCACAGATAGGATACACCAGTCTAGTGAGGGGGAGTTAAAGCGAAAGGTGAAAGACCAAGTTCAGAGGCAGGGCAGGGAGATGTGGAGACAGAGGATGGAGGGTAAGAGTTCTCTGACTTGGTACAAGGGGAAGACCACACCAAAGTGTGAGGTCTTTTATGATGGTAGCTTGGGGAGTAGTTTAATATTTAAAGCAAGGACTAAATCTCTGGAGGTCAATAGTAGAACATATAGATGGGCAAACGAAGGAAGCAAGATATGTCAAATGTGTATGGGTAGACTAGATGAAACTGTAGATCACCTGGTATTAATGTGTCCAAGGTATGATGAGGAAAGAGAGCGGCTTATAGCAATAGTGGCACGGGAGGTAGGCGTGGATCAGTGGGATAGAGTGGCAGAGGGGAACATAGATGGGATAATGGAATTTCTTTTAGGTTTGAGTAGGGTACAGGACACCAATAGAAGAATCATCGAAGGGGTTAAAGTATTTTTAGAAAAGGCTTGGGAAAAAAGAGCAGAGAGTTAGGGCCTCATACAAGCCCTGAGGGAGCCAGCCGGAAATTAGGCTTTGAACCGGGTGAAAACCGCGGTTTAGCTCCTCACCTGAAAGAAGAAGAAGAAGACAGACCAATAGGTCCTTACAAGGCTGTTTGCTTTAACTACACTACACTAAAGCCCAGTTCAGACTTCACGTATTTGCTACGTGCGTCTTGTTATCGTGACGTCACCGTGACGTCACGATGACGTTACCTCGTCTCACTGGTCACTCCCGCTCGCTCTTATCAGAAAACATTGCAGTATAAAACCACCTTGCTTTCCTTCCCTCCTCCCTTTTGTACCCCATGTCACACCTATTACTCCCTTCACTATATCCCCCTTCACTCCCTGCCCTACCTATCTAGCGCTATAATCCCTGACAACAACGCTTTTGCAAAGGTTACAATTGTGCAGGACGTGTATTACTAACATGCGGGATTGATGATGTAGACTAGAGGGAATATAAATAATGCGGGTGATTGTGACTGAAATGTAATGTGAAATGAATGATTAGTGGTTGAAGGAGCAGAGAAAGGGTGTTATATCTGAGTCTGTATTGGGAGTAACTCTATCTATGCATTCTATATCTTTCATTCTTCCACGAGCAGCTGATTCCAATATCCTGGCTTACGATCGAAGATTAGACAGCCAGCCCAAGATAGCCTCCCAAGGATATTAGAAAGATTATATAATATCCTTGAAGGAGTATAGATAATGACTGGTGTTGCTTCTAAGACTGGGAGTAATTAACTCTTGATCTATGCATTTTATATCTATCATTCTTGATCTTCCACGAGCAGCTGATTCCAATATCCTGCTGGCTTACGAAGATTAGACAGCCAGCCCAAGATAGCCCGAAGAGCCTCCCTTGGCAGAACGGAAGCCCCTCACACCCAGGCCAAGACCCAAGGCAAAGATCAGCTGCCAAGACGAGGCAAATTTTCCTCCTGTCTTTTCTTCCTCCTGGCGGGTGTTTCTTGGCTTCGTGATGGACCTCAAGAAGCTGGCGGGGCAGGCGGGGCAGTTCCTCACCCGGGCCGTCCAGGTGGGTGGGTGTTAAGGGGTGAATAGGGTGATGACAGGTGAAGGAGGAGGGAGAGTGTCACTATTGGATGTAGGAATGGTTGGGGTGCAGTCAGTTCGTACACAAGTTGTTTCGTACACCAAAAAATTGTTTCGTAGTCTATATGAAACCATAGTCGTTTCGGTATTATTTTACGACGGCACCAAATTTCCCTACACAATTGGGAGCATGGTTTTTGTTTACCTTATTGTATTCTTAGGTATGTGCATATTCTCCGATTTCACGCTTGACAACTTTGTCAACATTTCAGCTCAGCCCCGTTTTCTTTTCATCGAAATTGGCAAAATTTAGCGCAAAAGTTGTGTTGTGAACCCCCTAAGAAATCAGTTTTTTGTGTTTTCCTGTGATTGCACGAGCTTACACATGATTTGATGACGTAGTACACACATTGACCCCTCAACTCGTTGCAGAAACAATTCTCGAAAATTCTCGGAACATTTCTGAAATCACGTACATTCCGCGAAAATGGAGATGTGTTTCGTGACAGGTCGCCAAAACGCTCGTCAATTTTGCTGAAGGCGAGTGAAATCAATCTTGAAACTAATAAAATAAGTTTCTTTAGTTATTTGTCCGTCTATATGTCGAATTTGATAAGTTTTTATCGAGTAGCAACAATTTTATTAGGCTATCTGTAATCGATGTCAATGCACTGTTTTTCATGTCGTTCGTTCGTTCTGTTTGTTTGTTTGGTAATAATGGAGGAGAGTTTCACGTTCGTTTTCAGAGACACCAACTACTTTTTCTTGGCCTACAATAGGTGCTTGTTCTAATGGTGCTAGTTTTATTTTGCGCAAACCAAAAAAAAAAAAAAATGAAAAAAAAAATGAAACCTAACCTAACCTTATGTTTTAATGAAACCTAACCTAACCTGAGTGTTCATTATGCCAAATTTTTATCGGTCACAATCATCCTATTGCTTTTATAAGACAAAAATATGCCCAAAAGGCGAACTTCTATTTGATGTAACTTTCTTATTTTAGGTCCTAGGAGGGTCATCTTGGTGTCATTGGAAAGTTTGTTTCAAGACCTTTCCACTGATACCTCTTGCAATAGCATTTAACAACTTTGATATTTTTTGCCACATAGCTAGTATTCTAAGAGACATTTTCTCTCTGAGCTTTCCGTCGCAAATCAATAGTTTCGGAGATATAGAACATTTTAGGTGGGAGGAGGAATACGTCTCCTTGTATACAAAAGGATACAGTTGAATCAGGCCGCCTATATTAAATGCATACTGGACGAGAGTTTCGCGGTCGTTTTCAGAGACACCGACTATTTTTTCTTGGCCTACAATAGGTGTGTAGTGGTCAAAATGACCATCTACACCGTTGTCACCATTATGTAGTGCCCACCTTGGGAGTGTACTCTACAGTCCTGGTTACTCCGCTGCCACCACCCACATTAAGTGGGAAAAAATATATGAATGAACAAAAATAAAATATTTAAGAAAATATGTAAGTACTGGTTGGAAACTGAATGACAACGCGTTAATATATTTCTAATTATAATATATTTAACTCTTACTGTCTCACTTGGTAATTATTATACATTCCCAAGTTATCTTAATATTACGTCTTCCTTCCCTCCTAGCGATATGCACGCGAAATGCTCAAGTCGTTATCCTAATATAGTTTACTATCTTTGGTAACTTCGGTTGCACTGTCACCACATTAACGATACGCACATGTAATGCTCAAGTCGTTATCCTAACATAATGTATACGTAGTCTATCCCACTTCCAACTGTTTCCCTCTCACTTATTTTTCTATTTCCTTCTTTCTCCTTGTCCTCACACGGCTGGCTGTGACATGTTGTGGTTGCCCCCTCTGCTAATTTGTGAGCGCTTGGCCCCCTGGTCCGCCAACAGCATCCTACCTTGGGACCCTTTACCAAGGGCGAGAATATCACCTCCCCACAGGCGACTTAACTCAATGAACGTCAAGCTGCTTCTAAATTTATCCTAACCTAGAATCCCCGTTCTCACTTCGTTTCGCTACGTGTCTAATTACTACTGGCTTAAAATATAAGCCTAACCAGTGATTCAGGAATGAGGCGTGGAGGAAAATTCCTCGTTAGCTTATTGATACTTATGTGTTATTTCATCTCTTCCCCTATTAATGTAATTTCTCGCGTTACAGGTGCTTGGGTTAATATGGAGGAGAGTTTCACGTACGCTACAGACCTTACTACTCACGAATTCAATTTTTTTCCCGGCTCAGTATACTGTACACTACTACTCTACTTGCGCTCAATAAAAAATAAAAAATAAATAAAAAATATAATATTTTGTGGTTAAGGTTAGGTTAGGTTTCTTTAAAACCTGTAAGGTTAGGTTAGGTTGGGTTAGGTTAGGTTAGGTTGGGTTAGGTTAGGTTAGGTTAGGTTAGGTTAAAACATAAGGTTAGGTTAGGTTTCAATTTTATTTTTCATTTTTTTTTCCATTTTTTTTTTTTGGTTTGCGCAAAATAAAACTAGCACCTATTGTAGGCCAAGAAAAAGTAGTTGGTGTCTCTGAAAACGAACGTGAAACTCTCCTCCATAATTACCGACACCTAACCTAACCCTGAAGGTTTTAATGAAACCTAACCTAACCTTATAGGTTTTAATGAAACCTAACCTAACCTTAAAGGTTTTAATGAAACCTAACCTAACCTTATAGGTTTTAATGAAACCTAACCTAACCTTAAAGGTTTTAATGAAACCTAACCTAACCTTAAAGGTTTTAATGAAACCTAACCTAACCTTAAAGGTTTTAATGAAACCTAACCTAACCTTAAAGGTTTTAATGAAACAACCTAACCTTATAGGTTTTAATGAAACCTAACCTAACCTTAAAGGTTTTAATGAAACCTAACCTAACCTTAAAGGTTTTAATGAAACCTAACCTAACCTTATAGGTTTTAATGAAACCTAACCTAACCTTAACCACAAAGTATACCTTTTTTTTTTTTTTTTATGGGTTTGCGCAAAATAAAACTATTTTCATTAGAACAAGCCCCTATTGTAGGCCAAGAAAAAATAGTCGGTGTCTCTGAAAACGACCGTTAAACTGCCCTGTCTGCTGGGTATGCATGCTACTATAGGCTGCCTGTTTCAACTGGCGGCCCGAATCAACGGTACCCATACAAAATGCCTCCCTCTTCCTCTTCTTGTGACCTGCATCGCTTTTGTTTGGTATTTTATTAAACTTTTATTATTGGACCCAGTTAGGAGGTTAAAGGTTAGGTTAGGTAAGGTTAGGTTAGGTTAGGTAAGGTAAGGTTCAGGTTAGGTTAGGTTAGGTTAGGTAAGGTAGGTAAGGTAGCCACGGGTGCGCCTCCGAAACAAAAGCGATGCAGGTCACAAGAAGAGGAAGAGGGAGGCATTTTGTAAACAAGGAGACGTAGTCTTCCTCCCACCTAAAATGTTCTATATCTCCGAAACTATTGATTTGCGACGGAAAGCTCAAAGAGAAAATGTCTCTTAGAATACAATAAGGTAAACAAAAACCATGCTCCCTATTGTGTAGGGAAGTTTGGTGCCATCTTAAAAATTTACCGTCGTTTCGTACACTCAGCTCAGAGTTGAACTTGATTACTTGAGTTACAATTCGACACCACGTATGTACGAAAAAACTCATCAGTGTACGAAACAACTAAAGGCGTTTTCTGCGGGGGGTTTTTGGTTGCAATCGGAAACTTTTCTATTGCAACCGGTCACAACAACAACAACAAATGATTGCGGGTCGGGCCAATCATCTTCCCTGGATGGTTGAACAGGGATCGAAATTTGAGCAACCGAAATTTTTTCGGTTGCAATCAGGATCCCCGCAGAAAACGCCTTAACAAAACCTGGGTACGAAACAACTTGTGTACAAAACTCCCTGTAACCAAATGGTATAGATGTGTGTGTGTGCTATGATGTTATTCTTTCAGGTATTCATTGATTTGTGGTGCTAAAGACGTCACATGACAAGGTTGTTAGGCATTACATAAGGTATTATTTTACACTAGGACCGAAATTGCCTACACAATTGGGAGTGTGGTTTCTGTTTACCTTATTTGATTCTAGGAAACATTCTCTCTATGAGCTTCCGTCGCAAATCGTTACTTATGAAGATATGACATGTTGTTTATAGGGAGGAGAGACAAGTGTTTACGAACACCACACTCTTCTTCCTCTTGTGACCTGCATCGCCTCTGTTTTTCCCTTGCCGCGGACACTTTTAATGAAGATTTGGCTTTAGTTAGGAGGTTAAAGCGTGGGAATAGGTTAGGTTAGTGAGTCAAAAGGGGGGGGGGGTAGGTTAGTTTAATTTTCATATTTCCTATACACTCCTTCCTATTAAAAACATCTTATATCTCCGAAAGTAATGATTTGCGACGGAAGCTCATAGAGAGAATGTTTCTTAGAATCCAATAAGGTAAACAGAAACCACACTCCCAATTGTGTAGGGAATTTCGGTCTTATTGTAAAAATTTACCTTACATAACAAGCGTCGTTTACACGGCGCTGCTTTTATTCGCTTTGGACAAGCTTCTTAATTCGCTAGCGAATTCGCTGGTGAAAGCGTCTAAAGACGCGGCGTCTTTTATTCGCTAGCGACTAAAATCATGAATTCGCAGCGTCTGTTTGACGCTGCGATAAATAAAGTTAAACACGTTTAACTTTACCGCTCGCGCCTAGCGTTTCAGTAGCGAATAGATGACTAGTTCAGACGACAACGGCAGTGTGTGAGGGTGTATTGTGCTTTGCTGCTGGGTGCATTGTCCAGTTTTCTTTTTATGATGGCACCAAAACTAACCCGACTGAAAGGAAATGAAATATTCACCCTCCTTGAGATTATGGAAAACTATCCCATCATATGAAACATTGAATTGAAAGACTGTTCAAATAAGCCAATGCGTGATGGACAAATAGCACAAATGCTCATCGACCTTGCAGACAGCAACCGGAAAATGGACGAAGAAGAGTTCAAAGGTAATAAATTATGTTTGTATCTTCATCCACAACTCTTCAAATTTTTTGCACGTCAGCCTCAATACTCTCCGGTATGTAGTTGGGTCCTCCAATGCCAGTTCCTTCAGGAGATTATCTGAGGCCCCCTGAGCCTGCCTCCTGACTAGCCACTTTCGTACCCATACACTTCTTTTTCTTGGCTGTTTTCTCATAACAGAATCACGAACTCTAGCTTGGAGCACCCTTGCACAAAGGACAACAGCGGCTCCCAGCACATCCTCCTGCGATGCCATGACGCCTGGGACTGCTCGAAAACGCTAGCGAATTCATAATTTTTACCAGCATCGTGTAAACGGCTTACCACTTGCGTCTTTATCAGCTTGAAATTCGCTCTGGGAGAGCGATAAGTTGGCGACAAAAGAAGCTAGCATCTAGCGTCAAAAGCAGCACCGTGTAAACCGGCCTATACTGAGTGATGTTCTGTGGTGTAAGGGCCTAAGTACACACAAACCTCGATTTCCCGGATATCGGATTTGCCGGACAAAATCCGAGGTCCGGGGATATGTCAGTCTCGGACATTTTTTTTTTTTTTTTTTTTTTTTTTTTTTTTTTTTTTTTTTTTTTACGTGGAAATGCCTGGTCCTATTCGTAAATTGACCAAGTTGTCCGGCGGTCCGAGCGTCTCCTGTCACCCCTGGTCAGTGTCCGCGCCTCCCGCCAGGTGGCAGCATGCTCAGCGGTCGTATTGTTTACATTTGGGCACACAACATTCACGGTTCACCTGCACAGCCTCCATCAGTCACCTGACTCCCACTGCCCCTGGTGCAAGAACATTTCTGAGACTATTGAACACTTTCTGCTGCCTCCCGCCAGGTGGCAGCATGCTCAGCGGTCGTATTGTTTACATTTGGGCACACGACACTCACGGTTCACCTGCACAGCCTCTGTTAGTCCCCTGACCCCCACTGCCCCTGGTGCAGGAACGTCTCTGAGACTATTGAACACTTTCTGCTGCCTCCCGCCAGGTGGCAGCATGCTCAGCGGACGTTAAAGTCCGCGGCGAGGTAGTTGATATTGTCGGTTGCCGGACAGTAAATACTAGAGTAGGATAAACGTCCGGGGGTGGGTAATGGCATCGGATTTTTTTTTTTTTTTTTTTTTTTTTTTTTTTTTTTTTTTTTTTACTTGCAATTCCCGGACTTTTGCGGTTCCCGGACCAGTGCTCCCCCCTATTAGTCCGGGAAATCGAGGTTTGTGTGTACTAGAACTAAAACAAAAAACAAGAACAAAGTACAGGCACATTAGGGGACATAGTATCAAAGTACATACATAGAAAAGCATACATGGACACCTGTGCTACCCCACATTCTGCACAAACAGCAGACCCAGCCACCGCTGTTGTATAGGTCCACATACATAGGCCGAACTCTGCCTGACAGAAGTGATGATGGAGTTCGTAGAGAGCTCCACCTACTCCTTAAACTGAACTTGGAGTGTTGATGGATCACATCCAGATTGTTCACCCCGTTCCTAGCGAAAGCCAGGGACGAGCTGCACCACCTGGGCAGCCCCAGAAGCCTCTTATAGTAATCGTCCAGACCATTTCATCATTCCTGATTTAATGCAATAAAATTATAGCCATTATCGAGTATATCAACAACATGTTGTCACTTTTTGCATCCAGTCAGCCGTTTTTAAATAATCCGCAATCAAAATCTGCAAATTCCCTGAGCTTCAAAAACCGAAGAAGATTTTTGGGTGTTTATGATAGATTTTTTTTGCGATATGCCATATGCATGCATCCTTTATGGGTGCAGCAAGACAGCTGTGGGTTTCCAGAGAAGTTTGCACACGTTTCAGACTGATACGACGACGTTAAATGTGTTGAAAAGATTAGTGCGGCAGACAAGGGTAGATCATCACCCCACACCCACCCACCCATCCCGTAGCCACACCATAGCGTACAAAGCCCGCTATGGTGTGTGACAGAAAAGAGAGAGAGAGAGAGAGAGCAAGGTTAAATATACGATGAAAAATAAGAAAAACACTAAGAAACCAATATAAATGCATGTTTGAAGGAGGAATAGGAGGGGGAGGAAGAAGAGGTGGAAGAGGATGAGGGGCAGGAAGACTCAGGACAATAATGACCTTGTGATGTTAGTAGACGAATTAGCAAAGAGGAGAGAAGAATGGAGGGAGGGAAGGAGAGAATTTGAGGGTTCCTCTAAATTAAGTCCCTGTCGGAGAGAGAGAAGAGGCCTCCTCTCCATTTCCTTATTTTTAGGCGATTATTTCTCTCTCTTCTCTCTCTCTCTCTCTCTCTCTCTCTCTCTCCTCTCTCTCTCTCTCTCTCTCTCTCTCTCTCTCTCTCTCTCTCTCTCTCCTCCCCCCCCCCCCCCCTATCCTTTCGAACGACAATATCAGATGTGTGTGTGTGTGTTTCGAAACTAACCATAGGATTTTCTCGAAAGTACCTTCATTGTGATTCCCACACAAACATTATAGTTTCCCTTACTTACCAATCCATGTTTTGGAGAGGTGCCAGGCCCTCCTTCCTCTCTCTCTCTTTGCTATCGTCACTACAATATCATTTTAACATAGGTTGACTAACATACATCATTATTGTTCACCTGAGTCTTCTTCCCCCTCCATCCTTTTTCCCCTCTTCTCCTCCCCCTCCAATTCCTCTCTTAAAACATCATTTATATTGGTTTCATAGTGTTTTTGCTATTTCTCTCATCGTATATCTAACCCGTTCTCTCTCTCCTCCTCTTCCTCTCTCTTGGTTTCTGTTTTTCTTCTTCTCTCTATCTCCTGCTCTCTCTCTCTCTCTCTCTCTCTCTTCTCTCTCTCTCTCCTCTCTCTCCTCTCTCTCTCTCTCTTCTCTCTCTCTCTCTCTCTTTCTCTTTTTACTGCCACACACCATAGCGGGCTTTGTATTCTGGCTCGAACATGTATCACATTCGGCGGTTGGTTTTCCACATATACGTGACCAGCATCATCTACTTCAGTCTCAGATTGAGCATCATACTCTACATCTGTCACAGCGACAGATTCACTGTCTGACACCGAACTACAATCGCTCATCATTTACATTTGCTGGTCGATACGACTGGTGTCACAAATGCAGACGACGTTGTTTACATTTTAGCTCCTCCTGTGACGTCTTCAATAATATTCAAGGGGCTGTTGGGATGATGAATGTTTTTTTCGCGCGCTTTTTACAAAAGTCGTGTTTTTACGGAAATAAGGCCTGGAAATCAATTATTCTTGGTGGATTCGGTGTTTTGAAGGAACATTCAACATAATTAGGCAAAGAAAAGATGGGTCTGGGTCCGAATACCATTGGCAGTACTAAAGGACAGCGAGAAGGAATTAGCCCACTTAACAATAAATTCCTGGGTAGTGTACCAGTACACCATAGTCCATTTGGTCATCAAAACTATAATATTCTGAGGTTTTTAAGTTTCACACGAAATTCATACACAGGAACTACCTCGTGTACGTCTCACGGCTTCTTGTAGCTTCCTTATTTTCTTATGTTCTTATGTTCATCATAATTATAAATCATAATCAATAAATATTCATAATAATAAATAATTGGCTGCCTCTCTTCCCCTCCCCCCTTACGATCTTGGGGAGCCGGTGGGGATACGACATTCACAGAGTTGCCTGATTTCATCCAGGTTTATAAAACTGTCGCCTATTGGACTTTTGGAAACACCAATCTAGAACTCGGCGACCTGGACATTTTTGACGACAGTTCTACTTGTAATAGATGAAAAGGAAGAATAAAGGGTACCTATTTCATTATTGGACACATTTTTCACTTGTCCCAAAACACTTTAAAACAAGTTTAATACAATACATTGCCATTGGTTACCTAACCTTATTGATCAAGCTTTGCTGCTATTTAATCCCTGAATGCAGGAACACGGGTAAAACCTGATTAAATATATTTATATATATGTAGGAACTGTAATACAGGTAATGTTGTAATTTCCGTAACTGCGGACGGCCACTGAAACTTCACTCTCTCTACTTCTTCATTTTGTCATTGTGATGTTATTCTGAAGGGGCTGCTGTATGGGGGGCGGCATCCCTCATGACCCGCGATCCACGTATTACTGGTCACGGGGCTCTCAACAGGAAATCAATCTACTGCTCCATAGGCATAATGTGAGACCAGCAGAGCGTTTCACTGCCCGGGACCCACAATTAACTCTTTTGAATCCCGTCGGAAGAATCCTTTCACAGACGAACTGGCAGGGTAACTATCACAATTGTGGGAATAAATCTTATTTCCCATTATTATTGACCATTATATTGACCATGGCGGGGCTGGAACCCTTTAGATAAGGTATTTAGCCTTAGATGTTGTGCCACCAGTCCCCGCCACAAGTGGGCACGGTACCATCAAGCAATACTGATAGCCCACTTGGCAGGCAGTTTTCTGGGCTATTTGAACCATTACAATATCATGATGAAGAACTAGAACTGTCGTAAAATATTGGAATACTCGTCGACGTGAAAAATTAGAACACTTCGACGGCGACGAGAATTTTGATAGACAAAATTCCAGGTATCCCTAAACCTACGAATAACTTTGTCCCTGAACCCCCCCATAGGAATTTAACCTGACCTTACCTTTAACCTCGTAACTGGGGAGCAGGAGGCAGAGGGGACATCTACCTTTCATGGCGACCTTCAGCACAATGCCGGTTTCAATAACGAAAAAATACTCCAGTGTGCCCATAAATAGTACCGTATTTTACGGCTTATAAGACTCATTTTTCGTCCTAAAAAATACCCTGAATAATATTCATGCATCTTCCAAGACTAATGTTGTAGGAGGTTAGCTTAGGTAGCTATTCAATTCAGCCTCTTATATGATGTAACCTCAGTACTTACATACAAGTATTTTGAATACCATAAGACATTTAATTCAAATCAACTAATCTGTCCTCATGCTGTGATGTTTACTCGATACTGGCGGGAGCCTTTCCGCCTCGGCAGATTGGCGCCAACTATTGTCTGCTACTGTTGATGTATCATTCACCACCAGGCTGTCACACGTATCACAAGCTCTTTTCAGTCCAGGAAATTATCACATACAAGCTAGAAGTTGTACGATACGCCAAAGAACATGGGACCAGAGCAGCAAAAAGACACTTCGGACCACCACCTACCGAGAAAATCGGTAGATTTTATTACCGCCTACCGGTAGAAAATCAGTTTTTTTCTTTTTTTCTTAGAAATTTCCTTCTAAAATCAGGGTGCGTCTTCCAAGATGCAGCGTCTTATAAGCCGTAAAATACGGTATATATAAAGATTCAAATTGTGAAATTGTTTTTGAAATTCTAGTAATCAAAAACCTGACTTCAGGTTTGTGCTCAGCATGACTGAAAACTTGTATAAACAAATACAGCTGTATGATCTCCAGCTGTAGTGAAGAGGGGCGTGGAGGACATCACCGGGAAGTAGACGATAAAATCAGAGGATGAGTTCCTGAGGAAGAAGTAGCACGCAAGGGATCAGGCAGACATGTTACACATAACTTTTATGGCAAACTGCCGTCAAGGAACAATGGCTGACCCGTACAAATATCCAAGTATGAGGGTGAAAGTGGATGTTCATTAGTACTTATATATCTTTATCTTAGCCGCCACAGGCTGGCATTGAGTCTGCATGCGGGTGTTAGTGACCTCACCATCTGAAAATACAAAAGGTTGAGTTGGCGTGACATCAATGTACACCCAGTCGCCGACTTACTGCCTATGCGATTTACGACAGTCTGCACTTATGACCAGAAAAAAAAGAGAGAAAAAAGAAACATTTATCGTGTTGCAAGGTGACTGAGTGGTGGCCAGCAGGCCAGGCGATGGTGACTTGCTTGATTCTCTTTCCCAATGTCTGTGTCCTCCTCCTCCTCATGCATGTGGTCGTACCTCATGGCAGAGATGCCCGCACAGGGGCTCCATTCCTGCCTGGGGCTATGAAACAACTTGTCTTATGTGACATATTTGTATCTGATAATTAGCCTGTACCGTTACTGTGTTGCCTTGATACAGTGAATGTGTTTGTGTGACGCCCACAGTACACGGAGGAGAAGATCGGCAGTGCAGAGAAGACGGAGCTGGACCACCACTTTGAGTCGCTGTCCATGCAGGCGGATGCAGCGCGGCAGTGGACCGAGAAGCTGGTGACCGGCGCCGAGGCCGTGCTCATCCCTAACCCCGGTGAGTGCGCTGATGCAGGAGGCTGGAGGAAAAAGAGAAATTGAGTATCCAATTTAATTTTTTTTTTTTTTAGAGTTTTAGTGGCAATGGTCAAAGAAATATGTTTGAAAAAAAGCAATCAGTGAAAGATGTGGATGTGGTCTGGTGACATGACTCGGTAGTATCCCTGTGTGAGTCAAACAACTGGTCCAGGGCAGACATGCAGAGAGAGTTAAAGACCACAGTGTTTAGCTTAACTAACTCCCTCTATTTCTACACCCCGGAGCTCGTGGGCATTCCAGTACGAGATATGGCAGTGGCGGTACGTGGTTACTATGGGTGATCTTTTCCGCTTGATAATCTCTCTATTCATAGCTGGTCTTCCTGCCATTTGGAGAAAGCAACCACCCCGGGAGGCGGGTCACAAACCCCGGCTGACACCCGGTACCCATCACGGCTGGATGAACAAGGGCTTGGGTTTTTATTAAGGAAAAGGGAGCCATTATACCTTCAGTCTGATGCGGAGCCGTGCGCGTGGCGGTTAGTGGCAGCTACCCGCCGGTGTGGTGAGGCGAGGTGGTCTCGGTGAGGTGCCGCCGTTCACTACTCGGCCCATCACCCCAAAATAAACTCACCACGAGCGCAGGGGATTGTTTTATGGCCTAATTTCATTTGTATACTTGCCCTGTTCAGTTCTTGAGTCAAAAAACATCATATATACTCAATTTATGAATATTTTTATGTATATTGCGTGCTCCACAACTTGCCTGTTTTTGACGGCTCAACCAACGTCTTTAAGTACGTCGTGAATCTGCACGCTGAATGCCTAAACAGCTGATGGATGTTGCTAGGTCGTGAAGCATGGACGTTAGCCTCTCTGAATGTGGCCCCAGGATTTAAGTCTTAAGCATAGAGAGTCAACGGTAGTGTGACTTAACTTTTCCTTGCTGTGGTGTGCATTATATGTCTTCATAGATATGTAAAAGGTCTTTATTTTTGGCTCATTGCACTGCATAATGTACTGTAATGTCCTTGTTGTTATTTTAGCTATGTTGTGTTTAGCTCATTTTGTTCATGGCAGCTTAAATTTTGATGCTGATTAAAAAACTTAGTGGCGTTGTCTTTCAGGGAATCGAGTGGAAGACATGATATTTGAGAAGATTGAGAAGCGTCGACCCAACCGGCTGAGTAACCTGGAGTACCTGGGCCTGGACATGGTGCAGGCCGGCAACGACTTTGGCTCCGGCACGCCCTATGGTAAGGCATGGCTCGGAACACTGTGAACATTGATCTATTAGGGAATATCATTCAAACTTGGTGGTGTAAAATAACATAAGTACCCTCCTGAGTTTCACGCTATCCGAGTTTCGCGCCGAGTCCTAAATTCTTACCATCCCGACTTTCGCACATTTTCTCCAAGTTTTGCGCTGCTTCGTACACGTACGGGACACGTCTTCCTACCATTGGCGTCACGCGCGCTGCTTTAGACCAGGGCCAGGTGGCCGATTTTTCGGCAGAATGCTGAATAAAAACGGCCAAATTTCCGTGAACAGTTTTGTTTGGCCGTACAAAAATGGAACTGTAAGGCCAAACTATTTGGCCGAATTCTGGTCGAAATTCGTAAGAGATACAATAACGTGTACAATTTGCAAACTGATCTCTACTTCACCTGCGTAGCTGCAATGAAAATATTATTGAAGGGCAATATATATACCATATTTTACGGTTTATAAGATGCGCTTTCCCCCCAAAAAACACCCTGAAAAATACTCATGCGTCTTCCAAGACGAATGTTGTAGTACTTCCTCAGTACTCGGTATTCAGCACTTACCTGTTACAAGTATTTCAAATACCATAAGACATTCAAATCAAGTAATCTGTCCTCACACTGTGATGTTTACATAGCAGTCTACACAGCCTCGGAGGCTCGGCAGATTGGCGCCGCCAACAGCGCCATCTATCGTCTGCTAGTGTTGATGTATCATTTACCACCAGGCTTGTCATACGTATCACAAGCTCTTTTCAATTCTTGAAATTATCACCCATGTAGAATTCATCAAAACAATTTACTAGTAGTACTATCGCATACAAGCTAATAGTTGTACGATGCGCCAAAGAACATGGGAACAAAGTAACAGACACACTAAGGACCACCGCCTACTGAGAAAATCGGTAGATTTTACTACAGCCTACCGGTAGAAAATGTGTTTATTTTTACATGTTTTTCTTAGAAATTTCATTCCAAAATTAGAGTACAGTCAAACCTCAATATAACGGACCTCGATGTAACGGACTTCGGATATAACGGACTCCATTTGCGTGACTTTTTTCTCCTTTTTTTTTTCTTTTTTTTTCTCCCATATTAGACCACTTATCACCGCTCGAATTGTCACCTCAACATAATTGTATTATTTTCTCATTTTACTTTGGAATGCTTGGGTTTTTAGGAGTTTTGATGTATCACATATTAAGATATATAAGGAAGGAGCCTGTATTGCTATTGATTTAGTGGTAGAAGGTGTGTATTGTTTAAAATAGTGATTATTAGTGTTATGGCATGGCCGCTGCTACGTCTCCATGTCACCTCAACACCCTAAATCACCCTTATTTAAGGTGACACGCAGTGCTACACTGACCTAAATAGTGACACGTGTATAGAACTGCACTTCACAACCATATAATATATATAATAATGAACATTAGTCATGATAATAAGCAATACCTTTGACAGCCACGGCTGAATCTGGCTTGTTGTTCGTATACCTTTCACTAGAGCTTGAGCTTGACTAGCTACACGGTCTGGTTGTGTTTGTGATTATTTCTCATTTATTTCACGTGTAGGAGCGGACCAAATTCAGCATGTAGTGCCAGTCACTGTTTACCTCCCAACATAGCTACACAGTCTGGTTTTGTTTGTGATTATTTCTCATTTACTTCACAATTTTTCCGTTTTTTTCATATATTTTTCCACCCTTGGGAAAATACCCTCGCTATAACGGACAATCGGCTTTAACGGACCACTCCTCCCCCCCTTTAGTCCGTTATATCGAGGTTTGACTGTACGTGCATCTTCCAAGATGCAGCGTCTTATAAGCTGTAAAATACGGTAAATATGGCACGTGACATGAACTAAAGAGTCTGTTTTTAATGGTAAAATTCCTTTCGATTCTGTTTCTTGTTGGTGTACAACGCATTTGAAGGCCTTGTGCGAGGGGACCCAGAGCTCCAGAGTAAGGAAATGAAATGTCAATGATTTTTTTATAGTTTCCAATAGAGTTAGTATCCCATTTTTTTGTCTTTACAGGAGCATTCTTCCCTTATATTGCAACACAACAAACAATTTAAAGATATTTTTAGATAGCAAGGGAATAAAGTGGGAAAAAAAGTCGACTTCTTCAACCAGAATGAATAAGCATTTTTTCAGTATTTTCAATACCCTGAGTTTCGCGATCCTCGAGTTTAGCGCTATGCCTTCGCAAGAAAGCAAGCACGAAACTCGGGAGGGTACTGTAGAATTGAATAGAAATATGATTAAAATATGAAATTATAAAAATATGATTGAATATGTATAGATATTTTTTTTTATTTTGGTAGAAAGTTACACACCTTATGGTAAGGAAATACTCTGAACACTGTCAACATTGATCTACAGCTAAGTATTAATTATCCGACCTTGGGGGGACCGAAGGTAGGTCGGATAATTGGAATAGTCGGATGTTCGGATATCACAGTAACCATAAACGTAAGGACAAAATGGTATAGAACATAAAAGATGCAGCTCTTGAAGGCCGATCCAGTGGTATACGCGAAAGTAAAATTCATGCTTAAATGAAGCCACAAATCAATGTTTTCTATAAATTAAAAAAAAACTAAGTAAAATAAATGGCCAAAACAAGACACAATGTGGTGGTGAAAAAAGTCGGTTGTTTGGACAAGTCGGATGTTTGGAGGTCGGATGTTGGGAATTTGGCTGTAGTATGGAATATCACTCAAATTTGCTGATGTAGAAAAATAAATTGAGTATAACTTAATTTATTTTTATTTTTGTAGGGAGTTTTAGTAGCAAAGGTAAAAAATATATCTTTGAAATAATGCAGACAATCAGTGAAAGATGTGGCTGTGGTCTGGTTCACAATATAGTAATGGTTCTTCAGGTGTACTGCATCTAAATATTCAGGTCAAGAATTCAGTTTGAGATCACAATTTCTGCTATTTTTTAACCCCATCACACCCAGATCTTTCCTTTGTTATAAGAAAAATGTCTGTTAGTAGCCATAAAATTACGAAATGTAACTTAATATACCAGATAAGCTAGTGGACAAGGATACTAAACAGGTCATATCTATGAAACATCACTTATATTCATTGAAATTGTCTAATGGCAGCCAAATTACAATGGAAATTACGTTCTGAGCCTCAAAAGGTTAATACATGCCGTCACTTTCCCTTGTGCCCCAGGTTCGGCCCTCCTGAAGGTGGGAGGCGCGGAGCAGCGGCTGGGCCTGCTGGAGCGAGAGTTTGTGAGCAACGCCATCCAGGGCTATCAACAGCCCATGCGCAAGTTCCTGGACACGGAGATGAAGACAATCTCCAGGGAGAGGCGACTTCTGGAGACCAAGAGGTGAGAGTTTGACCTGTTGGTTTATCAGGATGTTTATTGTCTCCTATATGATATCTATAAAGCTTGGTGTAGAGACAGGAATCCCGTTTGTCTCCTATATGATATCTATAAAGCTTGGTGTAGAGACAGGAATCCCGTTTGTCTCCTATATGATATCTATAAAGCTTTGTGTAGAGACAGGGATCCCGTTTGTCTCCTATATGATATCTATAAAGCTTTGTGTAGAGACAGGGATCCCGTTTGTCTCCTATATGATATCTATAAAGCTTTGTGTAGAGACAGAGGGATCCCGTTTGGAGTACAGTAAACTCTCTAATTCGAATTGATTGGTTAGGTTACGTACCTCTAGCCCTTCCACACAATAAGAACTCGCTCAAACATGCCAAAACAGCACAGATTGTATTACTTGTACTCACCAAAACCATCGTATTTATATGATAATTATCGTATATCTGGTCACGCTGGGCAGCCACGGTACGCACCACATGGGAGAGGTCGGACTCGCACTAGTAAGGCCCGGATAATTCGAGCTTTTGTTCAAATTATGGTAAGTTGTTGAAAACTTTTAACTAGCCTGAAACAGGTTGAATTATCCGAAGTCTGAATTATACGGGTTCAAATTAGAGAGGGTATACTGTACTAAGAGTATTGGTAAGAGTAATTGAGTAATAAATAATTTTATTTCTAACTTGAGTCATTGGGTAAGAGGTTTGGTATAAGTCGGTAAAACTATGAGTGGTGGAAGGACTGTGCCAGAGAGGGTGCAGGTGTTGTCATGAAGGGTAGGCTGTGAGGAGAGCTATCAAATGCAGACAGAGGCTAGTTAGGAGAAAAATTATGCATTTATGAGCATATTTACTCTGGTCAATAATTAAATCAAAGCACATGTCACTATCATTTATCTATGAATATAATATGGGATGCTTGGCAATTGTAACCGCCAAGCTTCTTCCTACTTCCTACATTTTTGCCGGTTCTGCCTTACAGATAGACCTATCACTCATCCTGTTAAGCCCAACTTCCTAATATATGTGCTAAGCAGTATCTTATATGAGTCTTCCTCACTCGGTTTTCAAATTTTCCAAGAGGATTGTATGCTTAACCCCTTCACGTGAGCCCAGATCTTTCCTTTGCTATAAAGAAATGTCTGTTGTCAGCCATAAAATTACGAAATGTAACTAAATATACCAAATTAGTTAGTGGACAAGGATACAAAGCAGGTCATATCTAAAAAATATTGCTTATAGTCACTAAAAATTGTCTAATGGTAGCCAAATTACAATGGAAATTACTTTCTTGATTTCAATTTGATTTCAATTTCTTGAAATTGGTTCTGGGCCTCAAGGGGTTAAGAGCCAATTTGGCTTCTATTTTATGTACATTATCTCAGTATAGCATTTCATTGTATCCATATTTGTACAAATAAGCAGAGGTGGGCATCGCAATTTTTTTTCCAATTCCGCAATCGCAATTCCGCAATTCCGACCTGCACCAGTCCGCAATCACAATTCCGCATTTTTTTTCAGATAGGCCTTTTCGCAATCGCAATGCCGCAAACTAATTTTGACACCCACAATTATAACAAAACACCTACAATTAAAACAAAAAATATCTCTAGACTCTTAAACATCTCTAGACTCTTAAACACCTATAATTAGAACAGAAAATGTCTCTAGACTCTTTATTAGTGTTTAATACTTCTGTATTCCTATTCTGTTTCTGTCTATACTTGTTACTTGTCCTTCACAATTAAGTCTGTCTCTTTTAGTGTTTTTCTTTACTTTTACACTTCACAGTCTACTGGCTAGTAATCACTAATCTAAGTAATCTACTAATCCTCCTTCCTCCTCCTCCTCCTCCTCCTCCTCCTCCTCCTCCTCCTCCTCCTCCTCCTCTCCTCCTCCTCCTCCTCCTCCTCCTCCTCCTCCTCCTCCTCCTCCTCCTCCTCCTCCTCCCACTTCTTCTGGTTCAGCATGTGGAGGTTGGCAACTAATCACACACACGGCCAGCGTACACGCTCTCAATCCCAAGTTCCAGCACGCACTGACTGAGTGACTGTGCTACACTTGGCAAGTTGGCAGTTGGCAGTGTCGTCTCCACAATATTTGGTGGGAACTTATGTTCACGCGGGCACTTGCCACTTTGAAGGTGGTGACCATCACAATTATTGTGATTGCGTTTCAAAATTTTGGCGGTCCGCAACCCGCAATTCTGCATTTTTTTCAGGCATCCGTAATTGCGCAATTCCGCAACAGAATTGCCCTTTCCGCAAGTTATTGCGATTGCGTTTCAAAATTTTGGTGGTCCGCAATTCGCAATTCTGCAATTTTTTCAGACATCCGTAATTGCGCAATTCCGCAACCGAATTACCATTCTGCAAGTTGCGGAATTGCGGACTAAAATTGCGGAATGCCCACCTTTGCAAATAAGAAAAAGGAATGCATATTACTTGTATTCTAATCACTCTCGTTTCTCCTCTGCAGACTTGATCTTGATGCCTGCAAGAGTCGGCTGAGAAAAGCTCGCTCCATGGATGGCCAGTCCTCGGTGAGTACTGTGAGCGTAGAACAGACCACCAAACACTAGAGCCAGGCAATAGCAGGATCTTGTGTTGACTCTGTAGGTAAGGAAAAATGTGCTTCACCATTAAGAGACATTTTATTTTTATCTAAACTATTGCCTATGCTTATGCTTTAAATTTAAATGATGAACGTCGACAATAGTATTGGAAGCGTATCATTGACCGTCTAACTTCATACGACATTGTGGGGAAATCTGACGTTAACCCCTTGAGACCCAGAACGTAATTTCCATTGTAATTTTGCTACCCCATTAGACGATTCTTAGTGACTATAAGCAATGTTTTATAGAGATGACCTGTTTAGTATCCTTGCCCACTAACTAATTTGGTAAATTAAGTTACTTTTCGTAATTTTATGGGTAACAACATAAGATTTTGTATAGCAAAGGAAAGATCTGGGTGTAAAGGGGTTAAACAGAAAGATGATGTGTTTAAGGATTTGCCCAAAGTTAGTGCAGTGAACGCAAGCAAAAGTTCACGTACTGAGTGTTTTAGATATATTACTTGTAATGTTTATATTGTACAAGGGCAGTATGTTTGTGATTTTTTGTGTATTATTTAGTTATTTTTTTGTACGTCACGGCCTATAGCGCCTGTAGGGTATTGATCGTGAGTGCTCCATTGTTGTTGGCCATCAAGGTTATTATGAGGGCTGTGATGGTTGGCCCTGTCTGTGGTGGCGCAGGCAGGATATTTTGAGTGATGTCTGTAATTAGAGGCTCATGCCGCACCCGTGTGTCCTCCGATGCACTCGCCATCGAAGGTAGAGTTGATGGGTAGCATGTGGGTGATCTTAGGCCACTCGACGATGGAACAATTATTTTGCACCCGGTTGTACTTGTGCTCGTATTGGTAGTCCCATACCATGATTGCTCGTGGTAATTGCTATGATTTTGTTCCATTTCTACTCAGTCAAAATTATTTACTTGATCTTGTAGCTGCCATGGAAAGTACTAGAGCAATCATACAGTACTCCTATTGCAATCGCAACAGAGCTGGCATGACATATTGATTTAATTAGGACAAGACAAAAAGTGAACAATGACCACGTACAATGATGGTATGTGACTACGAATACGGGCATTGATCTCGTGACATCAAGCTCACCACTTCCAGGTGCTAACCACTCAGCTACCTTCTTCCATAAATGTATAAATGTGTGACAGAAAAAGATACTCTGATCTATGAAGAAGACTTATTTTGACAAGGGAATTCAATGCTAAGGAGGTACAAAACACTTACAAGAGAAGAGGAGGTAAGAGTGTGGCCAAGTACAGTTTTCCAAAATTTCCAAATACATAAGTGAAATTGACTACTTTAGGAAGTGGTGTGTGCAAGCAGTATGCGTATCAATAGACAGAACGTTATGGTCTTGAATCTGCCCTGCCTGTAAGTATACCAATAGATGAAGACATGGAGGCAATGATGATGGTTTAGCTTGAAAGTTGAGGGTTCAGACTTAGCATTGTTCTGAGCAGCTTTAGTTCTGCATGATGATGTTCACCTAATAACTAACTTGGCAATTAAGAACATAAGAAAATAAGGAAGCTACAAGAGGCCGTGAGACCTACACGTGGTAGTTCCTGTTACTAAACACTACCTACGTCCACCTTTCATCCCCATCCATAACACTGTCTAACCATCTTTTAAAACTCCCTATTGACTCCGCACTAACTACCTGACGACTTAGTACACTCCAATCATTTACCACCTTATTTTATTTGTAAACCAGTTTCTCCCTATTTCTTTTTTAAATCAACGTTTTTCCAGTTTGAATCCGTTACTTCTTCTTCTACCCTGCTTACTAGCCTTAAGAACTTTTCCTACATCTCCTTGTTTGTATCCCTATAACCATATACATACTGTTGAAC
The DNA here is from genome assembly GCA_016584305.1 of Chionoecetes opilio. NCBI lineage: Eukaryota > Metazoa > Arthropoda > Malacostraca > Decapoda > Majidae > Chionoecetes > Chionoecetes opilio. Next base: position 50,589 of record JACEEZ010001895.1, read on the forward strand.
TCTATCCCTTTAACACTTCAAATGTTGTAGCAGGATAAAACTAAAATCGTAGACGAAATAGTTGGAACTTCTTACCAATTTCCCTGCAACTCACCTGCTAACTCTGTCTTATTTCAAGCAAAAGGATGCAGTGGACCCAAAAATGTTGGTTGCCCAGGTAAATATTTGTAATGCTGCTTCTATATTTATTTAGTGTTTGCTTTGTCATGTTGGCCGGCCAGGTAAGAAAATATGTATGAGGAATGTTTGAACAAAAATCTTAATGTTAGGAAAGTATGTTCACAATTTTACAGCAATTGACTTACTTCTCTAAGTTTACATTATGTTTTATTTGCCGCAATGTTGTATATTCTGAACAAAATTTATGTTATATTGATCCAACTTTTTCTCTTCTCATTTTCACTCACAACGTTTCATACTGTGGATATTGGAATTTCTAATGATAATGTGTTGTTAGTTCATGGAAGCCACATGGAATCAGTTCAAGAGTTTAATATGATTTTTTTATTTGCCATGAGAAAACATTTGACTATATGAATGATGATACTGATGACTAATGAGTATAAAAGGTGGTAGGAAAACTCAGGACCAATCAGGAACACTGTATTCCCTAACGTTTCAACAAGCGTCTTCTTCAGAGAGAACAGAGCATTCTCCCTGAAGAAGACGCTTGTCAAAATGTTAGGGAATTGTAGTAGGTGGCGGATTGGATGGAAACTCGAGGAGTGGCTCTTAGGTTAATGTGTAAGCCGAGGCGTCCACCTTCTCACTGCTCCAACAAAGCATACATTAAATCAAGGCAATTCTGGAACCTCTTTCAAAACTTAATGACTCCCAAACCACTCAGTAAACCTTAATTCCCCGATACAACATATGTCCCAAACCACTCAGTGAACCTTAATTCCCTGATACAACATATGTCCCAAACCACTCAGTAAACCTTAATTCCCCGATACAACATATGTCCCAAACCACTCAGTAAACCTTAATTCCCCGATACAACATATGTCCCAAACCACTCAGTAAACCTTAATTCCCTGATACAACATATGTCCCAAACCACACAGTAAACCTTAATTCCCCGATACAACATATGAATACCAAACCACTCAGTGAACCTTAATTCCCTGATACAACATATGTCCCAAACCACACAGTAAACCTTAATTCCCCGATACAACATATGTCCCAAACCACTCAGTAAACCTTAATTCCCTGATACAACATATGTCCCAAACCACACAGTGAACCTTAATTCCCCGATACAACATATGTCCCAAACCACTCAGTGAACCTTAATTCCCCGATACAACATATGTCCCAAACCACTCAGTGAACCTTAATTCCCTGATACAACATATGTCCCAAACCACTCAGTGAACCTTAATTCCCCGATACAACATATGTCCCAAACCACTCAGTGAACCTTAATTCCCTGATACAACATATGTCCCAAACCACACAGTGAACCTTAATTCCCTGATACAACATATGTCCCAAACCACTCAGTGAACCTTAATTCCCCGATACAACATATGTCCCAAACCACTCAGTAAACCTTAATTCCCTGATACAACATATGTCCCAAACCACACAGTGAACCTTAATTCCCCGATACAACATATGAATACCAAACCACTCAGTGAACCTTAATTCCCTGATACAACATATGTCCCAAACCACTCAGTGAACCTTAATTCCCTGATCCAACATATGTCCCAAACCACTCAGTAAACCTTAATTCCCTGATACAACATATGTCCCAAACCACACAGTGAACCTTAATTCCCCGATACAACATATGAATACCAAACCACTCAGTAAACCTTAATTCCCTGATACAACATATGTCCCAAACCACACAGTGAACCTTAATTCCCCGATACAACATATGAATACCAAACCACTCAGTAAACCTTAATTCCCTGATACAGGAGAACCTCATTTAACCGGCATTTAAAACTACGGCAGCCTTAAAACAATGGCACTAATCGACCCAGGCATTTTTTTTTTTTTTTTTTTTTTTTTTTTTTTTTCTTTCTTTCTTTTTTCTCCGGGCCTCCAGCAGGGAGGACCACGGGCTAGCTTGAGCTCGTCAGAGAGATCCTGTGAAAAAAGAGAGGAGAGTGTTCGTGCTGCTGGCGTGCGACACGAGGACTAGCTTGTCCATCCTGACGAGGAGTGTGGGGCACTCAGCAGGATAACCCAGGCATTAATTAGGAATAATTATTTAAAAAACTGAGAAAATCGGCAGAAATTTAGTTCAAATTTGGCGGGGTACGCAGGGTTGGCAACCCTTTCATCCCTTTCACTGGTAAACTCTGGAACTCTCTTCCTGTTTCTATTTTTCCATTTTCCTATGACTTACATCTTTTCAAAAGAAGAGTAACAAGACACCTCCCGAACAAAATTGGCTCACCCCTCTTTTTTATTTTATTCTCTTACTGTCTTCTTTATAGGGACTGGCAACTAAGCGGGCTTTGTGTTACCCATTTTTGTTGTGCCCTTGGCCAGTTCCTTTGATGTATAATAAAAAAATAAAAAAATTTGGGCGATTCCATAAGAGTAACTCTCAAAACAACGGCAAAATGAGTTATCCGGCATGCGCTCCCCCCAGAGGGTGCCGGATAAACGAGGTTTTCCTGTACAACATATGTCCCAAACCACTCAGTAAACCTTAATTCTCCAATACAACATATGAATACCAAACCACTCAGTAAACCTTAATTCTCTGATACAACATATGAATACCAAACCACTCAGTAAACCTTAATTCTCCGATACAACATATGTCCCAAACCACTCAGTAAACCTTAATTCCCTGATACAACATATGAATACCAAACCACTCAGTGAACCTTAATTCTCCGATACAACATATGAATACCAAACCACACAGTGAACCTTAATTCCCTGATACAACATATGTCCCAAACCACTCAGTAAACCTTAATTCTCCGATACAACATATGAATACCAAACCACACAGTGAACCTTAATTCCCTGATACAACATATGTCCCAAACCACTCAGTAAACCTTAATTCCCCGATACAACATATGTCCCAAACCACTCAGTAAACCTTAATTCTCCGATACAACATATGAATACCAAACCACACAGTGAACCTTAATTCCCTGATACAACATATGTCCCAAACCACTCAGTGAACCTTAATTCCCCGATACAACATATGTCCCAAACCACACAGTGAACCTTAATTCCCTGATACAACATATGTCCCAAACCACACAGTGAACCTTAATTCCCTGATACAACATGTCCCAAACCACTCAGTGAACCTTAATTCCCTGATACAACATATGTCCCAAACCATTCAGTGAACCTTAATTCCCCGATACAACATATGTCCCAAACCACACAGTGAACCTTAATTCCCCGATACAACATATGTCCCAAACCACTCAGTGGACCTTAATTCCCCGATACAACATATGTCCCAAACCACTCAGTGAACCTTAATTCCCTGATACAACATATGTCCCAAACCACTCAGTGAACCTTAATTCCCTGATACAACATATGTCCCAAACCACTCAGTGAACCTTAATTCCCTGATACAACATATGTCCCAAACCACACTGAACCTTAATTCCCTGATACAACATATGTCCCAAACCACTCAGTGAACCTTAATTCCCTGATACAACATATGTCCCAAACCACTCAGTAAACCTTAATTCCCTGATACAACATATGTCCCAAACCACACAGTGAACCTTAATTCCCCGATACAACATATGTCCCAAACCACTCAGTGAACCTTAATTCACTGATACAACATATGTCCCAAACCACTCAGTGAACCTTAATTCCCCGAAACAACATATGTCCCAAACCACTCAGTAAACCTTAATTCCCCGATACAACATATGTCCCAAACCACTCAGTGAACCTTAATTCCCTGATACAACATATGAATACCAAACCACTCAGTAAACCTTAATTCCCTGATACAACATATGTCCCAAACCACTCAGTAAACCTTAATTCCCCGATACAACATATGTCCCAAACCACTCAGTAAACCTTAATTCCCTGATACAACATATGAATACCAAACCACTCAGTAAACCTTAATTCCCTGATACAACATATGTCCCAAACCACTCAGTAAACCTTAATTCCCTGATACAACATATGTCCCAAACCACTCAGTGAACCTTAATTCCCTGATACAACATATGAATACCAAACCACTCAGTGAACCTTAATTCCCTGATACAACATATGTCCCAAACCACACAGTGAACCTTAATTCCCTGATACAACATATGTCCCAAACCACACAGTGAACCTTAATTCCCTGATACAACATATGTCCCAAACCACTCAGTAAACCTTAATTCCCTGATACAACATATGTCCCAAACCACACAGTGAACCTTAATTCCCCGATACAACATATGTCCCGAACCACTCAGTGAACCTTAATTCCCTGAGTGAACCTTAATTCCCTGATGCAACATATGTCCCAAACCACTCAGTAAACCTTAATTCCCCGATACAACATATGAATACCAAACCACTCAGTAAACCTTAATTCCCTGATATAGGAGAACCTCATTTAACCGGCATTTAAAACTACGGCAGCCTCAAAACAACGGCACTAATCGACCCAGGCATTTTTTTTTTTTTTTTTTATTTTTTTTTTTTTTTCTCTCCGGGCCTCCAGCAGGGAGGACCACGGGCTAGCTTGAGCTCGTCAGAGAGATACTGTGAAAAAAGAGAGGAGAGTGTTCGTGCTGCTGGCGTGCGACACGAGGACTAGCTTGTCCATCCTGACGAGGAGTGTGGGGCACTCAGCAGGATAACCCAGGCATTAATTAGATATAATTATTTAAAAAACTGAGAAAATCGGCAGAAATTTAGTTCAAATATGGCGGTGTACGCAGGGTTGGCAACCCTTTCATCCCTTTCACTGGTAAACTCTGGAACTCTCTTCCTGTTTCTATTTTTCCACTTTCCTATGACTTACATCTTTTCAAAAGAAGAGTAACAAGACACCTCCCGAACAAAATTGGCTCACCACTCTTTTTTTTTTTATTCTCTTACTGTCTTCTTTATAGGGACTGGCAACTAAGCGGGCTTTGTGTTACCCATTTTTGTTGTGCCCTTGGCCAGTTCCTTTGATGTATAATAAAAAAAAAAAAAAAAAAGGGATTTTGGGCGATTCCATAAGAGTAACTCTCAAAACAACGGCAAAATGAGTTATCCGGCATGCGCTCCCCCCGAGGGTGCCGGATAAACGAGGTTTTCCTGTACAACATATGTCCCAAACCACTCGGTAAACCTTAATTCTCCAATACAACATATGAATACCAAACCACTCAGTAAACCTTAATTCTCCGATACAACATATGAATACCAAACCACTCGGTAAACCTTAATTCTCCGATACAACATATGAATACACGCCTCCCTCATTTAACGCATGAGTTACGTTCTTGGGAAATCGTGCGTTAAGTGAAAATGCGTTAAACGAATTCCATTTTCCCATTGACTCCCATTATATAAGTCGAGATACGTTCTTACGAAAAAAAATCACAACCTAACCCTCTCATAAAATGCAGTCATACATTAATTTGTGAGCATAGACATATGAAATATAATTAATATTAAAGTTAAATGATATATAGAAGTTGTACTCACTATATAGAAGAATACTTGAGGCTTGAGGTGACAAAGATGGTGGCTGGGGGGTGTCGGCAGAGTTACTGGGGTGAGGTGGGGGCATCATCGTCGGAAGACGTAGAAGTAGAGCTGGCTGGTGATGTTGCAGCAGGTTTAGTGAAGAATGATGTTATAGTTGTCTGTTGTGCTTGGTGGACTTTTTCTTGATGAAGCATCTTGTAGGCAGTGAGAGCACTTCTGACTGTGTTTTCAAATTTGAGACTGCGTTCACGGTTGGGATCGTTATTCACAATGTCATGAATGCCACTTTCAAATTTGGAGATAACATCAGCTAAGATCTTCCTAGTTAAGTGAAGCTGCGGCTCTGGGTCATCTTCCTCTGCAGTTTCCTCCTCTAGTGCTCTGACTTGTTCGATGGCCATTAAGTCTTCGTTGCTGAGTTCCTCCTCATGAGATGCCAACAGCTCAACAATATCTTCTTCTCCCACTTCGTCCATACCAGCTGTATGTGCAAGGTTAACAATTTCTCGCACGACAGGAGTTGGTTCAGGAAAACCTTTAAAGTTGTGGACACATTCTGGCCACAATTTCTTCCAAACAGCATTCATATTGGATGGTGTGACCTCATCCCAGGATTCAGCAATGTTGTCAATAGCATTCTTGATGTTGAATTCCTTCCAAAATTGACGAATGGAGAGATTTTCGTCAGCGTCCACAGCATTAATAATTTTTCTGAAGGTACGACGGAGATAATAAGCTTTAAAGGTGGCAATTGCCCCTTGGTCCATTGGTTGGATTAGTGATGTGGTGTTTTTTGGTAAAAATTCCACTCGAATGTGTTCAGACAAGTCAGAAAGGTTGTTAGGGTGGGTGGGGGCGTTGTCAAGGAGCAGCAGTGCATTGTGAGCAATATTCTTCCTCCTACAGTAGCGCTCCACAGCAGGGCAAAAATAATTGGTGAACCAATCCTGGAATATGTATTGGTTGGTCCACGCTTTTTTGCTAGAGCGGTAAATGACTGGCAGACATTCCTTAGCATGACCCTTTAAGGCCCGAGGGTTTTTTGAATAGCCAATGAGGAGCGTCTTTAGCTTGAAATCACCCTCTGCATTGCCACCAACCAGCAGTGACACTCTATCCTTGGAGGCTTTATGACCTGGTGCTTTCTTCTCCTCCCTGGATATCACTGTCCTCTTTGGCATTCTCTTCCAGTAGAGTCCAGTTTCATCAAAGTTGAACACTTGGTCTGCTGTGTACCCCTGCTGTCCTCGATAATTTTCTTGAGCACTGGCAGATAAGCCTGAGCAGCTTCTTTGTCAGCCGACGCTGCCTCCCCAGACTGTGTTACCGAGTGCAGATGATTCCTGTTCTTGAACCTTTCCAACCAGCCCTTGCTTGCATTGAATGGTGGAGGAGCAGCAGCTCCACTAGGTCCAGCACTTGCCTCATCCTTAGCCAATAAATCATCATAAAGTGAGCGAGCTTTTTCCTGCATCAAGATGTTCATCATTGGCGAGTCATCCCGGCTGCACATGTCGTCCACCCATAATGCCAACAGTCTTTCCATCTCTTCCATGATAGGTGGACGATGCCTTGTAGCTAACTTCGCTGTCAACGGAGTAGCATTCTTCGCACTTGATTTAATTTTGTCCTTGTCCTTCTTAATTGTCACCACAGTCGACGGAGCAAGGTTGAACAAATTCGCGATGTCTTTCAATCGCATCCCTTCATCACTTTTCTTCAACACTTCTAATTTAGTTTCTAAATTTATAGATTTTCTACACTTTTTAGGCTTAGGAGCACTAGCACTACCACTAGCAACACGCTTAGTAGACATTATGCAGTCGTTTCACTCGATAATGGACGATTTAACAGAAGCACTGGAAATCCACTGTTTATCTGTACCGCGCAAAACGTAAACAAACCATACCGGGGGGGAAGCTGAGCTGTGCTGCTTGTTCGTTGGTTCTTTTACAGGGTAGTATATTCATAAATATATTTTATTTGTGGGTTGTTGTACATTTTCTTCTTTTTATCATTTTTTGCATATTTTATTGTCGTAAATTTGTGCGTAACTTCGAATTTTTTATATGTTAATCGATTTTTGGTATAAAAAAGTTTTGTGCGTAACTCTGAAATTGCGTTAATCGAACCTGCGTTATACGAGGGATGAGTGTACCAAACCACTCAGTAAACCTTAATTCTCCGATACAACATATGTCCCAAACCACTCAGTAAACCTTAATTCCCTGATACAACATATGTCCCAAACCACACAGTGAACCTTAATTCCCTGATACAACATATGAATACCAAACCACTCAGTAAACCTTAATTCTCCGATACAACATATGAATACCAAACCACTCAGTAAACCTTAATTCTCCGATACAACATATGTCCCAAACCACTCAGTAAACCTTAATTCCCTGATACAACATATGTCCCAAACCACACAGTGAAACTTAATTCCCTGATACAACATATGAATACCAAACCACTCAGTGAACCTTAATTCTCCGATACAACATATGAATACCAAACCACACAGTGAACCTTAATTCCCTGATACAACATATGTCCCAAACCACTCAGTGAACCTTAATTCCCTGATACAACATATGAATACCAAACCACTCAGTGAACCTTAATTCTCCGATACAACATATGAATACCAAACCACTCAGTGAACCTTAATTCCCCGATACAACATATGTCCCAAACCACTCAGTGAACCTTAATTCCCCGATACAACATATGTCCCAAACCACTCAGTGAACCTTAATTCCCCGATACAACATATGTCCCAAACCACTCAGTGAACCTTAATTCCCCGATACAACATATGTCCCAAACCACTCAGTGAACCTTAATTCCCCGATACAACATATGTCCCAAACCACACAGTGAACCTTAATTCCCTGATACAACATATGTCCCAAACCACTCAGTAAACCTTAATTCCCTGATACAACATATGTCCCAAACCACTCAGTGAACCTTAATTCCCCGATACAACATATGTCCCAAACCACTCAGTGAACCTTAATTCCCTGATACAACATATGTCCCAAACCACTCACTAAACCTTAATTCCCCGATACAACATATGTCCCAAACCACTCAGTGAACCTTAATTCCCCGATACAACATATGAATACCAAACCACACAGTGAACCTTAATTCTCCGATACAACATATGAATACCAAACCACACAGTGAACCTTAATTCCCTGATACAACATATGTCCCAAACCACTCAGTAAACCTTAATTCTCCGATACAACATATGAATACCAAACCACTCAGTGAACCTTAATTCCCCGATACAACATATGTCCCAAACCACACAGTGAACCTTAATTCCCTGATACAACATATGTCCCAAACCACTCAGTGAACCTTAATTCCCTGTTACAACATATGTCCCAAACCACTCAGTAAACCTTAATTCCCTGATACAACATATGTCCCAAACCACACAGTAAACCTTAATTCCCTGATACAACATATGTCCCAAACCACTCAGTGAACCTGAATTCCCTGATACAACATATGTCCCAAACCACTCAGTAAACCTTAATTCCCCGATACAACATGTCCCAAACCACACAGTGAACCTTAATTCCCTGATACAACATATGAATACCAAACCACTCAGTGAACCTTAATTCTCCTATACAACATATGAATACCAAACCACACAGTGAACCTTAATTCCCTGATACAACATATGTCCCAAACCACTCAGTGAACCTTAATTCCCCGATACAACATATGTCCCAAACCGCTCAGTAAACCTTAATTCCCTGAGACAACATATGTCCCAAACCACTCAGTGAACCTTAATTCCCCGATACAACATATGTCCCAAACCACTCAGTAAACCTTAATTCCCTGATACAACATGTCCCAAACCACACAGTGAACCTTAATTCCCTGATACAACATATGTCCCAAACCACTCAGTGAACCTTAATTCCCCGATACAACATATGTCCCAAACCACTCAGTGAACCTTAATTCAGTGAACCTTAATTCCCTGATACATCATGTCCCAAACCACTCAGTAAACCTTAATTCCCTGATACAACATATGTCCCAAACCACTCAGTGAACCTTAATTCCCTGATACAACATATGTCCCAAACCACTCAGTGAACCTTAATTCCCCGATACAACATATGTCCCAAACCACTCATTGAACCTTAATTCCCCGATACAACATGTGTCCCAAACCACACAGTAAACCTTAATTCCCCGATACAACATATGTCCCAAACCACTCAGTGAACATTAATTCCCCGATACAACATATGTCCCAAACCACACAGTGAACCTTAATTCCCCGATACAACATATGTCCCAAACCACTCAGTAAACCTTAATTCCCTGATACAACATATGTCCCAAACCACTCAGTGAACCTTAATTCCCCGATACAACATATGTCCCAAACCACTCAGTAAACCTTAATTCCCTGATACAGCATATGTCCCAAACCACTCAGTAAACCTTAATTCCCTGATACAACATATGTCCCAAACCACTCAGTGAACCTTAATTCCCCGATACAACATATGTCCCAAACCACTCAGTAAACCTTAATTCCCTGATACAACATATGTCCCGAACCACTCAGTGAACCTTAATTCCCTGAGTGAACCTTAATTCCCTGATACAACATATGTCCCAAACCACTCAGTAAACCTTAATTCCCCGATACAACATATGAATACCAAACCACTCAGTAAACCTTAATTCCCTGATATAGGAGAACCTCATTTAACCGGCATTTAAAACTACGGCAGCCTCAAAACTACGGCACTAATCGACCCAGGCATTTTTTTTTTTTTTTTTTTTTTTTTTTTTTTTTCTTTTTTCTCCGGGCCTCCAGCAGGGAGGACCACGGGCTAGCTTGAGCTCGTCAGAGAGATACTGTGAAAAAAGAGAGGAGAGTGTTCGTGCTGCTGGCGTGCGACACGAGGACTAGCTTGTCCATCGTGACGAGGAGTGTGGGGCACTCAGCAGGATAACCCAGGCATTAATTAGGTATAATTATTTAAAAAACTGAGAAAATCGGCAGAAATTTAGTTCAAATTTAGCGGGGTACGCAGGGTTGGCAACCCTTTCATCCCTTTCACTGGTAAACTCTGGAACTCTCTTCCTGTTTCTATTTTTCCACTTTCCTATGACTTACATCTTTTCAAAAGAAGAGTAACAAGACACCTCCCAAACAAAATTGGCTCACCCCTCCTTTTTATTTTATTCTCTTACTGTCTTCTTTATAGGGACTGGCAACTAAGCGGGCTTTGTGTTACCCATTTTTATTGTGCCCTTGGCCAGTTCCTTTGATTTATAATAAAAAAAAAAAGGGATTTTGGGCGATTCCATAAGAGTAACTCTCAAAACAACGGCAAAATGAGTTATCCGGCATGCGCTCCCCCCGAGGGTGCCGGATAAACGAGGTTTTCCTGTACAACATATGTCCCAAGCCACTCAGTAAACCTTAATTCTCCGATACAACATATGAATACCAAACCACTCAGTAAACCTTAATTCTGCGATACAACATATGAATACCAAACCACTCAGTAAACCTTAATTCTCCGATACAACATATGTCCCAAACCACTCGGTAAACATTAATTCCCTGATACAACATATGAATACCAAACCACTCAGTGAACCTTAATTCTCCGATACAACATATGAATACCAAACCACACAGTGAACCTTAATTCCCTGATACAACATATGTCCCAAACCACTCAGTGAACCTTAATTCCATGATACAACATATGAATACCAAACCACTCAGTGAACCTTAATTCTCCGATACAACATATGAATACCAAACCACTCAGTGAACCTTAATTCCCCGATACAACATATGTCCCAAACCACTCAGTGAACCTTAATTCCCCGATACAACATATGTCCCAAACCACTCAGTGAACCTTAATTCCCCGATACAACATATGTCCCAAACCACTCAGTGAACCTTAATTCCCCGATACAACATATGTCCCAAACCACACTGAACCTTAATTCCCTGATACAACATATGTCCCAAACCACTCAGTAAACCTTAATTCCCTGATACAACATATGTCCCAAACCACTCAGTGAACCTTAATTCCCCGATACAACATATGTCCCAAACCACTCAGTGAACCTTAATTCCCTGATACAACATATGTCCCAAACCACTCAGTAAACCTTAATTCCCCGATACAACATATGTCCCAAACCACTCAGTGAACCTTAATTCCCCGATACAACATATGAATACCAAACCACACAGTGAACCTTAATTCTCCGATACAACATATGAATACCAAACCACACAGTGAACCTTAATTCCCTGATACAACATATGTCCCAAACCACTCAGTAAACCTTAATTCTCCGATACAACATATTAATACCAAACCACTCAGTGAACCTTAATTCCCCGATAAAACATATGTCCCAAACCACACAGTGAACCTTAATTCCCTGATACAACATATGTCCCAAACCACTCAGTGAACCTTAATTCCCTGATACAACATATGTCCCAAACCACTCAGTAAACCTTAATTCCCTGATACAACATATGTCCCAAACCACTCAGTAAACCTTAATTCCCTGATACAACATATGTCCCAAACCACTCAGTGAACCTGAATTCCCTGATACAACATATGTCCCAAACCACTCAGTAAACCTTAATTCCCCGATACAACATATGTCCCAAACCACACAGTGAACCTTAATTCCCTGATACAACATATGAATACCAAACCACTCAGTGAACCTTAATTCTCCGATACAACATATGAATACCAAACCACACAGTGAACCTTAATTCCCTGATACAACATATGTCCCAAACCACTCAGTGAACCTTAATTCCCCGATACAACATATGTCCCAAACCACTCAGTAAACCTTAATTCCCTGAGACAACATATGTCCCAAACCACTCAGTGAACCTTAATTCCCCGATACAACATATGTCCCAAACCACTCAGTAAACCTTAATTCCCTGATACAACATATGTCCCAAACCACACAGTGAACCTTAATTCCCTGATACAACATATGTCCCAAACCACTCAGTGAACCTTAATTCCCCGATACAATATATGTCCCAAACCACTCAGTGAACCTTAATTCCCTGATACAACATATGTCCCAAACCACTCAGTAAACCTTAATTCCCTGATACAACATATGTCCCAAACCACTCAGTGAACCTTAATTCCCTGAAACAACATATGTCCCAAACCACTCAGTGAACCTTAATTCCCCGATACAACATATGTCCCAAACCACTCAGTGAACCTTAATTCCCCGATACAACATATGTCCCAAACCACACAGTAAACCTTAATTCCCCGATACAACATATGTCCCAAACCACTCAGTGAACATTAATTCCCCGATACAACATATGTCCCAAACCACACAGTGAACCTTAATTCCCCGATACAACATATGTCCCAAACCACTCAGTAAACCTTAATTCCCTGATACAACATATGTCCCAAACCACTCAGTAAACCTTAATTCCCCGATACAACATATGTCCCAAACCACTCAGTGAACCTTAATTCCCCGATACAACATATGTCCCAAACCACTCAGTAAACCTTAATTCCCCGATACAACATATGTCCCAAACCACTCAGTAAACCTTAATTCCCTGATACAACATATGTCCCAAACCACTCAGTAAACCTTAATTCCCTGATACAACATATGTCCCAAACCACACAGTAAACCTTAATTCCCCGATACAACATATGTCCCAAACCACTCAGTGAACCTTAATTCCCCGATACAACATATGTCCCAAACCACTCAGTAAACCTTAATTCCCTGATACAACATATGTCCCAAACCACTCAGTGAACCTTAATTCCCTGAGTGAACCTTAATTCCCTGATACAACATATGTCCCAAACCACTCAGTGAACCTTAATTCCCTGAGTGAACCTTAATTCCCTGATACAACATATGCCCCAAACCACTCAGTGAACCTTAATTCCCTGATACAACATATGTCCCAAACCGCTCAGTAAACCTTAATTCCCCGATACAACATATGTCCCAAACCACTCAGTGAACCTTAATTCCCTGATACAACATATGTCCCAAACCACTCAGTGAACCTTAATTCCCTGATACAACATATGTCCCAAACCACTCAGTGAACCTTAATTCCCCGATACAACATATGTCCCAAACCACTCAGTAAACCTTAATTCCCCGATACAACATATGAATACCAAACCACTCAGTGAACCTTAATTCCCCGATACAACATATGTCCCAAACCACTCAGTGAACCTTAATTCCCTGATACAACATATGTCCCAAACCACTCAGTGAACCTTAATTCCCTGATACAACATGTCCCAAACCACTCAGTAAACCTTAATTCCCCGATACAACATATGAATACCAAACCACTCAGTAAACCTTAATTCCCCGATACAACAGGAATATTCAGTGTTCCTGATTCGTCCTCGGTTTCCCTACCACCTTTTATACTTATTTGTCTGACATTTTTCCACACTGATGACTAAACCACGTTGTGTTTTGTCTCATCCCAAGCTTCAGACAGAGCAGGAAGTGCTAGAAGTAAGCACCTAGTTCACTTTGTGGTCGTAGGCATCAGTAGACACGTGTAGATGGGATCATGTCTCTTTGTATTCCCTGCATTGACTGTTTGCTGAATGACTGCTGACACTCACATCATGTCAAGCCCTCCTCTCCCCTTCACTATAGTCTATTTTATTTAACAAGGTGAAAAATCCTGACCCCTTGCTGCTGACTGACTGATATTTGATGCCAGGAGAAGGGAATACTACGCTTCTTCTAAATTTGAGTCGTATTTGATCATAGTTAACCATATTATCAGGTAAACATAGGCATCATTTTAAGCATGAGATCTTAAGATAGAATGGAATTTTTGCCTTGCTAAGAAAAATAGGCTATAGTGTGTGGTGTGTGTGTGCCTGCATGCTTGTAGGACGGTAGTGGTTCTGATTTTGATGACTTTTCTAAGCTTTTCTTTTCCAGGCGGAAGCAGAATTGAGGAAGGCACAAGCTGATTTTGACCGACAGACAGAAATTACAAAGCTGCTTCTGGAAGGTGTGAGGTAAGATTGTCACTGATGTCTTGTGTTATATCTCTTATGTTATATCTGTGGTAATGTTGTAATTGATGAGGTTGATGTGAAGTGCAGAAAGTGGCTTGTGACATATGTGCAAAACAAACCCACATCTATTGGCAAGTAGAAAATCAGCAAATTGTCTTTGAGGTGAATTTTTGAAGTGAAGTGAAGTGAATTGTCTTGAGGTGAGGTGAAGTTGCTAGTGTTTGATTGTCTTGCCCATCCCCAGCCTTGTGTGGTTACTCTACAGAAATATTTATATGTAACCTCGGGTGACGTAATACAATTTTTTTCCAACTGGTCGGTCAGAACCTAACCCAGTTATAACTCAATCAGTGTCTGTAGTGAAGGGAGTAATTCTACAGAAGTATTTTAATATGAGAAGAGGATGTTCACTAGACTAGAGATTGTGCCTTGTACCTGTGAGGCCTGTTTATGATAGAGTATACATCACCAACACCTTAAACCGTGTCACTAGTAGTTAAGAAAAGATATCCAGGGGCGTATCTAGGGACAGTAGCGCCCAGGGCAAGCACTGGAATGGCGCCCTTGGTGGTGTGGGGGGCGAGCTAAGTGAGCCTCTGCAGTTGGGGGTCCGAGAAAATGTTCGAAATATGAGCAATTCTAGGAGCATTTTGAAGCCATAATCAAAGCCATATATAGGTAATTAATTCGAATTGGCACCCTTCTTTGGATTAAGAAAAATGTTGAAATATGAACAATTCTGGAAGGATTTTGAAGCCATATTCAAAGCTATATTTTGGTTACTAATTTGATTTGGCAGCCCCTTTGGATTAACAAAACAAAATTTTCGAAATATGAACAATTCTATGAGCATTTTGAAGCCATATTCAAAGCTATATTTTGGTAATTAATTCCATTAGGCGAGGAAGATTTGGGGCCCCCCTTGAGTGGCGCCCAGGGCACGTGTCCTGACTGCCCCACCCTAGATACCCCACTGATCACCAACACCTTAAACCATGTCACTAGTAGTTAAGAAAAACACTGTGCCTATTGTTGCCCTAACCTGGTGATTGTGTTGTGTTGTTCAGGTCCTCCCAGGCGGCTCACCTGCGGCACCTCAACGAGCTGGTGGAGGCGCAGGCACAGTACTACGACCAGTGCCACAAGGTGATGACCGACCTGCAGGGGGAGATGGCCAGGTGAGTCACTCTCGGCACCACACTCTTGATTGGCACTACAAGGAGCAGGTACAGGCTAGCCTTGACACTACTCTGCTACCCTGTGCTGTGTGCCTGTAGATGCTAGAGTGTTGTAGTACTGTAGACAAGAACTGTAGACCCTCGATGATACAGACCACGCTATTATGGACGTCAGAAAATCTAGACAAAATCTAGGAAATGTAAGAAAAGATATGAAAAATGTAATCAGTATTTGTATAGACCACCAACTTCCATTCTACTTGTGTCGTCAATTGATTTGTTTATGCTTGCAATGTGTTCATGCTGTGCTTTACATTTTGAGCCTGTAGCGCCTGTAGGGTTTTATCTTCCTTGAGGGCTGAGGTGGTTGGCCCTCACCGTGGTTGCGCAGGCTGGATTTTTTAAGTGACACCTGTGATGATACGAGGCTCATGCCGACCCCCTGGTGCCCTCCGCCGCACTCACAGATGAAGGTGAGGTTGATGGGCAGCATCTTCATCCACATCAGCATGTGAGTGTCTTCGGCCACACAACGATGGAAGGAGGAGTTGCTCCTGGCGGGACTCGAACTCGGGACCTTAAGTTTACCACTTCCAGATTATACCAATTCAGCCACCGCGTTAACGATTGCTGAAAGAGTTGCCCACGGCGGGACTCGAGTTCACCACTCCCAGATGCTAACCACTCGGCCGCCGCCTCTCCTTACAGCTTATGACTTCATAAGCTTGCTGCTTATTTGCAGCTATTTTTCAGTGGATAAACTGGAAAAGGCAGTAAACCAAACTGATAAAGAGACGCCAATCTGATACACCGACGAAAAATTAGCGAAGCATCTGTCTCCATCTTAGTTTTGCAGCAGTTTCATTGTTTATGCAAGCCATACATTGATGCCGTGCTGGCTGCTTATTGACAGCTATTGATTAGGGAGTACGTATATGCCAACAAACTATCATTCATGTATATTTGCTTTGGCTTTTAGCCCCTCGACAACAAAGCAACTTGCACGTGTCAGGTCTGCCACAAGGGGTTATTTTGTAACGGTGAAAGCATTTTGCTATAGATGTTGAGTCCCTGAATACAGTTGTCTATATTTCTCCTGCGAATTATAACGTCGAGTGTTGGATAGTTGCCTACATGGAGGCATCGGATATGTATGGCTGGTGATTCACCATTTTTTCTCTCTCCTCTCTCTCTCTCTCTCTCTCTCTCTCTCTTCTCTCATCTCTCTCTCTCTCTCTCTCTCTCTCTCTCTCTCTCTCTCTCTCTCTCTCTCTCTCTCTCCTCTCTCTCTCTCTCTCTCTCTCTCTCTCTCTCTCTCTCCTCTCTCTCTCTCTCTCTCTCTCTCTCTCTCTCTCTCTCTCTCTCTCTCTCTCTCTTCTCTCTCTCTCTCTCTCTCTCTCTCTCTCTCTCTCTCTCTCTCTCTCTCTCTCTCTCTCTTCTCTCTCTCTCTCTCTCTCTTCTCTCTCTCTCTCTCTCTCTCTCTCTCTCTCTTCTCTCTCTCTCTCTCTCTCTCTCTCTCTCTCCTCTCTCTCCTCTCTCTCTCTCTCTCTCCCCTCTCTCTCTCCTTCTCTCTCTCTCTCTCTCCTCTCTCTCTCTCTCTCTCTCTCTCTCTCTCTCTCTCTTCTCTCTCTCTCTCTCTCTCTCTCTCTCTCCTTTTCTCTCTCTCTCTCTTCTCTCTCTCTCTCTCCTCTCTCTCTCTCCTCTCTCTCTCTCTCTCTCCTCTCTCTCTCTCTCTCTCTCTCTCTCTCTCTCTCTCTCTCTCTCTTCTTCCTCTCTCCCCTCTCTCTCTCTCTCTCCTCTCTCTCTCTCCTCTCTCTCTCTCTCCTCTCTCTCTCTCTTCTCCCTCTCTCTCTCTCTCTCTCTCTCTCTTTTCCTTCTCTCCCTCTCTCTCTCTCTCCTCTCTCTCTCTCTCTCTCTCTCTCTCATACATTTTTTCATATCTCTCTCTCTCTCTCTCTCTCTCTTCTCTCTCTCTCTCTCTCTCTCTCATACATTTTTTTCATATCTCTCTCTCTCTCTCTCTCTCTCTCTCTCTCTCTCTTCTCTCTCTCTCTCTCTCTCTCTCTCTCATACATTTTTTTCATATCTCTCCCTTTATCCTTTATTCCATCCTTTATTTACATCACTTTCCCTTATCCTGCTCCTCTTTGCCTCTCTTCCTCTTACTCTCTCTGCAAAGGAAATCTATGTATGTGTAAGGATGGTTATATCAATGTGCAGTAAACCCTGTAATTCGTACCCGTATAATTAGAACTACGGATAATTTCATCTGTTTCAGGCCCAGTTCAAATTTTTCAACAATTTTCCATAATCCGAATTGAAGTTCGAATTGTCCGACAATGTGCGAGGGAAGCTTACATTGTCGGAATTTCCTGCAGCATCTTCCACCTCCTCTGTGCCATCCACTTCGCCAGCCAGCCTCCACATTGCCCCTGACACATTAAGCACCTCAAGCACTGAAGACCTTACCTTACAAATCCCCAGAGTGACACGACTGTTGCGTTCAGTAGCGGTCCCACCCGCACCCACCCTACTGAACGATACTGAACGCTTCACAATACACATTACGGCCAAGTTAGCAGCTGCTGAAATGTATCTCTGTGGCTATTCCTATTGTTGCAGAATAACTTGTTGATGACCCTGTATTTGATGCAGCAGAAGTTATAGCAGCAGGAAATGAAATATTAAGGAGGCAAGAAGAGGAGAGGCTTTCTTTGCCCTTTGTTTACATACCCTTATTGTGGCACAAGCTGCCATCTCAGTAGTGATCCACCTCCCAGGGCTGTAGTGCGGGGGCCTGCCTTAGGCATACTCTATGCTGACGTCACCGTGTGCCTCATGGCCTCCGTGTGTACGCGTGCGTGTTACCTTACTGAACGCAGCCCTTACCTGAAGATGCTATCAGTGACGCCTGAGTGCTCAGTGTACAGTAGTACTGCATTTTAAGACTTCAGTATCAGCCATGTTTTAGTGAGTACAAGTACAGCTAAGTATTAATTATCCGACCTTGGGGGGACCGAAGATAGGTCGGATAATTGGAATAGTCGGATGTTCGGATATCACAGTAACCATAAACGTAAGGACAAAATGGTATAGAACATAAAAGATGCAGCTCTTGAAGGCCGGTCCAGTGGTATACGTGAAAGTAAAATTCATGCATAAATAAAGCCACAAATCAATGTTTTCTAAAAACTAAAAAAAACTAAGTAAAATAAATGGCCAAAACAAGACACAATGTGGTGGTGAAAAAAGTCAGTTGTTTGGACAAGTTGGATGTTTGGAGGTCAGATGTTGGGAATTTGGCTGTACTACAATCTGTGCTGTTTTGGCATGTTTGAGTGAGTTCTTATTGTGTGGCGGGGGTAGAGGTAACCATTGGATAATTCGGACTTTCGGCTAATTCAACCCAGGTCTCCCCCCATTAGTTTGAATTAGAGAGGGTTTACTGTATATACCTACCTATTTACATGTATATAGGATGTAAATGTTATGAACATGGTAAAGAATGTTGAAGACAGAGGTTAGTAGCATAAGAAAACAGATATGAGTAAGAGCAAAACGAGAATGTATGTGTAAAGATTTTTCATAGGCTTTATAAATTATGTATTTCATAAAATTCTAAATGACTATTTTAGTTGAAGGTTGTGTGAGAGTTAACAAAATGTTCTCCTAAGTTTGTATGTGTTTTCAGATGTTTTTGTAAGCTTGACACCTTATTGTGTGTCACAGCACTAAGTTGGGAGAAAGCTCTAACGACCTGTCTCATGCAATGTCAAAGACTTTGATAGAGATATTTAGATCGTTGATTCAAAGACAAAGACCAAATATATGCTGCATATGCTTTAGGCATGATGAAGGAATGTTTAACACATCCTGACACACGCTGGTTGTTACGGCAAGCTGTAAGTTATATCCGAATAATTTATGGTACCGTGACATGTAATTACCTAGTACAAAGTTCTTTAGGTAATGTTAACATCAGCAAGCAAGCAAGCACAATATTTCTCTGTTTGAACTCATAATGTACATATATTATTTACATTCATAAAGTGGCAGTGCGCCTCTCACCCCACACATCATGTTCACCAGTCCACGGCACGTCAACTACCACTGCTCGGTGATGCGGTGCAGAAATATGACAGGAATATTCCAGTAGTGTATCATAAGTGCGAGTGATCAGTGTTGCATGAAGATATACCTCACCTCATGCAAAACAAATATAACTCTTAAAGGTGTTCGCAATATTACCAGAATATTATTAGCTTTGTTGGTTGTCGCATCAAACACTCATCAACTTGCCTTCATGCTGCCAAAATTCAATATATCAAAAATGAATAAGCAACAAACAAAACAACAGTACAGTAAAGCCTCTCTAATTCCAACCCGTATAATTAGAACTTTGGATGATTCAACCTTTTTCAGACGCAGTTCAAATTTTTCAACAACTTAACGTGATCCGAATTGTCCAGCAATGTGCACAGGAAGTGCACATTGTCGGGGTTTTCTGCAGCATCTTCCACCTCCTCTGTGCCATCCACTTCGCCAGCCAGCCTCCACATTGCCTCTGACATATTAAGCACTGAAGACCTTACCTTACATATCCCCAGAGTGACACCACTGTTGCGTTCAGTAGCGGTCCCACCCGCACCCACCCTACTGAATGATACTGAACGCTTCACAATACACATTACATCCAAGATAGCAGCTGCCAAAATTTATTTCTATGGCTATTCTTATTGTCGCAGAATAACTTGTTGATGACCCTGTATTTGATGCAGCAGAAGTTATAGCAGCAGGAAATGAAATATTAAGGAGGCAAGAAGAGGAGAGGCTTTCTTTGCCCTTTGTTTACATACCCTTATTGTGGCACAAGCTGCCATCTCAGTAGTGATCCACCTCCCAGGGCTGTAGTGCGGGGGTAGCGTGTGCTAGGCATACTCTATGCTGACGTCACCGTGTGCCTCGTGGCCTCCGTGTGTACGCGTGCGTGTTGCCTTACTGAACGCAACCCTTGCCTGAAGACGCTATCAGTGACGCCTGAGTGCTCAGTGTACAGTAGTACTGCATTTCAAGACTTCAGTATCAGCCATGTTTTGGTGAGTACAAGTACTACAATCTGTGCTGTTTTGGCATGTTTGAGTGAGTTCTTATTGTGTGGAGGGGCTAAAGGTAACTATCGGATAACTCAGACTTTTGGCTAATTTTGACCCAGGTCTCCCCCCAATTACTTTGAATCAGAAAGGGTTTACTGTACATGCAAGTGCAAGTGATGACTAAACAGACCAGAGAGTCGTGCTGGGCCTTGAGGATGAAGTAGCACCACATCAAAAGCTTGGGGGGGAGGGATGGCCTGAAGTGACCGTTAATGCATATATGTAATGTTATATGCTGAAGTGCACACACCTACCCTGTGCTAAAGATTATTCTGGTGGAAAAGGATGCGTAAAGAGTCATGGAAATATAGTGTGTGTTTTCAGACATTTTTAGAAGGGTGGCCAAAGTACACAATTTTTCATTTTGATGGGGGAAAAGCTACACACATTTTACTTTAAGTGGGCCATGGCCCTGGTGGCCCGCTCAGCCTCCGCCAGTGCATCAACAAGATAGTGTCTCCCGGTCCTCATATATCCATAAGTACACATCTGCATATATATATATATATATATATATATATATATATATATATATATATATATATATATATATATATATATATATATATATATATATATATATATATATATATATATATATAATATATATAATTAAATTCTTATTTAAGAATCCATCACATTTACTACTTTTTCTCTCGCAGTTTTCAGCTGATCCAAGTCGTTGCAGCATGACTTGCCTTCCTTCTCAGTACATTTGGCCTGTTTCTGCCTTCTCTCCTACCGTCTTTGTACTCTCCTCTCCTCTATGTCTGTCTTTCTGTGTCTGTGAGTCTTTCTGTCTGTCGGACATTTCATTTTGTATACATCTGTTCTATTGCTTAATATTGCCTGTGTCTCACACCCGTACATTTGACATAACAATCCCCAGAAGCATTGCCAGTTCTTACCTGTGCAGACATACATAGTTTCCTTCTCTCTTTTCAAGCTTCAAAATTTTCCTTTCCTTCTAATGACTCATTTGCGACCATGCATCTTTTTGCACTAATACTCATGCCCAGATGAGGAAATTGACCTGTTGTGGTGTCTCCATCATTTGAAACTGTCTCACTACTTCATACTACATCTCATAACTCCTTTTGCTTTACTCAGTGGATGTGTGAAGATAGATTTGCATGCAGGGGATTTATTCAGGATTAACTTTTGTGAAAATGCTTGTGTGCAACTGTTGCATCATATAAGTTGTTGTGGTTCTATTACTGCCTTTGACTGTTAAAACTACCATGAAAAGGGAGGACATCAGGCTGTGAGACCTACACGTGGTAGTTCCTGTTACTTAACACTACCTTCATCCACCTTTCATCCCCATCCATGAAGCTGTCTAGCCTCCTTTTAAAACCCCCTATTGACTCCGCAAGGCAAGGGATTCGAGCCCACTTCCTCTCAGAGCTCGGGGCGCACTGTTCCATCGGGTGTGAGCCCAGCGAGCTTACCAATACACAGCCGGTGCCTAAAATATGTCCATGATCTCTTGGAATACATAGAGTAGAAATATAGTATAAACAATATGATAGACATTATTTGAATTATTCACGCAGATAAGGAATCATTCTGATAAAGGCAAAGGCTGACTAATCTGTGTGTGTGGGGTGAGCCAAAGGGAAGGAATGGGAGAGCATGTGTATGTGCAGCATGTGCCTGTGTGTGTGTGTGTGTGTGTGTGTGTGTGGTCTGTGTGTGTGTGTGTGTGTATGTGTGTGTATGTAGTGCTCTGTTTGATACGTGTCCCGTCTTTCTTTCAGTGTCCCCTTCAACCCCTCGGCTGTGGGAGCTTTTGACAACAGTGTCCCAGTTTTCCAAATAAATGATGAAGAAATAGACTTAAAATCCCCCTCTTCAGCATAACCCATCCCCGCCCTCCCCTCATAGTCACAGTAGCGGGTCCCTCCTTCCTTCTTCAGCCTCTTTGATTTGTCCTGTTCCTGTCTGTCTGTGTTGTCGGTGTGTCTCGTGCTCACTTGTTACGTGTTGGTAGAGGAAACGTTGCGACGAGGCTGTTAAGTGACCAACGAACCACAAAAGTACATTACCTGTTAAGGATTGGATGCACGTGATGCCTTTATGGGTAGGGATGTGTAGCAGTGTGAGAGTAAATGTTGCAAAACAGGAAGGTTGATTTACAGTATAAGGAAATGATCATGTTGCCTGTCTCTTTAGGTAATTACTTCATTATAAAAGACTTGCATTGTTATACAGAGAACATTCATCCATTTGACAGCTGTTGTCATGCCTTATCTAGTTGGATAAAGCAACATATCAAAAAGCACAGGCAGGTTATCATTTATCCGGAAAACCTGTTTCTCCCCAATCTGGGCACTTTTGAGTGTGGTGGTTTTTGTGTTAGTGTGTTGTGCGGCCGCTGTGTTTGGTTTGCCGAGACTGCAGCCGTGCGAGTGTTCAGGCAAGGCTGACGCTGTGGACACAGTTTCTCTTTACAAATTTGTGATTACTTGTCCTAATGTTTCATAGTTTTCATGTAAAACCATGTGTAAAACGCCAGCAGAAAGGCAATCAGCCAGTGTGCAACCGTAAAGTAAGCATGTTGAGCTCAGTATATTGAAGCAAGAGTAACTGAAGGGACGGGATAAAGGTGCCTTGCTGCAGCATTTGAGGGAGAAGTAGGGTGTGGATACATGATAGCAAGAGACGGAAGGAACAGACAGTATATACTGCCCTATAAGACACAATCTCACATCAGACAAACTCATATTTAACAAGGATGTTTTGAGAGAATTTTATATATCTACTTCACCAAACATTTATTGAAGAATATTCTAATCCATAAAGGATCAGCTGATTTCATATTTGATTTTTGCATAAAAGACGTTTAATCATAATATACTATAAAGGTCGAACATGATGACAGTACTCGCAGGCCCATATTTATGGTATCTGGAACTGTCGCCGATAGGATTTCTCGCCGCCGTCGTCGAGTGTTCTAATTATTGATATTACAGGACCCAATATATACATTTAATCAGGTTTTACCCGTGTTTCTGCATTCAGGGATGAAATACAAGCAATATATTGATCAGTTAGGTTAAGTTAGGTCTCAATGTCCAGGTTAGGTTAACATTTCCACATCGGCGAGAGTTCTCAGTTGGTGTTTCAGCGAGAATTCCCATCGGCGACAGTTCCATAAACCCTATTTATTGCACAGTCAGGTCTGGCATTGGACTTGTTTGGATTTGATTAATGGGCACATGAAGACCCTATTTAATTGCTGCCATAACCTTCATTGGGTGACCCTATTCTATAATCTGACAATGATTTCCCCCCAAGCTACTAATATTGTGCACTGTAGCCACACAATATAATTTAGGTAATTAACAAATAAAACAGTATTTCCTATTTCGGGACGAGAACGGGGAAGGAAAACGGAAAGGTTGACTAAATTATATTGCGTGGCTACACTAATGCATATTTAGCGACCATTTGGCTTTGTGGATAATGAATGGTTAGAGTACCTGTGTCATGAAGTAGGACTAATTGCCTTGTTATCTATGAATAAGCTACAACTTTCAAGACTTATTATAAGTTTTATTTCAAAAGAAAGCAGCAATGGATGCATCAGTACAGGCAGAGAGGGAGAGGGAAGGAACTCACATTTTGTTATGATCATTATTTTTTAATTTTTTTTATAGATCTGTTTAGTCATTCATTTATTTATCTATATATTTGACTTAACATATTATTAATTTTTTTTTTCTCCCATTTTATTATGGCTCGGTAAATTTGAATTCTGGGATTGATGATATATTTTTTTACCTTCATTAGGTATAAAACTCATAAAAGTTATCCTCACTAACCAGCTTCCTGTATATAGCATGGTGGGCGGCGTACAGTATTCCATCGCTACACGATGCCTTGCTAATACGATCGATCCCTTTTCGTACCCTTTTCTCCTTGTACGATGGCTCTCGCTCACTTTTACGATCGTGTGAGCGATCTGCGATGTCGTCTAAGAAGCCTGCAAACTACTGCCTCCGATATCAAACCCAAACGAGTCCAGTTTTGATATACGACGGTTTGCTATACGATTGGGTTTTCAGGAATGTAAACCGATGGTATAACGAGGGAATATTGTATTAGGTGATCAAGGTGGACGTCCTTGGATCAGTAGTGGTGAGGGGACCTGTAGCAAGGCAAGTCAGCTCATTGCTTGTGTTCAATGGCTGGTTAGATAGTATTAGTACAGAATTATCAGTCCAACACCAGTCATTGTAGCATCAATCAGTAGCTAAAACCGGGGCTGCCTCTTGCCAAGGCCACTGTGATGGGTTAATCGCAGCAGTGCTGTTATTAACGTAAGTTCTATAAAGGCCCGTCCACACTGGGACTCGCGTTGCGCAACTCGTTGCTGGAACTCTATTTTCGTGTTGCGTGTTGCTCGAGGCAAGTCTAGCGCGGGGCATTTCTGCAACAGTGGCCGTCGAGCTGTCATTGAGGGAGGGTCTATTGCCGCCGGCCGTTTCTTTCTTACTATCAAAGACTTATAAATATTATTTGCAAGGATTTTTCTTACTACTGAAGGATTATTATTATTATTACAAGGATCTTTCTTAGTATCAGAGGTTTATATATTATTGTTATCTGGCTCTCTCTGATAGACAAGTCAGACACTGTTGCACAACAGGCCAGGGTGTAGTGTGGACACACTCGTTTCGCAACACTTCACGCAACATGATTTGCGCAACTTGAGTCCCAGTGTGGACGTAGCTTGAGGGCTTGGCCAGTCCTTTTCCATGATTGTCATATAAAGCTGTCCATTCCAGACTTGCCTTGGGCTCAGCCAGTTTCTCTACTCGCTGCTCTCTACTACTTCCCTATTATTACGTACTCTCATCAATTTCCTAAGAAGCAAATTGTCCACTTGTCCATAGTTCCTTGTCACAAAATATAGCATTAGACAGATATTACCATGACATAGCAGGATCCCGAGCCCTACCATGACCCATATTGAGAAGCCCTGGTGCTTGACACTCTTAAAGAATTGAGAATCTCTGCACAAGGTAATTAATACAAAGGGAATGGCGGCCAAGTTTCAATCAGGTACTGTTTTTTTTAAGTACGTATTGTCAGAATTTTGTTATCACCTCGTATATTGATTAGTTGATCTTGTTACCCTGTTATTGTTTGATATTCATCCTTAATTATTATGAATATATCACCTGTATTCTCTGTGCTGCACCTCATATAGTATTACCACAGTAGACCCAGCCTTCCTCATCCATGACTACAGCTAAGTATTAATTATCCGACCTTGGGGGGACCGAAGGTAGGTCGGATAATTGGAATAGTCGGATATTCGGATATCACAGTAACCATAAACGTAAGGACAAAATGGTATAGAACATAAAAGATGCAGCTCTTGAAGGCCGATCCAGTGGTAGATGCCAAAGTAAAATTCATGCATAAATAAAGCCACAAATCAATGTTTTCTATAAAAAAAAAAAAAAAAACTAAGTAAAATAAATGGCCAAAACAAGACACAATGTGGTGGTGAAAAAAGTCGGTTGTTTGGACAAGTCGGATGTTTGGAGGTCGGATGTTGGGAATTTGGCTGTATACTTATTGTCCCTCCGAAGAAATAAGACGATAGTTTATATAGATTAGTGTATATTGTTACAGTTTGTGAGTTAAGTGGTTGTAGATACTGGTGATAGTGACATGGGAAGGATAGAATGTTAACAACCTTTCCATGGCGAAGATATAGAGTACTTAACAATGACCAAACCCTCTGTACTTCTGATCTGCATCATTCCGTTGTTGCCCTCGCATTTCACTGATAGACAGTTACTCACCAATAGACAGTTACTCACAGATAGACAGTTACTCACAGATAGACAGTTACTCATAGATATACACATTATACAGTTACTCATAGATATACAGTTACTCACCGATAGACAGTTACTCACCGATAGACAGTTACTCACCGATAGACAGTTACTCACCGATAGACAGTTACTCACAGATAGACAGTTACTCACCGATAGACAGTTACTCACCGATAGACAGTTACTCACCGATAGACAGTTACTCACCGATAGACAGTTACTCACAGATAGACAGTTACTCACCGATAGACAGTTACTCACAGATAGACAGTTACTCACAGATAGACAGTTACTCACAGATAGACAGTTACTCACAGATAGACAGTTACTCACAGATAGACAGTCACTCACAG
Organism: Chionoecetes opilio; assembly: GCA_016584305.1. Lineage (NCBI taxonomy): Eukaryota > Metazoa > Arthropoda > Malacostraca > Decapoda > Majidae > Chionoecetes > Chionoecetes opilio. The sequence continues at coordinate 77,941 of JACEEZ010001895.1, forward strand.
ATAGACAGTTCTGGGAGGGAATTGCAAGCTAAATATCCTATTGTACCCGTTGCTATAATGTTACTGATGCATCATTTACTTATAGCAAATGCAGATCTTAATGTACTAGTGGTTAACAATTTCAGTACTTACAGATTATTGAATACTCTGTCTGGTCCTCTGTTCTCCACGCCATTGTTTGTGATGACGACTTTGGTTTTGCCTTTCATGAATAGCTATTAGATCTGTGCACAGGAGGTGGATTAAGATGTCCTTCAGTGATTAGTCATAGGATGGAGTTACTGTTAATAAGGAGACAACTATCAACACAAGCTGAATAGTGTCGGAGTGTGTTCGAGATACCTTTTGAGATTTCTGGGTAATGTTTGGTAGTGCATGTCCATCCCAGTGTGTCCTTGCCTAACAGCAGGGAAGAGTAGCATGTGTGTGTGCGTGTGTGTGTCTGTGTGTGTATCTACCTAGTTGTATTCATCCAGTTGTGATATACGGGAAATGAGTTACACTCGAAGAGTCCCGTCTCTGTGCCTCAATTGGTCAATCTTAGCTTTAAAAACATTAATATTTTTGGCATCTATAATTTCACTGTCCAGGCTATTCCACATACCAATGCATTGATAGTAAAAGCTGTACTTCTTGATGTCCTTCAAGCACCTTGTCTTCTTAAATTTCTTCATATGACCTCTTGTGGCTCCTACGTCCTGTACATACATGTCCTCCTTGTCATTTCTCTCCACTCCTGACATAGCTCTATACATAGCTACATAGCTTCTTTCCTCCAATGATGGCAACCCAAATTTCTTCAGCATCTCCTCATAAGTCAAGTGTGACAGGCTGGAAACAGTCTTTGTGGCTGTCCTCTGTATTCTTTCTATCTTCTGTACATCCTTCCTCTTGTGCAGAGACCAAACAACTGTGGTGCACTGCAGGCTAGGGCCACATGGCCACAATACATTTCTTCATCATGTCCTCGTCCATATAGACAAAGGCCGTTCTGATGTTTGTTAGAAGCTTATATGTAGCACCAACAATTACATTAATGTGTTTCTGTGATGATAAGTCTTCCTGAATTTTTACTCCCAAGATCCTTTTCTTCACTTTGGTTTATTGATTGTATCACTTCCCATTTTGTAAATCCATCATATCCTTTTCACACTCCTACCAAATTCTAATATTTTGCCACTTTTTGCTTTAAATTCCATTTTCCATTTTTGACTCCATTCATAATATTAGATCTTATCCAAATCTTCCTGTAGGAGTCTGCAATCCTCCTCCTTCTTAGCTTTCTTTATAATTTTCACATCATCTGCAAATAGGCTCACGTAACCTTTCAAATCAGGCACCATATATTTAACTCAAATCAGGAACATAGCAGGTGCTAATACCGAGCCTTGAGGTACTCCGCTTAACACACATCTCCACCCAGTCTTTTATTACGGTTCTCATCTGTCTCCCTTTTAGGTAGTCCTTCATCCATTTCAGTACATCCCCATCTAGTCCTGTGTATTCCAGTTTCCACAATCTTTTATGAAAAATCAACCTTGTCAACTCTGTGGTGTAGTGGCTAGCGCGCCGAGCTAGTAATCTGCGGGCCCTGATTTGAATCCGGGCCAAGACAGTCACCGGCAGCCCACTCAGCTGTTCATCCTTCCTTTTGGGGTTGGTTGATAAATGGGTACCTGGGGACACCTGGGGAAGGTAACTATGGGTAACCCTGATGTCACACAAGCCCTGTGTCCCGGGGAACGGGTTCTCGCCCATCACAGGCTCAAAGGCTAATGCGACGGAGATGAGCACCGAGGCCACGCACAGCATAGCGTGGCCCCCATCTTTACCTTTACCTGATCAAATTCTTTCTTCAGATCCAATTCAGCGCAATCCACCCATCTATCTCTTTCTTGAACCAAGTCGATCACCCTTGAGTAGAAGCATTGCAGATTAGATGTACAGGAACTCCCAGCTCTGAATCCAAATTGTCTGTCTGACATGGCGAGCATTCAATCATTTATGTATTGGTTCCACCAGAACTTGTTTACATTGGTTTAGAACATGACCTGACACTCCATCTGGCTCTATTGCTTTTCCATCCTCTAATTCCTTCATCAGCTCCAATAGCTCTTTGCCTGTCTTGTGTGTGTGTTCGTGTTAGTGGGATGGGTGTGTGTGTGTGTGTGTGTTTGTGGGATGGATGTGTGTGTGTGTGTGTGTTTGTGGGATGGATGTGTGTATGTGTGTGTGTTTGTGGGATGGATGTGTGTGTGTGTTTGTGGGATGGATGTGTGTGTGTGTATGTGTATGTGTATGTGTGTGTTTGTATTAGTGGGATGGATGTGTTTTGTGTTGTGTGTTTTTTTTATGTGTATGTGTAGTTGTGTTGTATTAGTGGGATGGATGTGTGTGTATGTGTATGGTATTGTTTTGTTATGGTGTGGGGGGGTTATGTGTGTGTTTTGTATTAGTTGGGATGGATGTGTGTGTTGTATGTGTGTTTGTGTGTATGTGTGTGTTTGTATTAGTGGGATGGATGTGTGTGTGTATGTGTATGTGTGTGTGTGTGTTTGTATTAGTGGGATGGATGTGTGTGTGTGTATGTGTATGTGTGTGTTTGTATTAGTGGGATGGATGTGTGTGTGTGTATGTGTATGTGTGTGTTTGTATTAGTGGGATGGATGTGTGTGTGTGTATGTGTATGTGTATGTGTGTGTTTGTATTAGTGGGATGGATGTGTGTGTGTGTATGTGTATGTGTGTGTTTGTATTAGTGGGATGGATGTGTGTGTGTGTATGTGTATGTGTGTGTTTGTATTAGTGGGATGGATGTGTGTGTGTGTATGTGTATGTGTGTGTTTGTATTAGTGGGATGGATGTGTGTGTATGTGTATGTGTGTGTTGTATTGGGGATGTGTGTGTGTGTATGTGTATGTGTGTGTTTGTATTGTGGGTGATGTGTGTTGTGTATGTGTATGTGTGTGTTTGTATTAGTGGGATGGATGTGTGTGTGTGTATGTGTATGTGTGTGTTTGTATTAGTGGGATGGATGTGTGTGTGTGTGATGTTGTATGTGTGTGTTTGTATTAGTGGTGGATGTGGTGTATGTGTGTGTGTTGTATTAGTGGGTGGATGTGTGTGTGTGTATGTGTATGTGTGTGTTTGTATTAGTGGGATGGATGTGTGTGTGTGTATGTGTATTGTGTGTGTTTGTATTAGTGGGATGTGTGTGTGTGATGTGTTGTTGTGTTTGTTTAGTGGGTGGATGTGTGTGTGTGTATGTGTATGTGTGTGTTTGTATTAGTGGGATGGATGTGTGTTGTGTATGTGTATGTGTGTGTTTGTATTATGTGGGATGGATGTGTGTATGTGTGTTGTGTATGTGTGTGTTTGTATTAGTGGATGGTGTTGTGTGTGTATGTGTATGTGTATGTGTGTGTTGTATTAGTGGGATGGATGTGTGTTGTGTATGTGTATGTGTGTGTGTTGTATTAGTGGGTGGATGTGTGTTGTGTATGTGTATGTGTGTGTGTGTATTAGTGGGGATGGATGTGTGTGTATGTGTATGTGTATGTGTGTGTGTTTGTATTAGTGGGTGGATGTGTGTGTGTGTATGTGTATGTGTGTGTTTGTATTAGTGGGATGGATGTGTGTGTGTGTATGTGTATGTGGTGTGTTTGTATTAGTGGGTGGATGTGTGTGATGTGTATGTGTATGTGTGTGTTTGTATTAGTGGGGTGGATGTGTGTGTGTGTATGTGTATGTGTGTGTGTGTATTAGTGGGATGGATGTGTGTGTGTGTATGTGTATGTGTGTGTTTGTATTAGTGGGGTGGATGTGTGTATGTGTATGTGTATGTGTGTGTGTGTATTAGTGGGGTGGATGTGTGTGTGTGTATGTGTATGTGTGTGTGTGTATTAGTGGGTGGATGTGTGTTGTGTATGTGTATGTGTGTGTGTGTATTAGTGGGGTGGATGTGTGTGTGTGTATGTGTATGTGTGTGTGTGTATTAGTGGGATGGATGTGTGTGTGTGTATGTGTATGTGTGTGTGTGTATTAGTGGGGTGGATGTGTGTGTGTGTATGTGTATGTGTGTGTGTGTATTAGTGGGGTGGATGTGTGTGTGTGTATGTGTATGTGTGTGTGTGTATTAGTGGGGTGGATGTGTGTGTGTGTATGGTGTGTGTGTGTATTAGTGGGTGGATGTGTGTGTGTGTGTATGTGTGTGTGTGTATTAGTGGGGTGGATGTGTGTGTATTTTGTGTGTGTTGGGTGTGTGTGTGGTGTATGTGTGTTGGATATGTGTGGGGTGGTGTGTGTGCTGCACAGAGCTGGGCAGTATTTAAATACGTAGTTAAATACATTTGTGTATTTAGAAATGTATTTATAAATACATTAGTTGTCATGTATTTAAATACAGTATTTAAATACTTTTTTGAGTATTTAAATACATTGTATTTAAATACATTGAATATAAAAATGTAAATACTTTTTTATCAGTTAATTTGGCCATAAACCCGCCCCACTATCTGGCAACCCCGATGTTAAGATTGGTTCACACTGGGCTATTGTCGGCAAACAAACGGCTGAGAAGAGGTCTGGGGCTGAGGCTGGGAGTCATCTCGGCCTATGTTTAAAAAAAAAATCCCACACCGCTTGATCGGTCTTGTATCTGCCGAGTGGCCGAGAATTTCGCGCGCCAAATTCAAACAAACGCAGAAACCAGCACCACCCTCTTCCCCACTCACCCCAATTATTGGTATAATTTCGGTATTGGGCACTAAAAACTAAAATTTAACTTACATCATCGTGCAGATCTTTTCATCCTTAATTTGAATCCCAATTTCCCCAATTTCCATGCCAATGGCGATACACAGCGCGCCAAAGCATTGTTCGCGACATCATAACACAGCGCTTCCATACGGGAATTCAGAAAATGTACTCTATGGCAGCCTACTGACTTCCGAGAGAGATATCTTACATATGGCAGCTTGTTTAAGGCACGGCCAGTCCATCAAGACCATTGAGGAATGTTCAGATGCCACTTGTCAATTATAGACGAAGCATTTAAAAAAGTATCGCCTTCCTTCCCGCGAGTAATTTGAACAGAGGCGCATTGGTATAATTATCATTATTTGCATAATGAGTGGCAAGAAAGACCTAACAAAGGAGCAAATTATAGTTAGTGTATCTCTACACAAGGCAGAGAGGCCAGTGGAAGAAATATCAAGGATTGTGGATGTTACGAGGAAATATGTGCATAAGTGGGTGGAGAGTTTCGGGGTGGGTTGGCGGTGTCGCGGCAGCCGCGACACCAGAACATTATAAGTGGCCAGGGCGAGGATGTAAAAGTCATATCGCAATTTTTTTCTTGCTCTTAATTGAGGATGGGCATCCACTTGACGTTTCATGACATTTAGGGTGCTTGCTGAGGTTTTACATCCTCGCCCTGGCCACTTATAATGTTCTGGTGTCGCGGCTGCCGCGACACCGCCAACCCACCCCGAAACTCTCCACCCACTTATGCACATATTTCCTCGTAACATCCACAATCCTTGATATTTCTTCCACTGGCCTCTCTGCCTTGTGTAGAGATACACTAACTATAATTTGCTCCTTTGTTAGGTCTTTCTTGCCACTCATTATGCAAATAATGATAATTATACCAATGCGCCTCTGTTCAAATTACTCACGGGAAGGAAGGCGATACTTTTTTAAATGCTTCGTCTATAATTGACAAGTGGCATCTGAACATTCCTCAATGGTCTTGATGGACTGGCCGTGCCTTAAACAAGCTGCCATATGTAAGATATCTCTCTCGGAAGTCAGTAGGCTGCCATAGAGTACATTTTCTGAATTCCCGTATGGAAGCGCTGTGTTATGATGTCGCGAACAATGCTTTGGCGCGCTGTGTACATATAATACTGAAAATTTTCCGTTTTAGCTACAGCCAGAAACGGTTGTTAGTTTAAATCAGATTATGTTAGGTTAGACGTGGGGTTTGATTTAGTAGATGATATCAATGAAAAAATGAATATCAATACTACTTCATAATAAGGTGCGCGAAATCGTATCTTTCGCGCGCCAAATACACACAAGCCAGCCACTAGCCCCTAGTCCCTAGCGCGATGTGACCCCGGACCCTCCTGCCTGAGACCCTCACTGCCCCTGGTACAAGAACGTTCCGGAAACCATTGAACACTTGCTGCTGCAGTGTCCACGCTTCCTCGCCCACCCTGTTAATTATAGTGCTACACGCTCAACTCCTCGCCCTGAATGTCACCACCTTTGACCTGCCCACCCACTGCTGGCAGCGGCAGGTGTTCATCAACAACAAACCAGCATTTGTTTCCCGGAACGAATTGCGCGTGTGAACGTAATCTCTGCAATAGCCCGCTAGAGGCCGACTTCCCGGCTACAAAGTGCCGACTTTTGCCGTGTGAACCAGACTTTACCGTGAACCAGTGTTTCCACTGGCAAGGAAATGTCCTGATTTCAAGGAAATTTAGGCCTGAGAAGGAAATTTCTAAGGAAACCCAAAATCTAAGGAAATCCTAAAGAAATTAATTTTTTTCGGACATGTTAAAATTTGTGTGTATTTAAAATGTATTTACAAATGTATTTAAATACAATTGATGTATTTAGTATTTAGTATTTAAATACATTCGTAAAATGTATTTAGTATTTAGTATTTAAATACATTTCTCCCATGTATTTAGTATTTAGTATTTAAATACATTCAATGTATTTAGTGCCCAGCTCTGTGTGTGTGTTGGTGTTCGTGTTAGTGGGATGGATGTGTGTGTGTATGTGTATGTGTGTTTGTATTAGTGGGATGGATGTGTATGTGTGTGTGTGTTGTTCATGTTAGTGGGGTGGATGTGTGTGTGTTGTTCATGTTAGTGGGGTGGATGTGTGTGTGTTGTTCATGTTAGTGGGATGGATGTGTGTGTGTGTGTTGTTCATGTTAGTGGGGTGGCTGTGTGTGTGTGTGTGTTGTTCATGTTAGTGGGATGGCTGTGTGCACGGCTGGGTGTGTGTGTGTGTGTGCAACAATAGGTTTATGTGTACAGGAACACTTATTTAATGGCCTTCACCTTCTACTAGCTATGCATTTATAGTGATACCTATTGATACACTTATTGTTGTGCTTGCTCCAGGGACATTCTACTTAGTAACCCAACTTTGCATTATGGAAATTATGCCGATTACAATACAGGTTGCCCATCACTAATCCGGCAACCATGGGGCCTCAGGACTGCCGGATTTTCGAAATTTCCGGATTATTGATGTTTTGTCCCCTGACTCTATATAAGCTTTTTTGATCCAGTCAGTAAAAAACTTAAGCACTTTTTCTTTCTGTTTTTTTATATCATAGACTGTTGAAGACCCAATGCCGTACATTTCACAAACACTTCGCACAGACACACCACTATCAAGTTTTTTTTAATAGTTCAACTTTCTCTGCGATCGAGACAACGAGCGATGTTTGCATTTTACGCCACTTCTTTTATTCGCTGAATCCATGATGGGGCTATACAGCAGCAGATTTTAACAATTACGGCAAATAGATTAGAAGGAATGCCTGTTTGCTGTGGGAAGCGTGAGCATACAGCTGATTCTGGGTACAGCGCCATCAAAACATAAACGGCGCCTCCCGAAAACAGAGGCGCGCCAACCCGGGAAATTTGAAACTGCGCTCCAAAATTCATGCCGGAAAACTGATGGAACCGGAATATTGATTGCCGGATTAGTGATGGTCAACCTGTATGTCTGGATTGTACACCAAAAGCAAATGCACGGTCACAAAATGTTATGCTATGGTGATGTGTTTGTTGAGGTAATGCTATGGTAGTTTGGTGAGTGATGTGTGACCGGTCTGCCATGTCTGCTCCATCCAGGCGCCAACCAAACTGTACATTTCCAGATGAACACCGAACTTCCTTTGGTGAACGAAACTATTTTTTTCTGGTGAGTTTTGATGTGTTTTGAATGAATCTGCTAACTGTTTCTGTCGCAAATCAAATTTTGTGTGTGTGATTTGCAACAAAAATGACAAAAAAACAAATTGAACCTAACCGAACCTATACCTAACCTAACCTTTACCTAACCTAACAGAACCTATATCAAACCTAACCTATACCTGACCTAACCTAACCTTTACCAAAAAAAAGAAAAGATTTGCGACAGAAATGGCTTGCAGATTAATTCAAAACACATCAAAACTCACCAGAAAAAAATAGTTTTGTCCACCAAAGTGAATTCGGTGTTCATCTGGAATAATACCCACCAAGCAATGACCGACAGCAGAGCAACTAGTCGTGGACGTGTTCTGTGGTACAAGACCAATTCAAACTTTGCATTCAGGGTTGTTTTATAGCTCCTCAGGTCATTAATTTGTTTGAGTTTTATATTATAGTCTATTTTTTTTAACGAGGCAAAAAATCTTGACCCCTTGCTGCTTATTGACTGATATTAGATACCAGGAGAAGAGAATACTACTCTTCTTCTTAATTTTAGCTGTATTTTATCATAGTTAACCATATTATCAGGTAAACACAGGCATCATTTTAAGCATGAGACCTTAAGATAGAATGGAATTTTTGCCTCGTTAAAAAAAATAGACTATAGTTGGTTTGTGACAGCTGCATGGAAGTCTAGATGCGTAGATGATAGTTGTAAAAGTATAGTAGCAGCAACGATGTCAAAAATATGAATGTATGTTTTTTTCTTGGTGACAGGGTGTGGAAAAACTATAATTCCAGTGTTCAGCGACCAAGATGTGTGAACGTATTAATATCATGACCAAAAAGGAAGATATAATTATACATAACTAGCCATATAGGTGTTATGAATTATGGCATCAGTAGTGGAAGGCTGAGATGTGTTATTTCCTGTTAGTGCTGCAGCCTTTAACCCCTTCACGCCCAGATCTTTCCTTGGCTATAAAAAATTGTATGTTCTTAGCCATAAGATTAAGAAAAGTAACTGAATATACCAAATTAGCTAGTGCACAAGGATACTAAACAGGTCATATCTATAAATTATTGCTTATATTCACTAAAAATTGTCTAATGGCACCCAAATTTCAATGGAAATTGCGTTCTGGGCCTCAAGGGGTTAAGCAAAATATTCACTTTCTCTTATGTTGTGGTTGTAGTGAGTATGGAAGCGACTCCCTCTATGTCTGCTGTCCCCAAGGAGTGTCCTGGCAGGCAGAGTAAGATGTCCCTGCAACTATATATAGTTTGTTGATGGGCTGTATTTACGGGAAATGAGCTACACTTGTGAGGCTGTCTCCTTGTCTCAATTGGTCAATCTTAGCTTTAAAAACATAATTCTTGGCATCTATAATTTCACTGCCCATGCTATTCCACATATTAATGCACCGATAGGGAAAGTTGTACTTTTTAATTTCCTTTAAGCACCTTGTCTTCTTAAGTTTCTTTGTATGACCTCTTGTGGCTCCTGCGTCCCGTGCATACATGTCCTCTTTGTCATTTCTTTCCTGTGAAGCTATGGTTGAAAATCCTGGCACTATAGACAAGCTGACAAATAGAGAGGCACTACAACCTGACTTTAGGTGAACAAAATGCTGAAACAAAACTATTTATTGCGTATTGTATATATAAACGAACTTGCTTAAAGTATTGTAAAGTGTGTGAAACGACCTGTGAGTAATGGACAGCCTTGATTACTTAAACTTCAGCAATAATGTTATTAGTTAGACAGTTGAGAATATATGCAATATTTAAGATGATTTTAGATATGTATTTTAAACTCTTAAATATAGAATTGCCCTACAAATATATATGTCATTCTAAATCAATGACAGTATTTCATTTTTCCTTCATATTCGTGTCATGACTTATTCCTTCACTACATACAACCACTGATTGAATGCTGCTTCCCTTTGATTCTGATGTTACAAGTATTTTCATAATACAGTCGATCCTCGATTTAACGGACCTCGGTTTAACGGATTTCGGATTTTACGGAGTCCATTCGCTACCGGACAATCTGCCTAAACCATTCAAAAAGTCCGCCGCTTGAAAAATGTGTCCGTTAGGTCAGAGCTTAAATATAAAATGTGTCCGAACAGTGCAGGTGTTCTTGCCAAATCCAGCTTGTAGCGCCAGTCACTGTTTGCCTCCCAACATAGCTACTCTGTCTGGTTGTGTTTGTGATTATTTCTCATTTATTTCACAATTTTTCCTGTTTTTTCTATATTTTCACACCCGGGAAAATACCCTGGCACTAACGGACCATCGGCTGTAAGGGACCACTTCCCCTTGTAGTCCATTACATCCAGGGTTGACCTGGATACTATATCAAATGAAAGACAAGTTACTTTTGATATAGGTGCTGGAATGATCTGAGCAAACTATGTGCTGTCATTGGTATTTGATGTCCTGTTCTATGTGTTATGCATCAGTGCAGGCTGGCTTTCAATTACAGCTAAGTATTAATTATCCGACCTTGGGGGGACCGAAGGTAGGTCGGATAATTGGAATAGTCGGATGTTCGGATATCACAGTAACCATAAACGTAAGGACAAAATGGTATAGAACATAAAAGATGCAGCTCTTGAAGGCCGATCCAGTGGTATACGCGAAAGTAAAATTCATGCATAAATAAAGCCACAAATCAATGTTTTCTAAAAACTAAAAAAAAAAACCAGTAAAATAAATGGCCAAAACAAGACACAATGTGGTGGTGAAAAAAGTCGGTTGTTTGGACAAGTTGGATGTTTGGAGGTCGGATGTTGGGAATTTGGCTGTATTCTCTTTTTATTATTTTTATTTATCTGTCTCCTTCATTTTTCTAGAGTTATAATCTAACCAATCGTAATATGAAGTCGTATATCTTACATACATAGAAACATGAAACATTGTGTTTGTCTGACTGAATGCCATAGCAATTAAGAACATAAAAAAATAAGGAAGCTACAAGAGGCCGTGAGACCTACACGAGGTAGTTCCTGTTGAGATTGCAACCTCCAATTGAGGTTGATACATTTTCTAAAGGGGTCCACAGGGTTAATTTTGTACAGGAATTGATATAGATTAGGTCAGAGTTACAAAACTTGTGCTGTCTTTACATATTAAATTATTAGTACACTTTTACTGCCAGCATATGTTAATGTGGCTTTCCATGGAATACACTGCATTCAACATTAACATAACATTCAAGTGGAACATTAATTCAAGTGGCATGATGGGATAGTATTCGCAAATCAGTCAATAGGAAAGCTGCCAGAATCAGAGCAAGTGACATCAACTGTTTAGCGTCACAGAAATGTACTTGTCTGGTGCCACGGCTACCCTTGTGTTTGCCTCGGCACTGAAATGGTTCAAGGATTAAGATTACATACACTTTTTTTCAGCTTTCCTTTATGTTATCTCTTGGTACCAACTAATGACTGATAAAGAAAATAAAGTATTAAGCCACCATATAATAAAGAAGGGTTGACCATCTTAGGCCTCTGGCACCAATTAAAGTTTTCCCTGTTGTCTTAGCTATTTGTATTCAGTGAATTCATATTTGGCGAGCATTCCCAGGTACTCATTTGTTGACACCTTACTGTACTATAATTTTCTATATTATTTGAATAAACTCATGTCATAAGAACATAAGAAAATATGGAAGCTACAAGAGGCTGCGAGACCTACACGAGGTAGTTCCTGTATGTCATTATATACTATTCATAGGAGTGCACTCGAGTGCACAGGAAGGCTCTCTTATGAGGGAGGGCGAGTGTTATGGGTAGTTGCCAAGTGAGCCTATTTGCCACCATGTCATGGTGCCTGCATCATGTTAGGCATGGCCTCTGTGTGTGTTTGACTGCCGTGACACATTTCTGGCATGGCACAGGCGACAGAGACAGTCACAGGTGTGGGGTGTCGCAGCTCATAAGTAAAGCCAATTTTTACTCCTCACTCCTTTAATACATATACTGGAACACATTTTTTCTCCCCTTCTTTTTATGTTAGTATGAGGAAGTCATCCTATTTTTCAACATCATTTTGTTCTTCCATTTTATTGCCAGTTTGTATAAAAGAAATCATACATTTGCAACATTTTATTTCTATCATGAAAATGTCTTATGTTTGTGATTAATCCATAAATCCTAAATCTCCTTTGAAAAAATCAATAAAAATAATAGCTTACCATAGTAGTAATATAAGTAGGGACATAAAGGCTAATTTATGCATAAAAAATAATGTTGTTTTATCACTGTTACAGCTTTGACGTGAAACCTGAAACAGCTGGTGCTGCTGCCAGCCCGGCCTCCACCGCCGTGCCACCCCAGACTGCCAGCGTCCCAGTGACAACCCCCGCTGACAACACAGAGGCCCAGGAGGCAGGTGACAAGGGGCCGTGGCGGCACGCCAAGGTGGTTTGTGATTATGATGCCACAAGCAGGGAGGAGATGAGTCTCATGATGAATGAGGTGAGTATTGACAGGCCGGGGGTGTAGTACCACGGGAATGTTTGATGAGAGCACACACTGCATCACTGATCAGTTGTTGATCCCTCCATGTGGGATTTGTAGAGTGAGTGCCTTTAGGAGCAGGATGAAGATAAGCCACGGCTCGGATGGCAGGCCCAGAGGTTCTCATTGGAGGGCTGTGATGGTTGACCCTCGCCCGTGGTGGTGCAGGCAGAATTTTATAGTGACGCCTTGTAAAGGCTCATGTTGCCTCCTTGTGTCCTCCAATGCACTCGCTGTCAGAGGTAGAGTTAATGGGCAGCAAGTGGGTGTTCTTTGGCCACTCGACGATTGCAATAAGATTTCGGCACCTGTCGGGAATCGAACTCGGAACACCGAGCACGCCACTTGCAGGCAATAACTACTCTGCCACCGCCTCCCCAGCACCAGCGTGTCACTGACCCTTGTTTGTGTATATGTTCATCGACAGTACAGTACACCACTGTCTTTCCTTTCTTACGTGGATAGGCGGACATATGAATAACATTAGAATGATAATTCTTTATTAAACTATCTGATGGCCGTAAGCAAAGGCAAAGTGCATTTTGTAAATCTCGATCACCATTGAATTGTTATATCTTTTTCTTGAGTGTAGCAGTGCAACCACCTTACATCCTCCGCTGCCTTAGTGATCTCACTCAGTCATCAGCGTCACCTCCCAAACACTGCCATAACACCTTCTGTCGGTGACCCCCACCATTATTATGAGGAAGCCACATACGTACACCTACAACATTTATCTTGTTGATCTATTAGAGACGGTGCTTTTCCCCTACACAGAGAGGTGGCGGGTCCCGTAACATCTCCCGCAAACCCAGAACTTGTCCCATTCCTTCATGCGCTCTCTCCTCCCCAAGCAAGACAATCCCTATACTACTGTTTTACTTTTCAATCATTTCTTTATGCTTACAAGAATACTGTCACTTTGTAACCTTACTGTGTATGTGAAGGCCACCCAAAAGATGAGGTTCACTTGAGGTTTAAACACAATCATAGTTTTCTAATAATTAGCTGTATTCTTTTATTTAGATTGAGTTAGGTTTGATTGAGCATGTATATGTAGAGACATCTGTAGAAAGATATAATGAAGGCAATAGCGAGAGTTGATTAATATGCTTACCATGTTTGCCAGGTTGTGATGTACACTGAGCTGCAGGGACAGACCACACAGACCACAGACTTTGTCACGGCTAAGCGCGGTAGCCAGATGGGCCGGGTGCCCAGGGCTTACATTGAGCCCCTCGATGACTGAGGCCTTACTGTTATGTACTCTTGTTAACTTGTTGATCTGTTCAGATGCTGTTTGTATGATAGTGTATTGATAGGGAAAGCCTTGCATCATGTCTGGTTGTATGCATACTTGAACATGCATACATTGATATTTGTTTGTGTAGCTTTCCTGTGACATATTTGCATTTTCAAGTGCTTGTATTGACCTATTTGTATATCTACAGGATTGAGTCAAGCTCATAATGTCCCGTCTTTTAACACCAAATTATCATATTTGTCTTCAGATTTATACACACTTCTCACACTCATGACTTCCTCTGGTGGCACACTGCATGGATTGATTGATGACTCCTTGATGCTGCTCTTTGTACTTACTGTAGTTTCATGACATGTTTCTGTAACTATGGGTTCCATACCACATCTGTATATTCCCATGTGGGTCTTATGAATAATGTCATAACTTTTCCTAGCATTTCTTTGTCTACATATATATGAAGGCTATTCTCATATTTGCCAACAATGCAAACGTACATACTTCTCACTCCTTCATTGATGGGATCCTCTGGTTTCAGCTTCTTATTGATCCTCACACCTAAAGCTCTGTCTCACTCTGATTCCTATGGTATGTTGTTTCCTAACTCATACACCCACTTTGGTCTGCTCTCACTTTGTCCCAAATTGACAACATGACACTTCTCTCATTAAACTCCATCTGCCATTTATTACTTCAGTCATTCAATTCATCCAAATCATTCAGCTATTTCTTACAACAATCATTCTTAACAGGTCTTTGTATTTTTGCAATACCAGCAAACACACTCATAAAGCTTCCTTGTGTACATCTTCTTGTATATTATTTACATAGATTTAAGACACAGTAATTGGTGCTAATACAGAGCCCCGAGGGACTCCACTTGCTACATCCTCTCAGCCTCAGGGAGAGAATTGTCCTCTTAGCATTGTTCTCATTTTGCTTCCTTTTAGAATTTGTTTTTTAATCTCAATGAATTTCCTTTTATTTGTATTTCTTCATTGTATTCATTTCCTTGTACAGTAAACCCTCTTGTATTCGGACTAATTGGGCCAAGGTGTGGTCCGAGTAATGCAAGGATCCGAATAATGCAGGGATAAAATAATAATAATAAAAAAAATAAAAAATAAAAATAATAATTCTAGGTGAATATAGAGGCCTCTTCCATTTGCGACATTTCAGGAACCAGTTCACGGAACCCAAGAATTCAGGCGTTCCATTTGCGCACAAAAACCTGGGTCCGAGGCGACGCGCGTAGTGACTCAGCAAAACCCTTGAACTTTCTCTACCCACATTGGGACGTCGGTAGCCTGGGTAGAGTTTTCAGTTCATAACAAACAATGATCGCCTTGGGCCCTATTTCTCTTATCGTGAAGGGTTTTCCGCATGCACGAGTCGGAGAGGATGTCAGACAGGCCTACAAGGGGCACTGGTGGAGGAATGCTGTCCTGCGATCTTAAACTTGATATGATCCCTTCACATCACAGCTGAGTTACCACTTTGAATTCTCTCTCTCTCTCTCTCTCCTCTCTCTCTCCTCTCTCTCCTTCTCCTCCTCTCTCTCTCTCTCTCTCTCTCTCTCTCTCTCTCTCTCTCTCTCTCTTCTCTCTCTTCTCTCTCTCTCTCTCTTCTCTCTCTCTCTCTCTCTCTCTCTCTCTCTCTCTCTCTCTCTCTCTCTCTCTCTCTCTCTCTCTCTCTCTCTCTCTCTCTCTCTCTCTCTCTCTCTCTCTCTCAAAAGTCAGTCAAAATTGTTTAGTTGCCCATCTTTAACCCGAAGAAAATTAACATTTCACAAATATCAAGGCAGAGAGAGCTCTTTTAATGTAAACATTTTTAAAGAGCTCCCAAAAATAATGACGTAAATTTCAATAATTATCTAGGGCACATAATCTAATATAATACATACGTAATCCTTCTTGGTGTTGGTGGATCATAAATGCTCTGCCTGGCTGCCTGGGCCTCTAACCTCACTGTCTCAAATCATGACACCTTACCTACCCCTTGTGAAGTAAAAAAAAAAAAAAAAGAGGAGGAGGAGGAGGAGGTCCGAATACGAGAGGGTTTACTGTATTTGTATTTCTTCATTGTATTCATTGTACTTAATTTCTTTCTTTTTGTATTCATTGTACTTAATTTCTTTTTTTGTATTCATTGTACTTAATTTCTTTCTTTGAATTTATATTTCTTCATTGTATTCATTGTACTTCATTTCTTTCTTTCTTTGTATTTATATTTCTTCATTCCTTCATTGTGTTGCTGTTTACTTATAAGCCTTGGATGAGAGATGCTGTGAAGATTTCTACCGTCATGCCATCCAGTGCTTTATCTTTCCTATTTATTTATTTCCTTACTTCATCATTCTTCTTTTGGGATTTCTTTCATGCATTTATAATTTCAAACATTTCATTCTCAAGAACCCTCAAGTCTAGATGAGTGTACAGTGTCTTGAAAGATTCCGTCTACTAAGTCAGAATATATTTTGTCCAGTTTTTTTCTAGTCTCTTTTTAGTCCATCAAACAGACTCGCGGTTCTTACGCATGCATTCCGCTTTGTCTGCTGTCCACACGGCTGTCTGTTAGCCTGATCGGTTGGCCCTGACACCACTCCCTTGCTGTTATATATCATTTTCTTCAATTTGAACTGATCTCACTCATTGACTGCACCAAATCACTTCTTAGAATTTATTTATCATTTTTTATTTCACCTATAAACGAGTTGACTCAATTCCTCAAGTAATACAATGTAGATGATCCTCCCTGTGTGTGCGCTTTCATGAGATTGTGAATTAATTTGTTTTGACTGAGGGAGGAGAAAGTGCAAGGCAGTGCCAGTATGTTCATTTGTTTGTCTTCATTCATGGGATAAGTAAGAACACTGTTTCTGGTTTATGTTTACAATGCATTATGAGGTGTGATCAAAAAGTCCCGAGACTACACCAATAAAATGGGGGCAAAATGCCTGATATAAATTAGACGGCTATACCTTTTGAAATACCAGTCACCATGTGTAGGAGGGATATGAAGGAGCTGGATATATATATATATATATATATATTATATATATATATATATATATATATATATATATATATATATATATATATATATATTATATATATATATATATATATATATATAGATATACATCCCAGCACTTCTGCCAGGACTGGAATGCTCCCTGGATTTTCCATTCTTTAAGCATCTCAAGCACCATTTGTGATTAGCACTGGATCTCCTCTATCGTGTCAAAATGGTGACCCTGACAAGCTTGAACTTCATCTTGGGAAGAGGAAGAGGTTGCAGGGAGCACAATCTAATATGGAGGGTGTATGGGGAGTAATGATTGTGTTGGTGTGGGCCAAATACTCCATTCTCAATGCACTGAGCAGGCATGTTGTCATGTTCGAGCACCTAATTGCACCACAGTTCAGGTTGTTTGGACCTAATGGTCTCACTCAGACGCCTCAGAATGGTGCTGTAAAACTCGACATAGAAAGTCTGGCCATGGAAAGCAAATTCACAGTGCACAACCCCGCCATTGTGGGAAGAAATGACAAGCATGCTCTTGGTTGCACTCCTGATTTGCCTTGCCTTCCTTGGTGTCCGGGTCGCAGCCGTAGACCCGACTCTTCATCACCAGTGATCAGCCTTGACATGAAGGTTGGGTCGCCCCAAGCCTGTTGAAGATCCTTGCACACTTCAACACTGGGCTGCTGTTGCTCTAGGGTGAGGAGTTTGGGCACAAACGTGGCAATGATGCAGTGCGTGTTCAAATGAGATGTGAGAATTGCCTCAACTGATCCAAATGACGCGTTGACGATGTCATTGATGATGATCCGATGGTTTGATGCCCAATCCGCCATACTTCTTAAACATCTTCAGGTGTTGTGCTCGTTGAGGGTCGCCCTGACCTCTCGTCATCCTCCTGTGCCGTTCTGTTCCTCTTGAAGCACGAGTGCTGCTCAAAACGCCTTGCTCAACCACTGCTTCATTGCCATCGGGCCGCTTTAACACTTCAAGGGACTCGGCTGCTGATTTCCCGAGTTTGATATAATTCAATGTCTGCTCTCTGTTCAAGTTTGAGCTCCATACTGAAATCGCAAATGAGCTGGTGAATGTGTTCACAAAATCATACGCAGCACACGTCCCGATGGTCACAGCACGACACCTCGCGGCACAGCCATGACCGTCACTCCTCAGTCCTGGCGCCACATATCCTCTGTTTGTTTGCTGCCGGTACTGTTCCGGAATATTTTGATCGCACCTTCTATTGCCTATTTTATAACCATTGTTATAGTAGATAATGATGAAGGAATACCTGAGCATTATTTAGACTCTCATTCATGTTAATGTTGTATTATGCATAACAGGTACAATGATTATACCAGGATGTTTATTATATGCAGTAATTATGGAATGACATATCGTTTAGTAAGTTAGTAACCCTCGGCCGTCGGTTATGGGAGTGTCTGTGTCCGTTATTCCTTTCTGGAGTCTTTATTCACACCACAGATAAAGTCACATTCTCTGTGCCAGTGAAGGTTAACAAATATGAAGGATTTGCTGTGGAAATGCTTCGTCAATTGCAGTGACAGATGGAAAAAAAAAAAAAAAAAAAACTGATAGCAACAACTTTTTAGATGTTGTTCTTCTGATCTACAATGCACTTTGCCCAGGGTTTAGCATTTCAGTGCGTTTCATTGATCTGTTTTAAACTTTTGAGTCCCTCTCTTCCATGATCACTCTGTAGTAAAACATTCCTGGCATGGTGACAGTAGCTGGTATGCATGAAACACAGCAGTGGTGTCCATGCCGAATATTGAATAGTGATATTTTTGGACTTTATTTTTATTGATCAATATTTTTACAGCCATTAAATAGTTGATGTTGAATGCAACACAAGTAAAAAGTGGAGACGTTCCTTCATCCACTGAATGAAGATGAAAAGCTTCAATAACAAAGATCTGTGGCATTTTGTACCCTAGTCAAGACACAATAATTTAGGCATGGGAAAATACTCGCAGATTAAATCCAGTATTTTTTTCATATATATATATATATATATATATATATATATATATATATATATATATATATATATATATATATATATATATATATATATATATTATATATATTATATATATTATATAATATATATATATATATATATATATATATTAATATATATATATATATTATATAATATATATATAATATATATATAATATATATATATATATATATATATATATATATATATATATATATATACAGCTTTAACGTTAATTTCTCTGCCAAAATGAGATTATAATTGAGTCTTCATTGTATTGATGGTTACCATGGGCCATATGCAAGAAATTTTCTCGCCCCGTTGCATCGCGGCGCGGTAAGCAAGAATCAACAGAGGACAACGCAACGGATGGAGATTTGAGTCAGCTGATTGCGTTCACCATGCACATCCCACCTGCATTCCGCTCTGCCAAAGACTACTCTATACTGGACTTGCTACTCATTTTGGGCTATTTCCAGTGGAGGCCAGTTTTGCAATTCCTGCCATTTTCGAACATCACTCCCTTTTCCCTTCCTATGGTTTATCAGTATATATGATATACCGTTATCTTCGTAAATGTTTGTTCTATAATATTATCAAATAAAAAACAGTAAAATGCAATAAAGAAATGCCATTATGAGAGAGTTAAGAAATATGCATTAACTTAATATTCACTTGAACTCATCGCCATTTAATATTTTGCGAGAAAACATTTTAGATGCTAGCGATAGAAAGAAGCGGATTTTCATTAGCTTTCCATTGCTATATTTCGTTTTCTGATAAATGAATCATAACCATGCATAAATTAGCGTTAACTAAAAAAATAACATCATCTATCGGGATAATTACCCGATGGATGATGTTATTTATTTAGTTAACGCTAATTTATGCATGGTTCTAATTCATTTATCAGAAAATGAAATATAGCAATGGAGCTAATTAAATTTCGCTTCTATTGATATGTTGCATGTAAAAAGTCTTCACGCAAAATATTAAATGGCGATGAGTTTAAGTGAATATAAGTTCATGCATATTTCTTCAGAGTCTCATAATGGAATTTCTTTAGTGTATTTTACAGTTTTTTATTTGATAATATTATAGAACAAACATTCACGAAGATAACAGTGCATCATTTAAGCCATAGTCTACTGTATTCATGGAACACTTTTTTACTTGCCGATACGATTGATGATGTTATTTTTTTAGTTAATGCTAATTTAGGCATGGTGGTAATTCATTTATCAGAAAACTAAATATATCAATGGAAAGCTAATGAAAATCCGCTTCTTTCTATCGCTAGCATCTAAAATGTTTTCTCGCAAAATATTAAATGGCGATGAGTTCAAGTGAATATTAAGTTCATGCATATTTCTTAACTCTCTCATAATGGCATTTCTTTATTGCATTTTACTGTTTTTTATTTGATAATATTATAGAACAAACATTTACGAAGATAACGGTATATCATATATACTGATAAACCTTAGGAAGGGAAAGAGGGGTGATGTTCTAAAATGGCAGGAATGGCAAAACTGGCCTCCACTGGTCATGGGCGAGTTGGCGCGGGGCACGAGTAGCAAGTCCAGTATAGAGTAGTCTTTGGCTCTGCCCTTATTCCATCCTATTTCTTCCCAGACCATTACAGGTGAGTTTTCAACACAACCGAGAGTGACATTCATACACTGTGAATGCACACGTGTCATAATTAAGGTAAAATCAGGTCCAGGAGGCCTTATAGGTGTGTTAACTTGTGAGGAAGCCGGGTGGCGGCGGGAGGATGGAGGTCAGCCATTGTGTGGAGCAGCGGCGGCGAGCCGTTCAAATGTACTCACACGTATCACTCGGGCCCATTTTTTCTACACCAACGCCTCAGGCAAATGGCGAACACTAACAAAGCTATTATTTTAATGGCAGAAATGATAAATTAGGCTAGTAAAATGTATTAGATATGTATAAAACAGTCAAAATACTGATGCCGTCTTGGACTCGCTTGTGTTGGTACGACTGCACAGATCTCCACTGGCCGGGCTTTTGAGTAAAATTCTTGACTATCCCACCGGTGGAGGTACGACGGTGGGGCATATCCACCTGCCGGGATTTGACGAGCATTCTTGCATTTAGCCCCATGTATAACCAGAAATGCCGGTACAGTTTATTTGGGGTTTATTTTTTGTGTTCAGAAGGAGCAGCGTAACAAAATAGTATTTGGAACAAACAATTTTTGATGTAACAAAATAGTATTTGTGGCGTTCTTAACTTTGATGTATTATGGAATGTTTTGAATAATCTGTGTTGGTGATGTGTTACCAGGATTAATACTCTCAGTCCAGGCTTGATGGAGGCCAGGGAAATGTGTGTGGGGGGGGGGGGGGGGGCCGCCTCAACCCTCGGGAGTCCATACATGATCCCGGAGGTGTGGAAGAGGTTGGGTCAAGCTGGTTTGGGAGGACATTAAGTTAAGGTTAGACTGTTGAGTTTCGGGATTTCAGAAATGTGTAAACAGCTGCAGCCAGTTTTACTCAATAACTTGGCTTTTTTCAACTTTTTCTTTTTAACATATTATGGTTCATCAAAATCAAGTTTGCTAGGGGAAAACATTCAACACCGGCATAAAAGGTGTACTGTTGTATAAGGTTTTATTATTGATATCTCACTGAAATGTTACACTAATCTTATAATTTATATATTTTTTTGTAGTATGAATTGTTGATAATCGAGAGGTTTCTATATTCAGAGGCTGCTCTGTTAACTAAGCCAATGTGTATTGATGCTATGTGGATCATGATCTCTTAAACACATTGCAATGGGTGCTGCTGTGGCCTTGCCGTAGTGTTGACAATGAAACAGACAGATCACAAATTTTAAAGGACCAAATCTACAAGGTTTATGATTTATGTTTTCCATTATAATAGATCATGTAATGCACCGAAACTATTCAAAATTTGTTTGATACGAGCCTTTAAAGGGTCGTCCGCACACAATTAAAAACAGTTCATTGTTGGAACAAAATAATTTAGCATTAAAATAATGATTTTGTGAAGGTAAACCTCGGAGATTTTAGTCATAACTGAATTTTGAATGCCGGCGTGAGCCATCAAAAACTGAGTCATGGGTGCTGAAAAGGATGGATCTGATGAACAAAATATTGTACAGCGAGGCAGAATATTGGCGCAATACATCGTATACACTGCCTCGCTGTACAGCCCTTTAACTGCTCCTATCAAACAAATCTTGAATAGTTTCTTTGCCATTACGTGATCATATATATATATAAGGAGTAGTGGTGTAGGAAACACTGCATGGATCAGTTGCTCTTCATTGCCCTCATGTGTTGCCCGTCTCCCTCAGCTCTGAGGGACTGTCAAAGCATCAGGGAAGTCAAGCAACACTTCCTTCCCATGTTTTCCTACACCGCTTACCTCATCTATCTATCTATCTATCTATCTATCTATATATATATATATATATATATATATATATATCAAAGGCTTCTTCATTCTGAACCATAAAGCAACATAAAATTAATCTATGGATTTCAATTTTATTTCATAATGTAGTATATTGATAAAAAAAAATTATATTTCCATTACTGTAGTAGTTCATGAATAAGAACACTTTTATATTGCTTTAGAGAGTTCAATGAGATTGATAGATTTATGTCAGCATTTCCCTGGGGTTTGTGTTGGCGGCCAGGTCCGCTGCAGCTGCTTGCACACACTCGTTAGAACAAAACAGCCAGTTTTTGGACATTTTGAACTTCCTGCCCAGCAGAGCAGTCTTGCACGAGTGGCACTGGAAGCACTGGGAGCTGGCGTGGAAGAAGTACCCTCGGTGGCTGCAGCCTTTCTCTTCAGGGGTTATTTTGGCCTCACATGTTTGGCACATCTGAAGGCAGGTCAGCAAGTGGCAATATCATGCATGGCATAGGGAAAATATTGATAGTGAAATATTAAAAAATAACAGTGTATAGTGATTTTGTCTTTTTGATAATGAAACTTAGACATTGTGAACCACATCACCATTGTCTGGGATGAAGGCCATTTGGTTACTGGTGTACAGGAAGTCTTTAAGAATGTGATACCTTTGCTAAGTACGCCATGTGGCAGGGCAGGCAGTAGGGGAAGCCGTCCTTGTCCGGGATGTAGCGCTGGCCCGCCAGCTGGGCGTCACAGATGTAGCAGCAGTAGTGGTGGATGTGCCAGTTGTATTCATCAGCGCGCGTCCAAGAGTCTCCAAAGATCAACTGTGGAGAAGGGAAGAACATGGTGATGATTTGATCATTATGACCATTTATTTAATTCATGCATTCAAACTTTCATTATTGAGGTATGAGATGCAGAATACAGTGCTCTCATGCATAGGGCGAGTAATTGGGCCCCAAAAAGTGCCACCAATTATAAGGCGAATAATTATTAATGGAAAAAAAATACAATTGGTCCCGGACAGGCATAACTTGACTTGATTTTCCAAATAGGGTTTGCCATTTTTTGGCTTAAATCATCACACTTCTTTTCATAACATGATTCTAACTCTTATAATGGAGAACAATAAATAAATAATTCCTGTACCATTTACGGTAAAACAATTTACTGTATAATTCCTCTTGAACATACAAGAAAAACGGAATTAAATAATGCACATCTGTGTTATGGCTCACTAGTGTTCGGTTGTCTCTCACGCCATCACTCATACGCTGTTGGCTCCACTGCTTTACCCGGAAGCATCCCAGTGCACCCACCATGGCAAACGCGTCCAGCAAAGGAGAGGTCAAATCTTTGCGCTCCTAATTGTGCGAGCTAGTTTATAAGTCTGGAGAAAAAAAGTGCTGCCTCGTCATGCCTGAGGGAGAGGGAGGGGGGTAAGGATGGGCCGCCCTGAGTGGCTGACGCAGGCTTTTGCATGTTGGTGACCTGCTAGGAAACTGCATCTTTTTGACCAGAGGTGCATTCACGCCTTCCTTGCACGTTTAGGAGCAGAAATATTTGACCTGCCCTTTGTTGAATGCCTGCTTGCTGAGGTGGGTGCTCTGAGGCCCATCAGTGTAAAGTCGTGCCTCGGCGTCCACTATAATATTCAGTCTTTGTGCCTACTCTCCGTTGTATATCAAGTAGGCTTTTCTTAACTTGTTCATTCATCTCTTTCCCACATCTTCCGCAATTATCAATAACTGCTGTTAATACGTGCAAATTGTCGTAATAGGATCCATGTATCTTATCTTTACCTTATATTGTCTTGTCTTATCTTGACCTTATCGTGCAAATTGTCATGATAGGATCCATATATCTTATCTTACCTAATATTTACCTTATCTTATGTACTTTAAAGTATGTATATATACTCTTGCAACAACGAGGACGGTGGTGCCTACTATACCCATCGCCTTGTAGAAGTGCTGTTTGTTATGTGTTCTTTGCGATGACTCAGACAACCTGGTAACTCGGACAGCCTCATTCCGCATATAGTCCGAGTTAGAAGGGTTCTATTGTATATATATTGTTCCATGTTTCCATAATATCTATTGTATTTTTTGTGTGCGTGAACAAGCTTACTCTTTGTTATATTTGTTTAACTAACCTGTCATAGGAAACAGTAGAGAAAACATAGGCAAATAACATTGGAAAATAAGGAATAAAGAGAGAGAATAATAAGGAGAGAACATAGGAAAATAAGGAAGCTACAAGAGGGTGAAAGATCTATACTTGGTAGTTCTTGCAGAAGGCAACCAATTAGCAACCAATCCCACCTTGAATGAACCTCACGCATTACGATACTGCTACTTTGATGATGATAAATTATTGTGATTTCAGACGGTTACAGGGAGTTTCGTACACAAGTTGTTTCGTACCCAGGTTTTGTTAGTTGTTTCGTTCACTGATTTTGAGTTTTTTCGCACATACCTGGCGTCGTTTCGTAACTAGTAGTCAACTTCAAGCTCTGAGCTAAGTGTACAAAACTATTATGGTTTCATATAGACTACGAAACAACTTTTTGGTGTACGAATCTACTGGTGTACGAAACAACTTGTGTACGAACTGACTGCACCCCTTTCAGACAAGGGAAAGCCTCTCTGAACATCCCTCCTTACCTCATCACAGGCCTTGCACCTCGGCATGTCCACGGCGTCGGTAAAGTGGCGGCCACAGTACACTTTGCCGTCCTTGTAGAAGTAGATGAGGTCGGCCAGGAGCTCCTTGCAGGTGAAGCAGCTGAAGCAGGCCGGGTGCCAACACTGAAAAGAGAGCCATTGTACCTCTTACTACAGTACTGATGGGATAAAACACTCACACACACCTTTAATTAACCCCTTCACGCCCAGATCTTTCCTTTGCTTGAAAAAATTATCTGTTGTTAGCCATAAAATTATGAAAAGTAACTAAATATACCAAATTAGTTAGTCGACAAGGATACTAAACAGGTCATAGCTATAAAATATTGCTTATAATTACTAAAAATCTTCCAATGATCGTTAAATTACAATGGAAATTATGTTCTGGGCCTCAAGGGGTTAAATGAGATATGGAGACAGGACCCACGAGCATAACTTATTTCCCGTATAACACAGCTAGGTAAATACTATTGTCTATTTTTATTTAACGAGGCAAAAAATCCAGACCCCTTGCTGCTTACTGACTAATATTTGTTGCCAGAAGAAGGGAATAATATGCTGCTTCTAAATTTATGCTGTAGTTTATCATAGTTAACCATATTATCAGGTAAACATAGGCATAATTTTAAGCATGAGACCTTCAGATAGAATGGAATTTTTGCCTTGTTAAAAAAAATAGACTATAGGTAAGTAATAACCTTAGTTTATATAGGTGAGGATATAATGAAATCAAGTTAGTTGTGGCCACGCTCTGCCCTTGATTGGAACATGCTATGGTGATGTGATTTCTATACAAGGAGAATGGCATAAATAAGATGGCAAGAATACAAAACAGTCATGACAGTTGTTCCTCCTCTGGCAGATCTGACGTACAAGGACATGTTGGATAAACTGGGGTTGCCATTATTGCAAGAAAGTAGAAAAAGAGCCCCTCTCTTAAAGAGCCTTTAACCCCTTCACGCCCAGATCTTTCCTTTGCTATATAAAATTGTCTGTTGTCGAGCTATAAATTTACGAAAAGTAACTGAATATACCAAATTAGTTAGTGGACAAGGATACTAATGAGGTCATAGCTATAAAATATTCCTTATGTTCACTAAAAATCGTCAAATGATACCCAAATTACAATGGAAATTACGTTCTGGGTCTCAAGGGGTTAATAGCACTGTTGAGAGCAATGACGAGAATGGAGACAATTCACAAAGAAATGTTTGTGAGGGACACATGACACAGAAAAGAAGCTGAAGAAGACTAGAAGCTTGGAAGGATATTTAGAAGTACAGTTTTCCTCATCGATGTGTTAAGTGGAATGATTTTTTTTCTATAGCCTATAGTGCCTGTAGGCATTGATTTATAAGGCTCAGATGTTAGGCGCTGGAGGTTCACTTGAGGACTGAGATGGTTAGCCCGCGCCCGTGGTGGCGCAGGGAGGATTTTTATAGTAACGCCTGTGATTAGAGGCTCATGCCGCCACCCTGTGTCCTCCGATGCACTCGCAATCGAAGGTAGAGTTAATGGGCAGGGCATGCGGGTGTTCTTAGGCCACTCGATGGTGCAAAAAGATTTTGGTTCTCATCGGGGATTGAACTCGGGTCACCGAAAACGCCACTCGGAGCTGCTAACCACTCTGCTACCACCTCCCCAAAATGACCTGGACAATGACATAGTAAATGCCGAGAGTATTCCTGAGTTGAAAGCTTAGATTGACCAAATGAGATATGGAGACAAAACCCCATGAATATAACACATTATATATAAGAGAGAGAGAGAGAGAGAGAGAGAGAGAGAGAGAGAGAGAGAGAGAGATATATATATGCATTGTGATGAGGGAGGAATGGACGTGAGAGGGCTGGGAGCAGGGGACCGGTAACCTTACTCCCATGAACCACCAGAACCAACTACCCGTTTTACATATAAAGTCATCTCACACCATTATCGCAATTTTCACTTTCACAGCATCGCCAGCAAAACCAATGGATGGCAGAAGTGGAGACCCGACTACATAGCCTGTATTTTATACCAAGTCATTATAAATACTTAAGAGTGATATAGAAACAAAGAAAGATAAAAACTCATACAAAGTGATAGGTGAAAATGGAGGTAAAAATGTAAAATAAATGTAAACAGTAGAAAGGTAGAACATGCAAAAAAAAAGAACATAAGAAAATAAGGAAGCTACAAGAGACTGCGAGACCTACACGTGGTAGTTCCTGTTACTTAACACTACCTACATCCACCTTTCATCCCTATCCATGAAATGATCTAGCCTCCTTTTAAAGCTCCCTAATGTCTCCGCACTAACTACCTGTCTACTGAGCCCATTCCAATCATTCCAATCCAAACTCCTCACCTTCTCTGGTCCGGCTCGCTCACAGAAGATTGCCACGTCCCCGACACTCATGGGCAGACCACAGTACTGGCAGGAAAACTTGCTCTTCTGTCCGGGCATCTCACTACTCACGCCTTCAGACCCCAAGACGAGACTCTCACCAGGGAACAACACTCTCACGTCGGCTCCAGGCGCTACCCGCATGTTGTCTGGAATATTGATTGTGTCGTTGAGGAAAGTTGCAGGAGTTTGGAAAATTGTATCTCGTCGCCACAAAATCATGTAGCCTAATATTGTAAGAGAGAAAGAAAACATATAATCTCAAAATAAGGTTTGAAAGAATCAGTAGATTTTTACCTGTCAATCTTTCCTTGTAGGCATCGTAGGGGGCCTGGACAGCCTCCTGGCTTATAACACTTCCATCTCTGGCCAGCATTTGAGGCAAGGGATCCCTCCCTCCCTCCTCAGAGAGACCAGGCCTTTCTGATGGCCTGAAACTGCCTAGAACTCCAGCCTCTTCACGAGCACGAGTACTGGCCGGTTCTGAGCCTCCCATCTGGTAGCGGTGGAGCATGGTGTCTCGGGCAGGGGAGAAAGCCTGCTCTTGTGAGGTGATGACTGGTGGCTTCTGCATTATTCCACCAGTATTAATGAGGCCTTGTTTACCTGGGGCATAACCTTCTTGGCCTGGTAGAAGACCCTGTTTATCTGGGGCATAACCTTCTTGGCCTGGCAACAGACCCTGTTTACCTGGGGCATAACCTTCTTGGCCTGGTAGAAGACCCTGTTTACCTGGGGCATAACCTTCTTGGCCTGGCAACAGACCCTGTTTACCTGGGGCATAACCTTCTTGGCCTGGTAGAAGACCCTGTTTACCTGGGGCATAACCTTCTTGGCCTGGCAACAGACCCTGTTTACCTGGGGCATAACCTTCTTGGCCTGGCAGCAGACCCTGTTTACCTGGGGCATAACCTTCTTGGCCTGGCAGAAGACCCTGTTTACCTGGGGCATAACCTTCTTGGCCTGGCAGAAGACCCTGTTTACCTGGGGCATAACCTTCTTGGCCTGGCAGAAGACCCTGTTTACCTAGGGCATAACCTTCTTGGCCTGGCAGAAGACCCTGTTTACCTGGGGCATAACCTTCTTGGCCTGGCAGAAGACCCTGTTTACCTGGGGCATAACCTTCTTGGCCTGGCAGAAGACCCTGTTTACCTGGGGCATAACCTTCTTGGCCTGGCAGAAGACCCTGTTTACCTGGGGCATAACCTTCTTGGCCTGGCAGAAGACCCTGTTTACCTGGGGCATAACCTTCTTGGCCTGGCAGAAGACCCTGTTTACCTAGGGCATAACCTTCTTGGCCTGGCAGAAGACCCTGTTTACCTAGGGCATAACCTTCTTGGCCTGGCAGAAGACCCTGTTTACCTGGGGCATAACCTTCTTGGCCTGGCAGTACTCCTTGCTCACTTAAGACAGAGCTTTGTAAGTTTGGTGTTTGGCCTTGGCGTGCAGTGTAGGGTGGTGGCGGGGGCATGGCAGTGTAGGGTGGTGACGGGGGTATGGCAGTGTAGGCTGGTGGCGGGGGTATGGCAGTGTAGGGTGGCGGCGGGGGTATGGCAGTGCCTGGGCTGATGGGTCGGTGATGAGGACCGGGCATAGCTGGGGAACCATCGGTCAAACGCCCTTTGTCTAAGTCACCCAATGGGGAGTCCTGTGTGGGAAAAATATGATTCAGTACAGACACTTTTGAAGTATAGAGTACTCCCAAATCATCTTACCAGAGAATTATATAAGGAAGATATATTAATGATGGAATTGTTGGTACATGATGGACCATAGTACTCCATCCACAGATCCTGCCACTCAGCCTCTTGCCAGCACCATCTGGCCATCACCACCATAATTCAATCCACAAGACCTGCCTCTCAATTTCACAAATATTTTGTCAACTTTCTGGTGATAGATATTCAGTATCTTCAAGTAAAGCAATCACTGCACTGTGTCCCTACCACTCACCTTTCACACTATTCCCACTTATGTAAAAAGTAAAACATCTTTGGTTTCAAACTTATCAAAGGACTATATTACTTACCTGATTGCCGCCTATCTGGAGTCCGGAAAGTTGTGCTGCCACGCCCGGCACAGTCTGGTCTCTGCCCAGGCCTCTCAGGGGCTGGCAGTACCCAGGAGTCACGCCATAAGGGTCGCTGTTCACCATATATCTCCCTCCAGACTCTCCAATCATGCCGCCCAGGAACTCCTTGAAGCCAGACCCGGTGTTGCCGTGGGGTGCTGCCTGCCTGTGCTGGGGGTCTGTTGTCTGGCCATAGGGCACTGCATAGATATCATCTCCCTCTTGGTAAGGCAAAACAGGCCTCCCAGGTGATGCATGATTATTATTCTGCCCAATAGTATATCCGGGACTGCTATGGATTGGAGAGTCTTTCTGTGGGTGGCTTCTGAGAGGCTGAGCCATGGATACTGTAGGGGCACCCACAATCTCCTGCACCATGCCCTGGCCCGCCACCTGCGTCCTGAGGCGGTCCAGGTACGCCTCAAAGGACTGCAGCTCCTCGGCCGGCATGTTCTCACACCTCTGGCTGGCGTCCATGTCATACAGGGGAACCTGCTGCTCCAGCTGCTTGCGTCGCTTCTTAGCTGCCTGTTAGGATGGCACGTTGACATCCTCTTTACCTCCATATTAAATACAATTTTTTGCCATTTCATGTTAAACTAATTCAAGAATATTTACTTCAATGCATAAGAGAAATGCATGTCACTACAAACAAGTGAAGTGGTTTTGTTCAGCCGAGCCTCACCTCAGTGCCAGCCACGGGCCTCTTCTCTGGGGGGAGGAGTGCCATGTAGCGCGCTGCCAGGTTCCTCCCAGTGTTGGGTGGCACCCAGTCAAACTTCAGCTTCTCTGCCTTGCCTGTCTCTTCATTCACCATCTCCAAGTGATTCCCTGTGAAAGGTCCAAGTGAGGTCTGTAGGTCAATTCTTATGAGAAATAAATCTCTAAAAGAAAAAGTGAGAACAAGAGCCAAGTGTTTATTTTGGGTCATTGTAATTGGCGTGAGGTTGTCTTCTCTCAGGCTTATAATAATCCTACCCATGGCCTGGAGGACCCATGGTGGACTGTTAGTCTAATTTAAGGAAAATAAATAGCATCTAAAAATACGGTATTTCCTTTTTTGGTCAAGGTCTAAAATAATGTATGAGAAAATGTATCTAATGTCCTACATTTCCTGTGGGAGATGGTTTTCTACAATTTTTACAGTAGTAATGGAGGCAGCACACATCACAACCCTGGATCACATGTGGAGGTGGATGCGGAAAGTATAAATCAGTTGAAAAATAATGAGAAAATATAACATGGTGAGTCAGGAGAGAATCAAAAGTGATCTTTACGTAAACTTTCAATGCATGATTACATATGAATTCGAATCGGCCTCTATTAGATCCTTCAGCTCTTAAAAATATTTCTAAGTCATGACAACATAAATTTCTAAAAGAGGATATTTTGGATCTTTAGCAATCCACTTAACCCCTTGAGGCTCATAACGTAATTTCCATTGTAATTTGGCTACCATTAGACGTTTTTTAAGTGAATATAAGCAATGTTGTATAGATATGACCTGTTTAGTATCCTTGTCCACTAGGTAATTTGGTATATTAAGTTAGTTTTCGTAATTTTATAGTTAACAAGAGACTATTTTATATAGCAAAGGAAAGATCTGGGCGTGAAGGGGTTAAGAAAATGTTGCTTTTGTACCAGAAGTGAAAAGTTCAAGAGCCAAAAACATGACCCGACCAGAGGAAATCTTTGCAGTGTTTCCTTACTAAAGATTGACAGGATGGATGTGACAAAGGAGGCGTAAACCCACCATGGGAAAGCCTTGCAGTGTTTCCTTACTAAAGATTGATGGGATGTATATAACCGTACAACCATAAAACTAAACCAACCATAAAACCGTACAACCAACCATAAAACTGTAAACCATAAAACCGTACAACCAACCATTAAACTGTAAACCATAAAACCGTACAACCATAAAACCGTACAACCATAAAACTGTAAACCATAAAACCGTAAACCATAAAACCGTACAACCATAAAACCGAACCATAAAACCGTACAACCATAAAACCGAACAACCATAAAACCGAACAACCATAAAAGCGAACAACCATAAAACCGAACAACTATAAAACCGTAAACCATAAAACCGTACAACCAACCATTAAACTGTAAACCATAAAACTAAACCATAAAACCGTACAACCAACCATTAAACTGTAAACCATAAAACTAAACCATAAAACCGTACAACCAACCATTAAACTGTAAACCATAAAACTGTAAACCATAAAACCGTACAACCATAAAACCGTAAACCATAAAACCGTACAACCAACCATTAAACTGTAAACCATAAAACCGTACAACCATAAAACCGTACAACCATAAAACCGTACAACCATAAAACCGTAAACCATAAAACCGTACAACCATAAAACCGTAAACCATAAAACCGTACAACCATAAAACCGTACAACCATACAACCGAACAACCATAAAACCGTAAACCATAAAACTGTAAACCATAAAACCGTACAACCATAAAACCGTACAACCATAAAACCGTACAACCATAAAACTGTAAACCATAAAACCGTACAACCATAAAACCGTACAACCATAAAACTGTAAACCAACCATAAAACCGTACACCATAAAACCGTAAACCATAAAACCGTAAATCATAAAACCGTAAACCATAAAACCGTACAACCATAAAACCGTACAACCATAAAACCATACAACCATAAAACCGTACAACCATAAAACCGTACAACCATAAAACCGTACAACCATAAAACCGTACAACCATAAAACCGTACAACCATAAAACCGTACAACCATAAAACCGTACACCCATAAAACCGTACAACCATAAAACCGAACAACCATAAAACCGTAAACCATAAAACCGTACACCCATAAAACCGAACAACCATAAAACCGTACAACCAACCATAAAACTGTAAACCATAAAACCGTAAACCATAAAACCGTACAACCATAAAACCGTACAACCAACCATAAAACAGTAAACCATAAAACCGTACAACCATAAAACCGTACAACCAACCATAAAACTGTAAACCATAAAACCGTACAACCATAAAACCGTACAACCAACCATAAAACTGTAAACCATAAAACCGTACAACCATAAAACCGTAGAACCATAAAACCGTACAACCAACCATAAAACCGAACAACCATAAAACCGTACAACCATAAAACCGTACAACCATAAAACCGTACACCAACCATAAAACCGTACAACCATAAAACCGGACAACCATAAAACCGTACAACCATAAAACCGTACAACCAACCATAAAACCGAACAACCATAAAACCGTACAACCAACCATAAAACCGAACAACCATAAAACCGTACAACCATAAAACCGAACAACCATAAAACCGTACAACCATAAAACCGTACAACCAACCATAAAACCGAACAACCATAAAACCGTACAACCATAAAACCGAACAACCATAAAACCGTACAACCATAAAACCGAACAACCATAAAACCTTACAACCATAAAACCGAACAACCATAAAACCGTACAACCATAAAACCGTACAACCAACCATAAAACTGAACAACCATAAAACCGTACAACCAACCATAAAACCGAACAACCATAAAACCGAACAACCATAAAACCGTACAACCATAAAACTGTACAACCATAAAACCGTACAACCATAAAACCGTACAACCATAAAACCGTACAACCATAAAACCGAACAACCATAAAACCGAACAACCATAAAACCGTACAACCATAAAACCGTACAACCATAAAACCGTACAACCATAAAACCGAACAATCATAAAACTGAACAACCATAAAACCGTACAACCATACAACCGTACAACCATAAAACCGTACAACCATGAAACTGTACAACCATACAACCGTACAACCATACAACCGTACAACCATAAAACCGTACAACCATGAAACCGTACAACAATAAAACCGTACAACCATACAACCGTAAAATCGTACAACCATACAACCGTACAACCATAAAACCGTACAACCATACAACCGTACAACCATAAAATCGTACAACCATAAAACCGTACAACCATAAAACCGTACAACCATGAAACCATACAACCATACAACCGTACAACCATACAACTGTATAACCATACAACCGTACAACCACAAAACCATACAAGCATAAAACCGTACAACCATACAACCATAAAACTGTACAACCATACAACCGTGCAACCATACAACCGTACAACCATAAAACCGTACAACCATAAAACCGTACAGCCATAAAACCGTACAACCATAAAACCGTACAACCATACAACCATAAAACCGTACAACCATACAGCCGTACAACCATACAACCATAAAACCATAAAACCATACAACCGTACAACCATACAACCATACAACCGTACAACCATACAACCGTACAACCATACAACCATACAACCATACAACTGTACAACCATACAACCGTACAACCATAAAACTGTACAACCATACAACCGTACAACCATACAACCGTACAACCATAAAACCATACATCCTTAAAACCATACAACCATAAAACCGTACAACCATACAACCGTACAACCGTATAACCATACAACCGTACAGCCATAAAACCGTACAACCATACAACCGTACAACCATACAACCATAAAACCATACAACCATAAAACCATACAACCGTACAACCATACAACCGTACAACCATAAAACCGTACAACCATAAAACCGTACAACCATACAACCGTACAACCATAAAACCGTACAACCATACAACCGTACAACCATAAAACCGTACAACCATAAAACCGTACAACCATAAAACCGTACAACCATACAACCGTACAACCATAAAACCGTACAACCATACAACCATAAAACCTTACAACCATACAACCATAAATCCGTACAACCATAAAACCGTACAACCATAAAACCGTACAACCATAAAACCGTACAACCATAAAACCGTACAACCATAAAACCGTACAACCATAAAACCGTACAACCATAAAACCGTACAACCATAAAACCGTACAACCATAAAACCGTACAACCATAAAACCGTACAACCGTACAACCATACAGCCGTACAACCATAAAACCGTACACCCATAAAACCGTACAACCGTACAACCATACAGCCGTACAACCATAAAACCGTACAACCATAAAACCGTACAACCGTACAACCATACAGCCGTACAACCATAAAACCGTACAACCATACAACCGTACAACCATAAAACCGTACAACCATAAAACCGTACAACCATAAAACCGTACAACCATACAACCGTACAACCATAAAACCGTACAACCATACAACCATAAAACCTTACAACCATACAACCATACAACCATACAACCATAAAACCGTACAACCATACAACAGTACAACCATAAAACCGTACAACCATAAAACCGTACAACCATACAACCGTACAACCATATAACCATACAACCATAAAACCGTACAACCATAAAACCGTACAACCATAAAACCGTACAACCATAAAACCGTACAACCATAAAACCGTACAACCATAAAACCGTACAACC
The DNA here is from genome assembly GCA_016584305.1 of Chionoecetes opilio. Taxonomy (NCBI): domain Eukaryota; kingdom Metazoa; phylum Arthropoda; class Malacostraca; order Decapoda; family Majidae; genus Chionoecetes; species Chionoecetes opilio. The sequence continues at coordinate 112,838 of JACEEZ010001895.1, forward strand.
ATAAAACCGTACACCCATAAAACCGTACAACCATAAAACCGAACAACCATAAAACCGTAAACCATAAAACCGTACACCCATAAAACCGAACAACCATAAAACCATACAACCAACCATAAAACTGTAAACCATAAAACCGTAAACCATAAAACCGTACAAACCCATAAAACCGTACAAACCACAACCATAAAACGTAAACCATAAAAACCGTACAACCATAAAACTGTAAACCATAAAACCGTACAACCATAAAACCGTACAACCATAAACCGTAAACCATAAAACCGTACAACCAACCATAAAACGTAAACCATAAAACCGTACAACCATAAAACCGTAACCCAAACCCTAAAACCGTAAACCATAAAACCGAAACAACCATAAAACCGACAACCATAAAACCGTACAACCAAATAAAACCGTACAACCTAAAACCGAAACCATAAAACCGTACAACCATAAAACCGTACAACCAACCATAAAACCGTAAACCATAAAAAACACACATAAACCGAAACCAACCATAAAACCGACAAACCATAAAACCGTACAACCATAAAACCGTACAACCATAAAACCGTACAACCATAAAACCGACAACCATAAAACCGACAACCATAAAACCGTACAACCATAAAACCGTACAACCATAAAACCTACAACCATAAAACCGTACAACCAACCATAAAACCGTACAACCATAAAAACCTACAACAACCATAAAACCGAACAACCATAAAACCGAACAACCATAAAACCGTAACAACCATAAAACCGTAACAAACCATAAAACCGTACAACCATAAAAACCGTACAACCATAAAACCGAACAACCATAAAACCGTACAACCATAAAACCGTACAAAACCAACCATAAAACCGTAACAACCATAAAACCGTACAACCATAAACCGAACCGATAAACCGACAACCATAAAACCGTACAACCATAAAACCGAACAACCATAAAACCGACAACATAAAACCGTACAACATAAAACCGAACAACCATAAAACCGTACAAAAACCAACCATAAAACCGACAACAACCATAAAACCATACAACCATAAAACCGTACAACCATAAAACCGTACAACCATAAAACCGTACAACCATAAAACCGAAACAAACCTACACTAAACCGTAACCAACCATAAAACCGTAACAACCAACCATAAAACCGTACAACCATAAAACCGTAACCAACCATAAAACCGTACAACCATAAAACCGTACAACCATAAAACCGTACAATAAACCAACCATAAAACCGTAAACAAACCATAAAACCGTACAACCATACAAACCGTACAACCATAAACCGTACAACCATAAACCGTACAACCATAAAACCGTACAACCATAAAAACCTACAACCAATAAAACCGTACAACCATAAAACCGTACAACCATAAAACCGTACAAACCATAAAACCGACAACCATAAAACCGTACACCATAACAAACATAACCGAAAAACCATAAACCGTACAACATACACACGTACAACCATACAACGTACAACCATAAACCGTACAAACCATAAACCGTACAACATAAACCATTACAACATACAACCTACAACCATAAAACCGTACAACCATAAAACCGTACAACCATAAAACCGTACAACCATAAAACCGTACAACCATAAACCGCAACCATACAACCGTACAACCATAAAACCGTACAACCATACAACCGTACAACCATACAACCGTAACAACCATAAAAACCGTACAACCATAAACCGTACAACCATAAAACCGTACAACCATACAACCGTACAACCATACAACATACAACCGTACAACCATAAACTACAACATAAACCGTACAACACACGTACAACCATAAAACCGTACAACCATACAACCGTACAACCATAAAACCGTACAACCATAAAACCGTACACAACCATAGTACAACCGTACAACCATAAAACCTACAACCATACAACCGACACCATAACCGTAACAACCATAACGTACAACCATACACCTAACAACCGTACAACCTAAACAAACCGTACAACCATACAAACCGTACAACCATACAAACCGTACCACAACCATACAACTAAACTCGTAAACCTAAACCAAACCGTACAACCATACAACCGTAACACAACCATAAACCGTACAACCATACAACCGTACAACCATAAAACCGTACAACCATAAAACGTACGCAACAAAACGTACAACCATAAAACCAAACCATACAACCGTACAACCATAAACAACCGTACACAACCATACAACCGTACAACCATACAACCATAAAACCGCACAACCATACAACCGTACAACCATACAACCGTACAACCATACAACCGTACAACCATACAACCGTACAACCATACAACCGTACAACCATACAACCATAACACCATACAACCATACAGCCGTACAACCATACAACCATAAAACCGTACAACCATACAACCGTACAACCATACAACCGTACAACCATACAACCATAACACCATACAACCATACAGCCGTACAACCATACAACCATAAAACCGTACAACCATACAACCGTACAACCATACAACCGTACAACCATACAACCATAAAACCGTACAACCATACAACCGTACAACCATACAACCGTACAACCATACAACCTACACCATACAACCTACACCTACAACCTACAACCATAAAACCGCACAACCATACAACCGTACAACCATACAACCGTACAACCATACAACCGTACAACCATACAACCGTACAACCATACAACCATAACACCATACAACCATACAACCATACAACCATACAACCGTACAACCATAAAACTGTACAACCATACAACCGTACAACCATACAACCGTACAACCGTACAACCGTACAACCATACAACCATAAAACCATAAAACCGTACAACCATAAAACCATACAACCATACAACCGTACAACCATACAACCGTACAACCATAAAACCGTACAACCGTAAAACCGTACAACCGTAAAACCGTACAACCATACAACCGTACAACCATAAAACCGTACAACCACAAAACCGTAAGCCGTGAACCCACCATAGGAGAACTCGAGCTCCTCCTTCTGTGTGCGTGGGGGTCGTTCAAACAGCTTGCCGATGACTACCTTGCCGATGTCCTCGTCGTCGTCCTGCACATCATGGTCGTCCTTCCCGCAGCGGCAGTTCATGCAGATCTTCCTGGCCGCCAAAACATTACGTCATTATGCATTACTGTAGGCTACCTCTCAACACATACATTTGCCGGCAGTGTTGCAGTAGAAGAGGACATGAATATACCTAAGTGTTTACATGTACAATAAATAAATAAAGAAATTAAATATGCAGCATCTTTAATAGCAAGAAAAAGTACATGCAACAGGCAATATATATAATGATATATTTTATGATGAAAGATTGTTGAAGAGTCTAAAGTGAGGCAACTGTAATGGTGCCCCGAAGGTTGTGGGCTCAGCCATGACAAGTGATGGGTGAGTGTGGTGTGATGGGCTGTGCCAGGTGGCATGTGAGGCATGGCAGGGCAGCCTCGGGTGCGGCCACAGAGGCTGACAACACTAGCATTGGGCTGCCATCAAATCAACAATGGCAAATACCCAATGGCACACACAGGCACAAGCATAACATGATGCAACAGACAAGACATGCTCATTTAACATATAATAGAATAAAATATACACAGTAAACCCTCGATATACTGAACCAATGGGGGGAAGGGTCGTTCGCAATATCCGATAATTTGGTTTATAGATGATCGGTTGGCGGCCTCATAAACCAAATAGAGTTGGGTTTATGAGCGGCGTCGTTCAGTCATACGTGTTCCAGAGCTGGGCCCTAAATACATTGAATGTATTTAAATACTAAATACTAAATACATTTTATGAGTGTATTTAAATACTAAATACTAAATACGTCAATTGTATTTAAATACATTTGTAAATAAATTTTAAATACACAAAAATCTGGATTTCCTTAAGATTTCCTTAGATTGTGCATTTCCTTAGAAATTTCCTTCTCAGACCTAAATTTCGTTAAAGTAATCGTCCAGACCCATTTTTTCTTTGCATAATTATGTTGAATGTTCATTCAAAATACCTAATCCACAAAAAATAATTCATTTAGGGTACTCCGTAGTGTAGGGGAAGCACGCTCGGTTCACAACTGAGAAGTCCCGAGTTCGATCCTCGGGCGGAGCGGAAACAGTTGGCCTGTTTCCTTAAAACCCGAGCCCCTGTCCACCCAGCAGTGAATGAGTACCGGGTGTTAGCCGGGGGTTTGTAATCCGCCTCCCGGGGTGCTGGCTTCAACCAACACTATAAGCACTAGCAGACAGCTCTCCAGGGGTAGTCTGAGAGAGAGCTGTCTGGTTACAGTGGAGAGCCATCTCAGCTGCGTCGATAACTAACAAAATTCTTAAAAAAAAAAAAAAAACAATCCACACCTTTTTCCCTAAAAACATGACTTTTGTAAAAAGCGCGGGAAAAACAACAGCCCCATTCCAGCCGTGGCGCGAAACTTGCTGGTGACGTCAACTTAGGCGGCCTCCCCCCCACGCGCTAATACAAATACACACAAACCTCGATTTCCCGGACCCCCATTTCCCGGATATCGGATTTGCCGGACAAATTCCGAGGTCCGGGGATATGCCAGAGTCCCAGATTTTTTTTTTTTTATGTTGAAATGCCTGGTCCTGTTCGTAAATTGACTAAGTTGTCCGGCGGTCTGAGCATCTCCTGTCACCCCTGGTCAGTGTCCGCGCCTCCCGCCAGGTGGCAGCATGCTCAGCGGTCGTATTGTTTACATTTGGGCACACGACACTCACGGTTCACCTGCACGGCCTCCGTTAGTCCCCTGACCCCCACTGCCCCTGGTGCAGGAACATCTCTGAGACTATTGAACACTTTCTGCTGCCTCCCGCCAGGTGGCAGCATGCTCAGCGGACACAAAAGTCCGCGGCGGGGTAGTTGATATTGGCGGTTGCCGGACAGTAAATACTAGAGTAGAATAAACGTCCGGGGGTGGGTAATGGCATCGGACTTCCATTTAAAAAAAAAATTTAAGGATAATTCCTGGACTGTTGCGATTCCCGGACTTTTGCAGTTCCCGGACCAATGCTCCCCCCTATTAGTCCGGGAAAACGAGGTTTGTGTGTACAGGGAAGTCCCGTTATACGAGCATTCGGTATACGAGAAATCAATGATACGAGCTGAGTAAATTAGGGTCTATTTTCAATATACGAGATCGAAAATCCAATGCTACGACATTCAAACTGGGATGAGTAAAATTACCAAGTTCAAAATGCACGTCCTACTACGTATGCATCTGGGCTGTATGGTGATTTTGTGGTGGCCCCAAGCTTGGGGCCGCACACCTGGCTAATTACCCCTTAAGGTCAAGCCAACACCTGGCGTGGACCTGACTCGCTTGTGACCCAAATTCCTCCCGCACCTCTATTGCTGGGTTACCGCCCTGGCTTCCTAGACCAGCTTCTGGCAGTTACCTACCTACCACCACAGTGTGAGGAACACAGGGAGAGGAGGAGTGGTGTTCCTCTCACTGTAGTGGTTGGTAGGTAACTGACTGAATACAGGACTCCCGGGCTGGACAAAGAAGGATTTTGGTTGACCCCAGTCAGGTCACCCCAAGCAAGGCGTGACCTGAAGGGTAATTAGCCAGGTGTGCAGCCTGACCTTTAGGGGTAATTAGTCAGGTGTGCGGCCCCAACTTTGGGACCACTAGAGTTTATTTTAGCTTGAAAAACATGTCTTTGATGGGGTCCTGGAACCAAACCTATATTTTACCATTAGTTATGTATTTCGCTATACGAGATTTCGCTTTACGAGTATGCCAGGTGGAACCTAACTACTCGTATCTTCGGGACTTCCCTGTACACGTAAACTCAGAAATAGACCATACTTGAAGAATTTTGGGTGTTTCTGATATATCTTTTTTACGATATGGCATATACTTGCATCCTTTATGGGTGCAGCAAGAAAGCTGTGCCTTTCCAGAGAGCTTATCACCCATTTCCGACCTATACGGCCACGATATAATTATTTTATGTGTGGAGACGTGTGTGCGCCGGGCGAGAGGCGGACAATCTGCTTCACACAGCCCGCCTCTCCCCCGGCGCTCCACACGTCTCCACACATATATCGTGACCTTATAGGTCGGGAACGGGTGATAAGCTCTCTGGAAAGGCACAGCTTTCTTGCTGCACCCATAAAGGATGCAGGTATATGCCATATCGCAAAAAAAAAATATCAGCAACACCCAAAATTCTTCAAGTACTATATTTATTTTTGAGTTTACGTGTATTTGTATTAGCGCAGGGCTGGGAGGCTGCCTGACGTGACTTCACCGAGCCGTGGTCCGTCGTCTGCTGGTCGCCAGTTGTGTTTTGAGAGCTCGGGGAATTTACAGATTTTGATTGTGGATCATTTAAAAACGGCTGACTGGATGCAAAAAGTGACAACATATCGTTGATATACTCGATAATGGCTATATTTTGACTACATTAAATCAGGAATGATGAAATGGTCTGGACGATTACTTTAAGATAAGGAAATTTCCTTGCAAGTGGAAACACTGGTCCACTGTAACATCAGGGTTGCCAGATAGTTGGATGGGTTTATGGCCAAATTAACTGATGAAAAAGTATTTACATTTTTATATTATGAGTATTTGAATACAATGTATTTACATACTCATTAAAGTATTTAAATACTGTATTTAAATACATGACAACCAATGTATTTATAAATACAGGGAAGTCCCGTTATACGAGCATTCGGTATACGAGAAATTAATGATACGAACCGAGTAAATTGGGGTCTATTTTCAATATACGAGATCGAAAATCCAATGTTACGACATTCAAACATTGTGTTTGTTGTGTTTGGTATAGTTTTGTAGCGGTCCCAAGGTTGGGGCCGCACACCTGTCTAATTACTCCTAAAGGTCAGGCTGCACACCTGGCTAATTACCCTTCAGGTCACGCCTTGCTTGGGGTGACCTGACTGGGGTCAACCAAAATCCCCCTTTGTCCAGCCCGGGAGTCCTGTATTCAGTCAGTTACCTACCAACCACTACAGTGAGAGGAACACCACTCCTCCTCTCCCTGTGTTCCTCTCACTGTAGTGGTTGGTAGGTAACTGCCTGAATACAGGACTCCCGGGCTGGACAAAGGGGGATTTTGGTTGACCCCAGTCAGGTCACCCCAAGCAAGGCGTGACCTGAAGGGTAATTAGCCAGGTGTGCAGTCTGACCTTTAGGGGTAATTAGCCAGGTGTGCGGCCCCAACCTTGGGACCGCTACAGTTTATTTTAGCTTGAAAAACATGTCTTTGATGGGGTCCTGGAACCAAACCTATATTTTACAATTAGTTATGTATTTCGCTATACGAGATTTTGCTTTACGAGTATGCCAGGTGGAACCTAACTGCTCGTATCTTCGGGACTTCCCTGTACAGTTCTAAATACATAAATGTATTTAAATACATATGTATTTAAATACATATGTATTTAAATACTGCCCAGCTCTGACGTGTTCAAACAAAGTTAACTACGTATGTAGGGTGGGGTGGGGTCACACCGAACGGGGGGGATCACCGTACGAAGGCTACAACGCGAAAATTAATTCAAATTTCGCGCCACCATGCCACCACGGATGCAGCGCCACCCTCAGTGAACTACATGCGAGCAACAGGGTAGCGTCAGCGTCACCTCCGTGTTTACCAGGTAAGAAATTTTATTTTTCGTATGTTCCTTGTTACTTTTCGCCGTTCTTATATAGTGTCTCATGTCGGCTGTGATGGCGTGATTCTTTTGAGGTAAGTTGCAATACGAGGTATAACCGTATTGACATGTTATTGAGTGAAAAAGTAGTGCATGCTTTCGAACAGGCCGCGGTGGCATTATTTACAAAAAAATTGGTGGCGCGGGGGATCAACGTATGGTGAAGTGCGGGGGATCAACGTACAGTGAAATTTTGAAAAAGCTATATCTTTTGAAATACCTACACAAACATAACAAGCAGTGATTGACTATGTATATTCGCATGATATTAAATGGTGGTGGTGAACTAGTGCATTTAAATTAAATGGAACTGTGTTTTTTTGTGGCATAAAGTTGAAGGTGATTGGTATTAAATTATGATGCTATATCAGTGTTATTATGCTATAAGCACATGAACTAACTATTATATAAGTGATTTATGTTATTAGAATGATTCTAGAATTAATTTTTTATGGTTAAAAAAAACATTTAACACTGCATATTTTGGGGGCATGACGTTCGGTGATCCCCCACATATATTGCCAGACTCATAGTCCCAAAATAATATGGTGGCCATGCAAGAATCGCCTCTACACTGTAAAAAATACTAAGCTAAGCTAAGCTAACCTAAACTAACCTAACCTAACTATGCATGATGTCTAATGTCATTAACTCTTTTCAGATCTAACCTAACCTACCGCCATCACCGTCATCATGCCTCGCAAATATGTCAGGAAGAGCGACAAGCAGATGGACCGCACTGACCTGGAGGCTGCCTTTAAGCACCGCGTGGCCACTAGCTGCAGCCTGAAAGAAGCCGCTGACAGATTCAACATCAAGAAAACAACTCTTGCTGTAAGTTGCTCTATTTAGTTCCATATCTCCCCAAGGTCTTTTTGTATGACCTCATCCCAAGTCTTCTTTGGTCTCCCTGGGATGAGGTCATGCAAAAAGACCTCAGGGATAGCTTAAGGGTCTCTAGACTTATAGATTTTAAAATTTATTCATTTTTTTGTTAGCTTTTATTGCCAGCAAGGGCCTTCTAAGTCCTAATTAATTTCTTTTGTTAAAGGATGCCTTCAAGTGCTCTATTTATTAATTTTTTTGTCAACTTTTGTTGCCAGCAAGGGCCTTTTAAGTCCTAATTCATTTCTTTTGTTACAGGACGCCTTCTATCTATCGAAGAAGCTGTCGGATGGAGTTACCTATATGGCTGTTGCTTCCCGTAGCAATAGGGTTTTCAGCCCTCAACAAGAATTATACATTGCTGATTATACCATCCACGCAGCCAAGATGTTCTACGGCCTGCCCATGAACGATGTGCGTAGGATGGTGTTACCAGTATGCCATAGCTTGTGGGAGCAAGAGCATCCCTGCTGCCTGGAGAAAAGAGAAAATGGCGACAAGGGACTGGTACTATGCCTTCATGAACCGTCATCCAAACCTTGTATTGAAGGCTCCGGAAGGCATGTCCATTGCCAGGATTGTTGCCTTCAACAAAGTCAATGTGGAAACCTTCTTTAAGGCTTACACATTAGCTTTGGAGAAGTACACATTCACGCCGGACCGGATATACAATTTGGATGAGAGTTCATTGTCGACTGTTATGAAGCCAGTCAAGGTTGTGTGTGCGAGAGGCCAGCCAGTAGCCACGCAGGTAACTCGTGAACGCGGTGACAGCATGACGTTTGTGGGCATATAAATGCTGTGGGGCAGTCCATCCCTCAGTGTTTATAATTCCCAGATGCCGATGGAATCCCGCTTTCATGAGGAACACGATCTTTGGTTCCAAAGGGATATTGCATCCTAGTGGCTGGATGAATGGTGAATGCTTCGTGCAGACACTTCAGCATCTCCATGAGAAGTCTTGTTCTTCTGTAGAGAACAAGATTCTTCTGATCATGGACAATGCTGAATGTCACATGAACATTCAGCCTGTTGAGTTTGCGATAATGCATGGTATCGTGATTGTTACCTTGCCTCCGCATACAACAGACAAACTCCAGCCATTGGATGTGAGTGTCTTTGGTCCCTTTAAGACATTCCTGCATGCCCTACTGAACGACCACGCGCTCATGCACCCTAACGAGCACATAACAGTCCACAAGTTGCCAGAGTTTGCTTCTGAGGCATGGACCAAAGCCACTACCCCCTCCAACATTCTCAGTGGTTTCCGGGCGACTGGTATATGGCCACTCAATCGCAACATCTTCCCAGATGATGTGTTTGTAGGAGCGCATGTAACCGAGCGACCGGCACCACCAGAATTTGTAGTGGAAGTTACTCCAACTTCTTCTGATGGAGGAAGTTCAGATGGAGAGGAGCGACTGGCTGAAGGCCATACCTCAGAAGCTATACCCCTTCCCGCTGTGTCTCCCAGGCTAGATGATGTGCCTGCCACCCCGGGCCCCAGCACGACAGAGCCTGCCACCCCGAGCACCAGCACGACAGAGCCTGCCACCCTGGGCCCCAGCACGACAGAGCCTGCCACCCCGGCCCATCACGACCCCTGCCACCCCGGGCCCCCCGACAAAGCCTGCACCCGAGCCCAGCACAGCCCCCTGCCACCCCGGGCCCCAGCACGACAAAGCCTGCCACCCCGAGCCCCAGCACGACAGAGCCTGCCACCCCGGGCCCCAGCACGATGCACCCTGCCACCCCGGGCCTGAGCACGACGCACCCTGCCACCCCAGGACACCCTTCTCAACAGACAGACTTAACCCCAGAGTGTGTCAGGCCGTTCCCTAAGGCTAATCCTCGTCCTTATGGAAAGGGACGGAAGAGGGTGCGGGCCTGCATTTTAACCGAGAATGAGGAGGCAATATCTGACCTGAGGTTGAAGGCAGAGAAGAGGCAGAAGCTGGAAGACAAAAAGAAGGCAGCGGCTGAAAAGAAAACATTGGAAAAGAAGAAGGGTCCACAGCGGAAGAAGTCTGTGCCTGTCCCGGAGGAAGACACCACTGACGAGGAGGAGGTTGATGATGTCCGACTTCAGCTGGACGACTCCTCCGAGTACTCGGATGAGGTGGACGACGAGGGCACCTGGACTGCAGCATCATACCCTTTTGCTGCGAAAACATCACAGGTGGGGGACTTTGTTCTGGTTCAGCTGAAGCTGGAGGAGGGAAGGGGTGTGGGCACATTAGTGTGCTATGTTGCTCAGGTGTTGGCCATCATGGAGGATGGAAAATTAAACCTTTCTTTCCTCCGGATGAAGTCCGCTAACACCCGAGACACGTTCACCTTCCCTACCATCCTAGATGAAGCTTCTGTTGATCCAGAACAGTGCAAGGGTGTCCTGGTGACCTCCAAGGGCATCACCAAGAGGCAGGCTGACCTGGTGAAGGTGTTTCCCCCGCTGCATGCCTTCATGATGCACTTCTGAATAGTGAGCATAAAAATACCTAGACCTATCTTTTAATAAATGCTATTTTATATGAGCTTATCTTTCATTTCATCACCTAATAATAATGGTGGGTGTCTAGGCTTAGCATATATGTTGATTTCAGGCAAAAAAAACACAATAATGTTTGATGTAATATGAGTTTAAAAATATCATACGGTGCCCCCCCATACCTGATCCGGTGTCCCCCCTCGTGGGGGGGACACCGGACGAGGTGCCAAAAATTTATAAAAAACCTTAAATGACCCTTATTATCTGAGTTAAGTATTCATGAGGGTACCATAGGTGGGCCATATTGTGAAGTTTGTTTTGGGCACAGTGTGCACTCTCTCAGGTAAAAAATGGATTTTTTATGAATATTTTTCCACTAATAGTACGGTGTCCCCCCACACCACCCTACACTGGTACAGTACTGTTGAGTAAAATAAAATTTTGTACAAGGTATTTTTACTGAACTTACCATGCCAGGAAGTGTGAAGTGCTGAACAGTAGGACCCAACCCTGTATATGTCGAACTAGACTTTGGTATATCAGAGGCTTGTTCGAAGGCAACACGGCATTCGGTTTATCAAGGGTTTACTGTATACTGTTAACAATGTATCTAACCATTACATCTGTACTCAAGGAATTCTGCTCATCAAGTAGATATTTGGTTGCTGCAAATGATGAAGTGTGCTTCCATGCATGGCGTGAGGCACAGGGCATAAAGCATTAAAAGAGTAAAACTACTTTTAGATGAAAACTGTTTCTTTGGTGGTGAACCAAATACTTTTGTCACAGTTCTTTCCAAAATGAGGATGTCCCTAGTATGTATTTAACTGTATGCATATTTATAATATTGAGTCAAGCTCATAAAAACAACTTTTGAAACTATATCATGATACTTTTCTTTAATCTTTGTATGCTGTTTCCACACATCCCTTCGTCTGGTAATGCCTTCCACTGATCCATTGCTCCGTCAGGGAAACCATACTTATGCACAGCCTTATCTCCTCTTCCTCTTCTTCTTGCACGCTGAAGTAGTTACTGTGTATGTCACGCAATTTTTTTTTTTTTGTCTTTTCAGACGCGTGAAACTCTACACACTGATCAAGGTCTGTACAACTAATGCACCTATTCTATGCCTTCCATGATATGACTTCACTTTATTATCTACAACAGTTTCAAGATCCATTTCTAATACTGAATATCATGCAGATGAAAAACTACAAAAGGTTTGTGAAGTAAAACATATGGGACAAAGAGAACAGCAGAGCCAGGTCACCATAAGCAGCATGTGAGGTCGTGAAAAATACATAAATGAGCTGAGAAATATGCTGAGGCCACATCGCAATGCTTTCCACGGAGGCCAGAGCATTAACACATTTTTGGCTTGATGCACAACTTTTCAGGAACATAACTTGTGTATTAATTAAACAAGGCATGGATGTACTGCTGCCCCGTGGGACATCACTAATGGTGCCCCATCCAAGGCAGTGCCATTGATAACAACACTTTGCTTTCTATTTTATAAACGTGTTTTTTTCTTCAACTGTACACATTGCCTGCCATTCCAGGTTGTTTGACTTTGAACATCGACTTGGCATGAGGAACTTTATCAAATGCCTTTTGAAAATAAAGATACACAATGTCTAAAGATCTGATGATATCATAAACAAATATTGTTAACATGTTAGGTGGACATGATCTCTTAAAACTTAAGCCATGCTAAGAATCTCTGATCAACGAATGACATTCAAGATCATTAATGATAATTTTGTGTCTGATTAAGCTTTGGAGCATTTTGCTGATTTCAGATGTGCAGCTAATGAGCTTGTAATTCCCGGGTATTCTTATGTCACCTTGCTCGAGGCATGGTGAGCAATTCCAAAGACTACTGTATACAGTAGTCTTTGACAATTCACTGTCTTCCATTCGGCAAGGACTAAACTTGATTGTTGGACTTTATCAAATAGAGATGGAGGCCCGAGGGGCATTAACACTAGATTTCTGTTTCTTTCAGATTAACAAAGGATATTGTCTGCCCCGGGCTTGTACTCATTTGTTTTCAGATTGGTAAGTACTTTAAGGCATCTTCCTTCGATTGTGATTTCAAAGTTTTACAATTTATGTTCAAATTTTCATTATGAGGTCATTTTGTTAATTAAACACACGGAAATTTCACAAACATTACTAGCACAATAATACGTATTATTTTTGCCAAGTTTCGTTGTTGCATCTAATTTTCAATCACTGAGACAATGGTATTCAGATCACTGGTGTTGATTGTGATCAGTGTTAAAGTTATCACCACTCAAAGTCCAAAGGGGTACTGAAGACTGAGCTGAAGTATTTATAGAGAAGAGAGAGAGAGAGAGAGAGAGAGAGAGAGAGAGAGGATGAGAGAGAGAGAAGAGAGAGAGAGAGATGAGAGAGAGAGGAGAGAGAGAGAAGAGAGAGAGAGAGAAGAGAGAGAGAAGAGAGAGAGAGAGAGAGAGAGAGAGAGAGGAGAGAGAGAGGAGACGGAGTAGAGAGAGAGAGAGAGAGAGAGAGAGCAGAGCGAGACGAGAGAGAGAGAGCGAGAGAGAGAGAGAGGAGAGCGAGAGAGAAGAGGAGAGCGGAGAGAGAGGAGAGAGAGAGAGCGAGCGAGAGGAGAGAGAGAGAGGGAGGAGGAGCGAGAGAGAGAGAGAGAGAGAGAAGAGCGAGAGAGAGAGAGAGAGAGAGCAGAGAAAAAAAAACAGTGGAAGGGACAGAGTAGTAGTTTCAAGGCAGAGGCGTCAGCGTAGACAGACTTATAGACTTGTTCTCCTAAGAGTGAAAAAACATGCCAAGACACTTAATAGTGAGTAAGGTTCATGCAGTGTCATGCAGCAGCAGGAGAGGCTTACACGGTGGTGGTTATGAGCCATCACGGGCGTGCCTTAGCCGGCCTGGAAGCGAGACCCACAGATCATAGTGTTGCCTGGAAGGGATCGGCCTGGAGACTGTGGCACCACAACACTGCGAACCACACCAAGGCCTCAGCCAGACGCCCCTGAACAAGGAACAACAGTCCAGAGGGTTCGGGGGGGGGGGGGGGGGGGGGGGGGGGGGGGGGGGGGGGGGGGGGGGGGGGGAGGGAGAGGAAGCCACGGAAATTGTTAGTGGAATGGAGTGAGAAATGTTGCACCGTCCATCTGTACACTGTTAAAAGCTGAGCCCTTCCCTGACAATGCATGGCTGCCAGACTGAACAGCAGGGAAAGACTATGTGCATATCAGAGAGTTACAGAAGAGGACATGGCAATGTTACCTGCATATTTATATACAAAATGAAGATGCCTTGAGAATAATTGAAAATATTTGTTAGTCCCCCATGATCAAGTAATCTATGCTACACATCAGTCATTTATAATTATGAACTTTATTTACATCTTACAAAGCCATCATAGATATTTATACTAAGGGTTACTACAGTCACCAACAATGTAGGTACATATATCTTTAGCATACATATTTACATGATAGCCTAAGAATAACACTAAGGGCAGTCACTTTTACATGATAGCCTAAGAATAACACTAAGGGCGGTTACTTTTACATGATAGCCTAAGAATAACACTTAGGGCAGATACTTGTGACCGAGATATCATAATTCTCACCTCCAGAAGTGCAGCTCAAAGCCTGGACACTTGTCGCCACACTTCTTACACTTGGCACCGGCGCCGAGGTCGTGTGCCAGGCGGGGCTTGCGTCGGCGCCGGTTCTCTATGTCAAAGATGTAAGGGTTGGGCTTGACACTGCCCACCTCGGCCGACATGGTGGTGGGTGGTGGTGGTGGTGGTGTGGTGTGGTGGTGACTTCTGTAGAAAATAAGAACATAAGAAAATAAGGAAGCTACAAGAGGCTGGGAGACCTACATGTGGTAGTTCCTGCTACTTAAACTACTACTACTACTACTAATAATAATTATATTCTCGCCCGGAGACATACAGACAAAAAACAAAGCAACAAGAACAAGCCAAGGAGTAAACTTAAGTACTAGAGCAATAACAAAAAACAAGAACAAAGTACAGGCACATTAGGGGACATAGTATCAAAGTACACACAACCCTCGTTTTCCCGGACTAATAGGGGGAAGCACTGGTCCGGGAACCGCAAAAGTCCGGGAATCGCAACAGTCTGCAACAGTGGGGATCAGGGGACTGACGGAGGCGGTGCAGGTGAACCGTGATTGTCGTGTGCTCAAATGTAAACAATACGACCGCTGAGCATGCTGCCACCTGGCGGGAGACAGCAGAAAGTGTTCAATAGTCTCAGAGACGTTCCTGCACCAGGGGCAGTCGGGGTCAGGGGACTGACGGAGGCTGTGCAGGTGAACCCCTTGAGTGTCGTGCCCCAAACTGTAAACAATACGCCCTGACATGCTCCCACCTGGGGGGAGGAGCAAAAAGTGTTCAATAGTCCGAGATTTCCCTGCACCGGGGGGCATGGGGGTCAGGGGCGCGGGGGCTGTCAGGTGAACCGTGAGGTCTTGCCCCCAAATGTAAACAATACGACCCCTGACACGCTGCCCTGGGGGAGGCCCCAGACACTGACCAGGGGTGCGGGAAAGCTTGGCCCCGCCGGATAACCTTTTTTGATTTACGGACTGGACCAGGCTTTTGTCCGGGACTTGACTACCCGGCCCTCAATTTTTTGTCCGAAAATCCGATATGGGGGAAATGGAGGCCGGAAAAAAAAAATAGGTTTGTGTGTACAAGAAAAGCATTCTTTACACCTGTGCTACCCACATTCTGACAAACAGCAGACCCCGCCACCGTGTTGTATTTGGGGGGGTCCCCCCATACATGGGCCGGCTCTGCTGACAGAGGTGAAGGGATTTCGTAGAGAGCCCCCTACCCCTTAAGCTGAAAAACGGAGTTTTTACGGATCACATCCAGATTTTTTACCCCGTTCCTAGAGAAAGAGGGACGAGCTGCACCACCTGGGCACCCCCAAGAAGCTCTTAAGGATGTCTTGTGACAGCCCCTTTAAGGGGTTTCATAGTGGCCACCTTGTACCGCGACCAAAAGCGAGTTAAGTATATAGAGTAGCAGTGACCCTGAATAACTCCATCTTCACCCCCCTTGCTACAGTAGGAAAATTTCCTCTGTAGGTTTTTCCCCACGACAAGAAGCTTGGTGGTCGCTTGATGAATCATAATCATCGTCAGGGGATATAACATGGCCTAAGTATGCGAATCATCTAAAAAGTGGGGGCGACCCACTGAGCCATGCTGTTTTGAGGAAATTTCACTGGTGCGTGCCGGGAATCCCATGCATTTGTTTAGTGGTTTTGTAGACAATGTCTGTTTGGCACATACACTTGACCACATTGATAAAAACCTACAAAGCTTTCGCAGTGGGTGCGAGCATAAACCCTATATCACATAGCTCAGTGATTTGTGCACCCATCATGTATGTGGCAGCGATCCCGTATCACAAAGGGCGGGCACTGAGATCTCCGTGTAACATTGTACAGGTAGGGGGGGATAAAATCTCCCCTCCCGAATACCTTGTCAGTACAAAAAAGACCACGGAAGGAATTCCCCCATTTAAACAGAAAATTCGGGTAGTGTCCCAGAATTTAAAAAATTACAATGTCCCCCAGGTGTCCCCCTGCGAAAGTTTATAAAAGAGTTCCAGAAATTCACTTGTAAAAATTTTTTCTGGTCCGGGGAAACCAGATAAACGGGGTAATTTTCGGGAAGTGAGTAATGAATGTTTATTTTTTCAATTTCCCCCCCACACATCTCAGTGCCAAGGCCTTTCTTATAGCAAAAACTGATTGCAGTGTAAAAAAGGTAGGCCTAAAGACGTTTTGGACACCATTTTCTTTTAAAGCACTTAAACAATCTAATCATAATCTTGATACTATGGCAAGGGCCTGTAATTGCCAGAGTTGGGGGTCCTTCATTTTGCCTTAATAAAGGCCTATAAGCCTGCCAAACCTGACTGGGTATTCTGAGGGCAGAACAGGCATTGATGAAGAGACAGAGCCAAGTAACCAGCTGGGGGGGGGGCATACTTAAAAAGCCCCAGAAGGGGCCCCCCCATACCCAAAGCCCACTGGGGGGGAGAGGCTTTGCAATACCCCTCTCATTTCCCCGGGTCCATGCTGTGGAAACCCTGCAGCGACCCACCCCGCACCCCCCCGCAGGGCTTCTCACTTCCTCGCCTTCACACAGTTTTAGAATTTCCCTTGAAATGGTTCCCCCCAGGGGGGATGCCCCCCCCTCCACAGGTGATCCACCCCTAGGGGAAGCGTTTTGTTGCGGGGTTCATGCTGGGGCACGCCAGCCCAAAAGTTAAAGGGTCACCAGATGCCGCTTTTCAGCCGGGCGGGGGTTGAAAACTGGTGCTCATTGACTTACACCACCTGAACAGTTTTTAATCGGCCCTGGGGCTCCCCCATCCTTAAAACCAGTGGCCCCCCCAAAGGGACCCACCACCTGCTTCCCCTCAAGGAAAGGACCCTCCCCGCCCGGCACGGCGCCTCACCAACAAAATATTTCAGCCCCGGTATCGCCCCTCCTTTCTTTCCTGCAAAAACAAACACAGTCTGGCCAGCACGCACCATGCACTCTATCAAGCCTCGTAAAAGGGGTTTTTCGTCATGGTGCCACGGCCCGACAGCTTCTGGGAAACAACAAACCCTGAAAGGATTCTATGGGAATGCCCTCAGCAACTCTGTAAAACTGCCTACTCCCCCCTTTTATCCCCCCTTTTTGAAATTTTTTTGCCCCCTTTTAAACTCCCCATTTACTTCTGAGGGAGGTGGTATGAAGTCTTTTAAAGCAGAGAAAGGGTGTGTTAAAACTTATAATGCAGAGAAAGGTGTGTGTAAAGTTTATAGTGCAGAAAAGGGTGTGTAAAAAAGGGTTTTTAATCGAGAAAGGTTTTGGTAAATTTTGCCCTTTTTTTCTTTTCGGGGTTTTTTTTTGCAAAAAATTGGGGTAAAGGGTTAATGCAAAGAAAATTTTGGGGCCAAAAAGGGAAAGGGGTTGGGGTTTTAAATGCAAAAGGGGGTTTTAGGGGTTTAAAAAGGGGTTGTGTAAAGGCTTATAATGCAGAGAAAGTGTTTTTTGTAAAGGCTATAAGCAGAGAAAGGTGGGGGTGTCTTTAAAAAAGAGAAATTTTTAAAGGCAAATGAGAGAAAGGTGTGTTTTTGGGGTCTTAAATGCAGAGAAAGGTGTGTTCATAATCAGGAAAAGGGGGGGAAAACTTATAATGCAGAGAAAGGGGGTTTGGAAAACTTTAATGCAGAGAAAGGGGTGTGTAAAGGGGTTAAATGCAGAGAAAAGGGTTTTTTTTAACAAAATTTTTAAACTTTTGCAAAAATTTGGGTTTTTTCGGGGGGGTTTGGGGTCTTATAAAGCAGAGAAATTGTGTGTAAAGGCTTTTAATGGAGAAAGGGGGGGTGTAAAGTATTGCAAAGGGGGGTTTAAAATTAAACAGAAAAGTGTGTGTGGCTTTTTTAATGCAGAGAAAGGGTGTGTGTAGCTTATAAGCAGAGAAAGGGTGTTGGTTTTTAACTTGTGGGACTTATCAAAAATTTTTTTTCGGGAAAATTTTTTTATAATGCAAAAAGGGGTTTTGGGAGTTCTATAAGCAGAGAAAGGGGTGTACTTATAACGAGAAAGGTTGTTAAAACTTATAAAGCGAGAAAGGGTGTGTAAAGGCTTAAATGCAGAGAAAGGGGGTGTGAAAATTTATAAAGCAGGAAAGGGGGTGTGGAGCTTTTAATGAGAGAAAGGGTGTGGTTTAAACTTATAATGCAAAAAGGGGTGTGTAGTTTTAAGCAGAGAAAGGGTTTTTGTGGAGGCTTATAATGCAGAGAAAGGTTTGGGGGTAAAACTTAAATGCAGAGAAAGGTGTGTGTAAGCTTTAATGCAGAGAAATTGGGTGTGTGAGCTTATATGCAGAGAAGGTTGTTTGAGTCTATTGCAGAGAAAGGTGTGTGTGGAGTCTTATAATGCGAAAAGGTGGTGGGAGTCTATAATGCAGAGAAAGGTGTGTGTGGAGTCTTATAATGCAGAGAAAGGTGTGTGTGGAGGCTTATAATGCAGAGAAAGGTGTGTGTAAAGGCTTATAATGCAGAGAAAGGTGTGTGTAAAGGCTTATAATGCAGAGAAAGGTGTGTGTAAAGGCTTATAATGCAGAGAAAGGTGTGTGTAAAGTCTTATAATGCAGAGAAAGGTGTGTGTGGAGTCTTATAATGCAGAGAAAGGTGTGTGTAAAGCTTATAATGCAGAGAAAGGTGTGTGTGGAGTCTTATAATGCAGAGAAAGGTGTGTGTGGAGTCTTATAATGCAGAGAAAGGTGTGTGTGGAGTCTTATAATGCAGAGAAAGGTGTGTGTAAAGGCTTATAATGCAGAGAAAGGTGTGTGTAAGGGTCTTATAATGCAGAGAAAGGTGTGTGTAAAGGCTTATAATGCAGAGAAAGGTGTGTGTAAAGGCTTATAATGCAGAGAAAGGTGTGTTGGAAAGCTTATAATGCAGAGAAAGGTGTGTGTGGGTTTATAATGCAGAGAAAGGTGGGTGTGGAGTCTTATAATGCAGAGAAAGGTGGGTGTGGAGTCTTATAATGCAGAGGCTTAAGACAGCAGAGGGTAAGCATGGATTATAAGCGTCCATAGTGGAGGGTTATAGTTACTCTCTAGTTACTGACCACAGGTAGATTTTGTATTACAGGAAGAATGATGCTTATGATAAAGGTAGGTGGATAATTTTTGACAGTGATAAAGATAATACATAAAAAAAGGTAGAAGTATAGCTATAACTTTAGAGGTAGAAAGGTAATTGTGACAGCGATACAAAATTAAGGGTAAAAATTCTAGAATCATTTTCCACCCTTACTAGTGGGCTTTTTTTCCTCCAGACCTTCACAGATCCCTTCAGATACCTCTAAAACGTAATCATAAAGTGAGAGAAAAAAAAAAAAAAAAAAAAAAAAAAAAAAAAAAAAAAATACTAACCTAACCTAACCTGGTAAAATTATAGTTCTTTCTCGCTCTTAGGTCTCTCTAGGAGGCTATTGGTAGGGTTAGGTTAGGTTATATTGAGGTTAGGTTAGTATTTTTTTTCCCTTTTTTATCTCTCCACCATTTTATAATTACGTTTTAGAGGTACCTGAAGGGATTTGTGAAGGTATGGGGGAAAAAAGCCCACTAATAAGGGCGGGAACGGACTCTAGAAGTTTACCAAATTAGGTACCTTGTGACATTGTGACTTGTGAAGTATCGTGTGAAGAAGCTCTATGCCTGATCTGAAGTCCTGCAGCATGTAACTCTCCACTGGCTTATCTACATCTTCTTATCTGATATCATTTGACATGTCCTACATCATAAAACTACGTACTGTCCATGACTATAACCCCATCTATTGACAAGTATCGTGCACAATCACAAGTAACCATAATTTTTTTACCATGGGATAGATAGACATTTACCTAAAATAAAAAAATAAGGAAGCTACAAGAGGCCGTGAGACCTACACGAGGTAGTTCCTGTTACTTATTACTACCTACATCCACTTTTCATCCTCATCCAGGAATTTATCTAGCCTCCTTTTAAAGCTCCTTAATGACTCGGCACTAACTACCTGTCTACTGAGTCCATTCCAATCATTTACCACCCTATTTGTGAACCAGTTTTTCCCTATTTCTTTATTTAAATCTACGCTTTTATAATAATAAGTACTGTCCATGACTATAAATATACCTATTGACAAGTATCATGCACAATCACAAGCAACTATCAATTTTTATCATGGGATAGATAAACATTACACCCTTCTATAATCTTCGTGATCTATTTATTGACTAGAATATCACCTGATCTAGCCTCTCCATCTGCTCTGTTAGCCTGAGCTTTAGTTCTCAAATGTTCATCTTTTTATTGTCACACTATCAGTTTAACCCCTTGAGGCCCAGAGCCGTGTTTTTGTCGTCCAAGCATCGGCGGGGTAGTTGATATTGGCGGTTGCCGGACAGTAAATACTAAAGTAGGATAAACGTCCGGGGGTGGGTAATGAACTAAATTGGCTCACCCCTCTTTTTTATTTTATTCTCTTACTGTCTTCTTTATAGGGACTGGCAGCTAAGCGGGCTTTGTGTTACCCATTTTTTTTGTGCCCTTGGCCAGTTCTTTGTGATAAAAAAAAAAAAAAAAAAAAAAAAAAATGGCATCGGACTGTTGCTATTCCCGGACTTATGCGGTTCCCGGACCAGTGCTCCCCTCTATTAGTCCGGGAAAACAAGGTTTGTGTGTATTTGGCGTTGTCGGTACCTGTGCAGGAGGACAAAGATCCGGATCTTGAAGTCGCTTGTGATCCCTGTCTTACTATATGGTTGCGAGACATGCACTAAATAGTGACTTGAAGAGACAAATCGATGCCTTTGGTAATAAGTGTCTTCGCAGAATCATGGAGTATCGCTGGGACGATTACGTGTCAAATCAGCGATTGCACCGTGAGACTGAATCGAGGCCTATTACCTGCATAGTCCGTCAGCGCCAACTTCGGCTATATGGGCATGTGGCACGCTACCCTGAAACCGATCCTTCCCATCGGGTTGTATCTGTAAGAGACAATCCGGCGTGGAGGAGGCCAAGGGGGCGCCCACAAGGCTCATGGCTGGGGCAAGTTTATGTTTCTTGTCGAGAGCTGCTTGGTATGGGAAAGGAGCCTGCATGGGGACTCGCGCGTGGTGATTCCCGGGAGTGGCGTCGTAGGGTGGGCGAGGCGACGCACCCCCCGGCGTATGCCCCCAATGATTGATTGATTGATTGTTTTCCCTTAACGCATTGACTTTCAAGGATTTTTTGTATATTATTAGTATTATTAATATTTAATATTAATATTTAATATTTATATTTAATATTAGCTTATTAACCATCATATTTTCATAAAATAGAAAGTGGTACATGTTGTGGTACATTTTTTAATATTTCGTGGTACAAACGGTACATTTTCAGTGAAGCGTAAGGTACAATTTTTTTTCCCGAGGTGGCAACACTGCGTGGTAGTTCCTGTGTCCCAGGCTAAAGATACGGCGGCCGTGCCTCTTTTTCGCCAGTCGGTCATGCTGAAGACGAATCTGTGGTCAGTTCTTCAATAACTAGAATTTCAACCACATTGGCAACATAAATTTATCTGCAAGCTATGGGAATAGCCACCATTTCCCACATACAGGACGATGGTGGTTTGCTACCGTAGATAACACTATAGTCGCCAGTCACTTGCCACTGCAGTAATGTCGCCAGGCACAATATATTACGAATTTTAGCATCACTACTGATTTATATGTGCCACTGAAGATGATACGGTAAAATTCTAGTGTTTGCCCATACTCTCCCCTTTCCCCCAAACAAGCTTGGGGACCTGGGGGAATGCGGGGTTTTTGGGTGGGGAGCAAATAATGCGTCGGAAACACCTAATTTTGGAGTTTATTTATACCCTAGATTAGGGTAATTCCCCTAGTTCTAGGGTACTTTCCCTAGTTCTAGGGTAATTTCTCAAGATCTTGGGTAATTTGCCTAACCAAAATTAACCTAACCTAGCGGGGGGCTTAACCCACCGATAAGCTAACCTAACCAAATCTAACCTAACCAAATCTAACCTAAGCTAACCTAACCAAATCTAACCTAACCTACCCAAATATAACCTACCCTAACCTAGCCAAATCTAACCTAACCTCCTAGCGGGGGGTTGGGGGGGGTTCTCGACACTTCGGTCATCATTATGTGACGATCGTCAGGTTCACACGTCTCTGGACTCAGAAGAAACCAAAGAATTTTTCCTAGATCTAGGGAATTTTTACAACACCCCTAACTCAAACACTATGTGGTTGCGACGCATATTATGTACCCCAGCCAAATGTCCCGCATTCCCCCAGGTCCCCATGCTAGTTTGGGGTCAAAGGGGGAGTATGGGCAAACACTAGGGTAATTATGGAGGAGAGTTTCACGTTCGTTTTCAGAGACACCAACTACTTTTTCTTGGCCTACAATAGGTGCTTGTTCTAATGGTGCTAGTTTTATTTTGCGCAAACCAAAAAAAAAAAAAAAAAAAAAAAAAAAAAAAAAAAAAAAAAAAAATGAAACCTAACCTAACCTTATGTTTTAATGAAACCTAACCTAACCTAACCTAACCTAACCTAACCCAACCTAACCTAACCTAACCTTACAGGTTTTAAAGAAACCTAACCTAACCTTAACCACATAATATTTTTTTTTTTTTTTTTTTTTTTTTGGTTTGCGCAAAATAAAACAAGCACCATTAGAACAAGCACCTATTGTAGGCCAAGAAAAAGTAGTTGGTGTCTCTAAAAACGAACGTGAAACTCTCCTTCATATTAACCCATAAAAGTCTGTACTAGTGGTGCTAAAATTCGTAATATATTGTGCCTGGCGACATTAGTGGTGTGGCGAGTGACTGGGGACTATAGTGTTATCTACGTTAGGTGTTGAAATGAGAGGTAACAAGTTAACAACCCCTACAGTAGGATAATGAATAGGTTCTGGCAGCGATCTTGACATTTCCCTGCCCGAGGCCCCGCCACGCAGGACGCCAACTGTCAAACTCACGATCAGCTGACTGGCATATGACACCTACGTGGGCCTGGCATGGGCTGTCGGGGTGTGGGGGACGCGCCGCAAACCACACACCATCACACACTCGCTCATGCACAAGAGACTGTTATTACAAAGCCATTTTCTGCCTTACCTCCTAAAGCAGACGGGCCCGTGCAGTGACCACCCACATTCCACAAGCCACGCCCTACACCTGTCTAGTGATTTACTTGTACCGACTTGACACTCCTCTATTACTCCTCCCCTGTTCACCTATTCATTTATCAATAAAGCACATTAAATAATACAAATGATATGGACTGAGGAGTGAAGAAAAATTGCTATTTATTTCAAGTAGCCAACTACATATTAATTAAGCTCGTCTAGGTGTAACTTTTCCGTCGACCCAGTGAATCTTATTTCCCTCATTATTACAACTGTGCCATAAAGCATTTCGATAATTACATGACACCTGCGTTACTCTGAGTAGGTACATAAATTATAAAACTGCTGTCATACCCCGGCGTTTTGGAATGAATAGACGATAGTGATATCCAACTTTAGGAGGGTTGAAGTCTAATCATGGCATTGAGTTGTATATAATTTTGAAGAGGGTCCTGATTCATAAATATGTTCTGATCGCCTAAGTCACGCCTATTTCTCGCGTCTATACATACGTGTGAACCAAAACATTCCAGCTAAAAGATGTCATGCCTATACGTGTCTTGCACTGACGTCACGATCTAGCGTCTTCAAGCCAAATGCTGCCCGTCTGAGTGAGCTGGAGGAACAACAAACACCACTTGCCGCTCGTGTTTACCAGCTTATGGTCATTTCCCCCTACCAAATATATATTTATCAGTATAAAGGTATACTTTCATCCTCGGAAATGTTTGTTCTGTAATATTATCAAATAAAAAACCGTAAAACACGCTAAAGGCCTCTTCCATTTGCGACATTTCAAGAACCAGTTCACGGAACCCAAGAATTCAGGCGTTCCATTTGCGCACGAAAACCTGGGTCCGAGGCAAAGTGCGTAGTGACTCAGCAAAACCCGTGAACTTTATCGTTATCTCTTAACCGAAGAGAATCGAAACCGTTATCTCTACTCACATTGAGAGGTGGGTAGCTTGGGTAGAGTTTTAAGTTCGTAACAAAAAATGGTCGCCTTGGGCCCTATTTCTCTTATCGTGAAGGGTTTTCCGCATGCACGAGTCGGAGAGGATGTCAGACGGCATAAAAGAGGCATACATGGTTGAGGCCATGCCTTCCTGCGATCTTAAACTTGATATGATCCCTTCACATAACAGCTAGCTGAGTTATATCTCTCGTTATCTCTCTCTCTCTCGTTATCTCTCGTTATCTCTCGCTATCTCTCTCTCTCTTGTTATCTCTCTCGTTATCTCTCTCTCGTTATCTCTCTCTCTCGTTATCTCTCTCTCGTTATCTCTCTTCTCTCTCTCTCTCGTTATCTCACTCTCTCGTTATCTCTCTCTCTCTCGTTATCTCTCTCTCTCGTTACTCTCTCTCTTCTCTCTCTCTCTCTCTCTCTCTCTCTCTCTCCTCATCTTCTCTCTCTCTCTCTCTCTCTCTCTCTCTCTCTCTCTCTCTCTCGTTATCTCTCTCTCTCTCTCGTTTATCTCTCTCTTTGTTATCTCTCTCTCTCTCGTTATCCTCTCTCTCTCTCTCTCTCGTCTCTCATCTCTCTCTCTCTCTCTCTCTCTCCTCTCTCTCTCTCTCTCTCTCTCTCTCTCTCTCTCTCTCTCTCTCTCTCTCTCTCTCTCTCTCTCTCTCTCTCTCTCTCTCTCTCTCTCTCTCTCTCTCTCTCTCTCTCTCTCTCTCTCTCTCTCTCTCTCTCTCTCCTCTCTCTCTCTCTCTCTCTCTCTCTCTCTCTCTCTCTCTCTCTCTCTCTCTCTCTCTCTCTCTCTCTCTCTCTCTCTCTCTCTCTCTCTCTCTCTCTCTCTCTCTCTCTCTCTCTCTCTCTCTCTCTCTCTCTCTCTCTCTCTCTCTCTCTCTCTCTCTCTCTCGTTCTCTCTCTCTCTCTCTCTCTCTCTCTCTCTCTCTCTCTCTCTCTCTCTCCTCTCTCTCTCTCTCTCTCTCTCTCTCTCTCTCTCTCTCTTAAATTGCCTCGCCAGCTGAGTATGTTTGTAAACAAAAAACGGGGTTTTTGCGTTCAATTTGTAACACGCGAACCCAACCCTGAACCCAGAACCCAACCCTGAACTGAAAGAACTGGTTCATGCAACTTGGGCACAAATGGAAGAGGCCTTAATATTATATTAAAGTAATCGTCCAGGCCCATTTTTTCTTTGCATAATTATGTTGAATGTCCATTCAAAATACCTAATCCACAAAAAATTATTCATTTTCACGCCTTATTTCCCTAAAAACATGACTTTTGTAAAAAGCGCGGGAAAAACAACAGCCACATTCCAGCCGTGGCGCTAAACTTGCTGGCGACGTCACAAGAGGTAAGCCTCCCAGCCCCGCCCGACACAGAAATACGGAGACTCAGAGAAAAATACAGTACCCTTAGAATCCCGGCTGCTTCTGGTATATTTTTTGTGCAACACGGCACATACTTGCATCCTGCATGGGCACAGCAAGAAAGCTTAGCCCTTCTCGAGAGCTTAGTACCCATTCACAACCCACACGGCGACGATATATGTGTGCAGACCTTTGGAGTGACGGGGAGATGCTGGTAGTAGCCAGGGTACTGCAGCCCTCTCATCTCGGTGGCCTGCTACTACCCGCCGCTCCCCGCCGCTTCCCGCCGCTGCACACATCTGCACACATATATCGTCGCCCCACAATTTGCAAATGGGTGCTAAGCTCTCGGGAAAGGCACAGCCCCCACGCTGCACCCACACAGGATGCAAGTACATGCCACATCGCAAAATAAATGTATCAGAAACCCCCAAAAATCTTCAAGTACTATATATATCTCCTGTATTTACATCCTTCTGAATCTGCGCGCGGGGAGAGCGCTGCCTTTTGCTACGTCACCGAGTCTGGGCGCATCGTCTGCAAACCTTGAGGAGTGTTTTGAGAACTCGGGTAATTTTCAGATTTTGATTGCGGATTATTTAAAAACGGCTGACTGGATGCAAAAAGTGACGACGTATTGTTGATATACTCGTTAATGGCTATGATTTGATTGCATTAAATCAGGAATGATGAAATGGTCTGGACGATTACTTTAAACTCTTCGCCATTTAATATTTTGCGGGAAAACTTTTTACATGGAGAATATCAATAGAAGCGGAATTTCATTAGCTTTCCATTGGTTTTTTCGTTATCTGATAAATGAATTAGCAGCATGCATAAATTAGCGTTAACTAAATAAATAACATCATGAATTCGGGTAATTTTTCCCTATTGATGAGGTTATTTATTTAGTTAACGCTAATTTATGCATGCTGCTAATTCATTTATCAGATAACGAAATATATCAATGGAAAGCTAATGAAATTCCGCTTCTATTGATATTCTCCATGTAAAATAAATTCTCGCAAAATATTAAATGGGAGCTGGCGCTGGTGAATATTAATTTCATGCATATTTCTTGAGTCTCATAATGACCTTTCTTTAGTGTGTTTTACGGTTTTTTATTTGATAATATTACAGAACAAGCATTTCCGAAGATAACAGTATACCTTTTATACTGATAAACATATATTTGGTAGGGGAAAATTACCATAAGCTGGCAAACACGGGCGGCAAGTGGAGTTTGTTGGTCCTCCAGCTCGCTCCGACGGGCGGCATTTGGCAAAGGTTATTATTTTGGCTTGAAGACGCGTCTGTCGCAGCCACAACAAGGGCTGTGACGTCACGTGCAAGACACCTATATTTACCTTTGCCTAAATATTTATATACCGTATTTGCCAGCGCATAAGACGCACCTCCGCATAAGACGCACTCCTATTTTACAAAGAGGTTTTGTGAAGAAAAAAAATATTGGTTTTTTTGAGGGAATTTTTTTTCTTTCGTAAAAGTATCAAGTTATTAAAAAAAAAAAAAGGATTTGTAGGGGAAAGCAAATGATTATGAGCATGTACCTAAATACAATATTCACAGTGCAATGAATGTGAATGAAAAATTATACTCGTTAAAATGTAAAGAGAATGACAGTGTAACCAAAATCGGTTTAAATCATAATACAGTCGGCGCAAAAAAACTTGAGACGCCAAAAAACTTGGGCGGGAATAACGTCCTTAGCTGTTTTGACAATTTCGGTGGGAGCGATTGAATATTTTTACGTTTTTTGTATATCTGGCAGTGTATTAGGGTTTCTGCTGTAGATTCCTCGCTCCTGCCCACTCTGGATCTTCCAAGTCATCATAGGAAGAGGTTGTTGTGTTTGGTTATCCAACCTTCCTACACCCCCATTCGCCCCCCCATCTTCTACCTGTTCAGTTCTTGAGTCAGAAAACATCATATATACTCAATTTATGAGGATTTTTATGTAGGGGAGAGCGGTGATGATTCGGCCACTTTTTTCAAAAATATTTATAGAAAAAAAAGTTTAGGAAGTAGTGTAATTTTGTTTATCTCAAAATGCTCCCTCATCATTTGGCTCTTTAGCCTGGTGATATCAGACCCAGAGCTGTTTTCGATTTTTACCAGTGAATGACGAAACACAAGTTTCTAAATCATAAGAACATAAGAACATAAGAAAATAAGGAAGCTACACGAGGCCGCGAGGCCTACACGTGGTAGTTCCTGTCACCTAACACTACCTACATCCACCTTTCATTCCCATCCATGAACCTATCCAGCCCCTCTTTAAAGCTCCCTAATGACTCAGCACTAACTACCTGTCTAAGCTGAGACCATTCCATTCATTCACCACCCTATTTGTGAACCAGTTTTTCCCTATTTCCTTTCTAAATCTACGCTTTTCCAGCTTGAATCCGTTACTTCTTGTTCTACCCTGGTTAAAAGCCGTAAGAACTTTTCCTACCTCTCCTTTATTAAATCCCTTTATCCACTTAAAAAACTTCTATCAGATCGCCCCTTATTTTGCGTCTCTCGAGTGAGTGTAATTTTAATAACTTCAATCTCTTCTCATAACTAAAGTTACGCATCCCTTGTATCATTTTGGTCATCCTTCTCTGCACTGTTTCTAACAAGTTTCTAACATCCATCCTGTAATATGGAGACCAAAACTGAACCGCATAGTCTAGGTACATGAGGCCTGACTAGAGCCAGATAAAGCTTTAGAATAACTTCCGCACTTCTACTTTTAATACTTCTGGTAATGAATCCTAATACTCTATTAGCTCTATTTCTGGCCTCAATACATTGTTTCCTAGGTCGGAGGTCTGGGCTCACCCTCACTCCAAGATCTTTTTCACCTTCTGATCTTTTCAGCGATACATTGCTTATGGTGTATCTATTACCAGGGTTTTTTCTACCAACATTCATAACGCTGCATTTATCAATATTAAATTCCATCTGCCATCTGACTGCTTACTCGTTAAGTTTATCTAAGTCTCCCTGCAATATGTTTACATCAGACTGTGATCCAATAATCCTACCTACCTTAGTATCATCAGCAAACTTGCTGATATCACTGCTAATCCCACTATCCAAGTCGTTGATGTAAATAAAAAATAGTAATGGACCCAAAACAGACCCTTGTGGAACTCCACTTGTCACCAGTCCCCATTCAGATTTAGAACCATTAATTGAACCTTTGTTGCCTATTACTTACCAGCTCGATCAATAAAGAACCCCCCCCATTATCCAGACCTTTTAAACCTTTTTAAAGTCGCCGTGGGGTACTTTGTCAAATGCCTTACTAAAGCCATATTATTATATCATAATCCTTATCTTATCTGCCGCCCATAAATCGTCCGAACCCCCTTTACCCTGGTGATCGATGGCCCGGGCCAGATGGGTGGATGGTACGGATCGTATTATGGGCAACATTTTAAAGATAATGTGACGGTTTGGGTAAAAAAACAAAAAATCATCAGTTCAAACATTTTTTTATACTCACGTAAAAAAAATGCAAATTTTTAAAAAAAAAATAAAAATAATTAAACCAAAATTTATCCAAAATTATGGACAATTGGTTTCCCTATCTCCCTTAAACAAACAAAAATAGTCGTGAAGTGTGCTTTTTGGAAACCCCCATACTTTTCAGCAGCTTCCTCATAGATTTTTCCACTTTTTTTATAATATTTTCGTAAAAGCAGCTGCAGAGCAGCTTCATCTCTCTCCCCTGTTCTTTTTCTTTTTATATTTCCTCCCCATGATGGTGGTGGGGGGTCTGAAAAAAAAGGGGAAACAAGTTGTTTTAATGTAGAATATTAATATGTTATACTATTTTAGAAAAAAAAAACGAGATATTTTTAATAAATTTAATATCTAAAGAAAATATTGTATACTTTTATACAAAAAAAATTTTTAAACAAAAAAAACGATAAAATGTACCCCCAGGTTAATAAAAAAAATTTCTGTTTCACTTAAGGTTCAAAAACATACATGCTTCAAAGAATAATTCAGATGAAATTTGGCTTAGTGAGGGTTTTCGAAAATGACGCCCCAAATCCCCCCACAAATGCCCCGAATCACCCCCAACACTATAAAAATTAGAGGGCTACACTCACTTTCCAAACACGAGGTAAGCATTGTATTTTACGAAATATCTTCGTTAGGCAACTGTTTTCACCATTGCTGGGGGGGGAAAACAGAAGGGCGGGGGGCGCGGCGTGATGTTTATTGGAGACTTAACCTCTAATTACAGAGAGCTGACAGGACGATGGTCAGCCTCGCCGGATCACAATGCCCCCCTGGGGTGATGCTGAGATGTGGGGGGAAGATAGGGTTGCCACACACCCCCCCCACCCCCCCCCAATTTACACAAATAGCCACGTGGGGGGTGTAAATAAAAAAAACAGAAACATTTGAAAAACGAGTGAAAACCGAGGGATACAAACAAATTTTGTGATATGTGTGGGCACTCAGTGTGTTCCCTGAGGGGTGGCGTATCTAACACGTAGCTAGCGGTGGCGTGGTGCCGTTGTGGCTTTGGGGCCCTTCCTTGGTGGGCGGGGTGGGCCAGGTCGCTGTTGCCCCGTCGTCGTGCCCCCCTGAAGCACTGCGAGGGGGCGCAAGTGGCCCGGTTCCTGGGGTTGGGGGCGCCCCTGCCGCCACGCCCCAAAGTACTGCCTGGGTGCCGTAGTCTCCGGGGACAGTGCCTGCGCGATCCCAGCCCCCCACCCCGGGGGGTTTAGGATGCGGGTCCGTAGGCCGGGCGTGAGGGCTCGGGGTTTTGGGGGGTTTTTGGGGTCATGCCGGGAAGCTGCACTGCCCAGAGGGGGCCCAGGGCCCCTTTTTCGCCTCCCGCCCCCGCAGCCACGCCCATCGCTCGCTCCCTCATGAGCGACGTGTCCACAGGTTGGCGTTCCCGCACGACGTCCTGTGATCGGGGGGCTGGGGAGGCTTCGGACCCTGCGGGGGGGTGTTGAGGGACGCATGATGGCCCATGCAGCGGCGTCGGTGTCCAGGGAGCCGTTCCCGGGCCCGTGTTGCCGCTTAAAACAACCTTTGGCACACTGACTGCCGCCTCTGCGCGGCCCCTTAGACTGGGGTAATGTGGGATGGACCCCCAGCCGCACACGCCAGGGTCAGGAACCCCTGGTTCCTGGCTGGGAGGGTTTGTTCCCCCACCACGACAGCTCCTCTGGGATGCCGAAGCGCTTGAACCATCTCGGAACACCGTGATGAGGCGTGCCGGTGGCGTCGCCGACAGGTCTCCACTTCGGCCACCCGAGGCCTGTAGCGACGGGGAAAGGGGTGGCCGCCAGTTGAAATAAATCAGCCACCACTTGCTGGAATGGGTCTGCGGGGGGGGGGGGGTGGGCAAGGGTTTCGCAGGGCTTGAGGGGGGGTGCTAGCATACCCCACATTGGCGCCCCCTTTGCTCCACCTCCGCGTCAAACCCGGCCCGTAGACTGACTTGCCTCCCCGCGTAGATTGAGTCCCTGCCTGGGGGCCCCGCATGAGGGGTTCGCGAGGACGCACGCCTCGGCCCGCAGGTATGACCAGCCGCGGGGGTTTCTCGTACAGGTGTAAAGGGCGGGTTCCCTTTGGGAGGAGAGGGGCGCCGCATCTTGAAATACTGCGGGGGGCGAGCGGCTCCCCCCCCTTTTTTTGCCCCGCCGTCATTGGTAGTTCCCCCCAAAAGGGCCGGGATCCTCCGTCCCGTGCAGCCCTTCCTCCACTTTATGAAGGTCCCCAACATGCCCCCCCTCTCCTCGCTGCCGCCCCGGGCCGTGGCTGCGGTCATGGCTGCGCATACCAGCCCCTTTTCGCTTGTCCGATCCTTTTGACCCACCCCCGACAGGATCGGGAGGCGACAAGGCGTCTGCCGCACAGTTTGGTTCGCCCTTCGGTATTGATGCGGGGAAGGTGAACATTAGCGTCTTCTCTTTTAGGTTGAGGATCCGGGGGGGGGCTATGTCCTTTGTTCCTGTTCCCCAAAATCCTTGTAAGGGCCTTTTTCGTGACGACTTTGGGGTTTTTTCAGCCAAGGGGGGAAAGAGGGGGTGCCTTCTTTAGGCAAGGCAGTTTGGGAAGGCTTCCCCTCGAGGGGTTTCGTATTTTCCCCTCGGCCGTGGAGATGTCGGTGCCACAAGCAAAGTTTCCACCCGCCAGGGCAGCCCCTAGCGGCGACTTTCCGAGACACACTCGCAGTACCTGGCGGACAAGGAAGCCAATACCCTGGCGACTGTTTTGTCATGAGGATGCTGAGGGCGCGACACATCATAGAAGCGCATCCCTCGGCCGCCAATCCCAATTTGTGCTTTTGGCGGAGGGAAAGGCCCTCCAACTGCTTTTTCCCATTTCACTGCCTTTCCCCCCCGGGGGTTTTGGAGCTCCCTGAAGGCTCCATGACAGGGGCGACCGCCAGGAAGGGCGCGGGCCCCCGGTTAATAGGGCCCAACCCTGACCGCACGTCAGTCAGGGTGGGCCCGGGCGGGCATCTTGAGTCGGTTATTCTGTTGACGGGTCGCGGTTTTGGGTGGTACCCTTCCCCGCCCCGGAGGGAGCCGGCAAAGGGGACGCTCCTCCTGCAGAAGCGGAACTTGTCAGGTCGCAGGGTGACACAGCTCTCCATGTGTAATGCCCGTTATTCGGAAGAGATAGGATGGGAATTCCTATCATACAATTCCCGGGTTATGCCCGTAAGCAATTCAATCTTTTAGTTTCTCGTGAAATTTATCTTCCTTCTTTCATTCTCACTTCTATCTTCCTCCCTTCCTTTCACTCCCCCCCCCCCCCGACATTCCGGGTACGAGTCAAAATTCGTGGGACACTTATTTCGCGATCATCGATAACTAAGAGGTTCAAAACTTTTCATCCTCCCCTCACCTTTCCTATCAGATCAAGGAACACTCCTAGATTCTTAATGTCCTTCAAAATAGTCACCATAGTGGAAGATCACGGTCATACATGGATGTGTTAGTCCAGTTATTCGCTAAATTGAAAGTCTACCAAATTTCTATTCAAACTCCCATACCACGTCGCTCTAAAAGACGCGTTCGTAGGCTTGAACGAAAGAAATAAAACACTTTCCCCCGGATATTAGATTAAACATATTAAATCTTCTATATCAAAGTAACAGAACTGTATATAGGCAGCCCTTTCATAGGTACACTTGTTTCATTAGTTAATTAGTCATTCAGGGTCTATAAGCTCTTCAGGAGAGGCCAAGTTCAGGGTATCCAAACATCCCCTTTCTTCCCGCCTCGCCTTAGTCACCCTCGAGGGAGGCAGTCTCTCATCCACTCCCCTACAGGTAAGACGTACGGCGTTTTCGCTCCTTTTTCCCCCCCCCCCCTTTCCTTGTTATAATATTTTTTATCTATATTTCCAAATATGGGTACAGTTGTTCAGTTTCACTAACGCATAGGAGGCCTGCCCCATCCTTATAGGTGTTATTAAGAGAGTCTCTCATCCACTCCCCTACAGACTCAGACGGACGTCTCAGTCGGGCCAAAAATCCCGTCACATGGTTTTTTTCAAGTGAAACGCAAACAACATTCTTACTCTTATATTCCCCTCTTATATTTTCCATGTATACTTATAAGTATTCAGCGGTATGTTACCTAAGTGAAGGATAATTCATTAATAGGATTCAGTGAGGGAGGTTATGCTCATAAGAGCTTCCCTTCATCAGATGGGAAGAGCTTTCCTTTATCAGATGGGAAGAGCTTTCCTTTATCAGAGTGTAAAGTTTTCTTATATCAGATTAGAGCTTTCCTGTGTTAGGGTGGAGAGCTTTCTTGTGTTGGATTAGAGCTTATATGTTTGTCTGTGATCTCAAACAAGAGACATAATACTTCAGAATGAATAAATAGGATGATGTTTCAAATATAGTTCTTGTGTTTATTGCAAAAACCCCAGGTGATTATTCTGTGTTAGGACAGTAATTCCCCACACTTCCAAAAGAGTGTCAGCCTTACTCGGTATAATTCCACGTATCAACCACGACTACCAAGATAAATCTAATATATATATATCTATTCAAACATGCCCAGGAAGTAAAACCATAGACCTACCTGCCTGAGCTGGTGGCAGCACTTCCCCTTACCCCTTAACTCATACCCTTTTCCCTTAACCCCTACCCCTTTCCCTTAAGTTCATTCCCATTTCAGTACTCTCCGCAGCGAGAAGTGTTCGTACTATAATCAAATAGTGAAGTCATAAGACAAAGTTCAATTCTCAATCCAAGTTTAAATCAATGAAAAATCCTAACCAATTAATATCATTAAATAACAAAGGCACCAGGAATAAAGAAACTTCATAGGAAAATCCTGGCAACACACATGCACCTCTGGAGAAAATTGTATGTGTGCCAGAAGGCGTCGCTGACGCTGCTGTCGTGGAGTAGAGTGTCGTCCACGCACTTGAGCTTCCTGGGCACGTCGGTGATGGTGTCGTCAAAACGCTTTGTGAACGCGTCCTGCGAAGCGCAGTGGCCCATGGGGGTGCGGCGGTACCGGTAGCGCCCCCAGGGGGTGATGAATGTTGTGAGCTTGCGGCTCTCCTCGTCGAGGGGGACCTGGTGGTAGCCCGAGTATGCGTCCGCTATGGTCTTAAATGTATGTTTGGGCACGCTAGAGACGAGATCGAAGGGCGGTCTGGTGTGGTGTGTCTCTCTGAGGCTCGCACGGTTAAGGCGCTGAAAGTCGACCGTGCGACGGGGCCTTCCGTCCTTTTTTGGCACTACCACCATTCTGGAGCACCATTCGGTGGGCTCGCCTGCGGGCACCGCCTCGATGATGCCCTTGTCAACATCGTCGTCCAGCTGTCGTCGTACCTTGTCAAAGAAGTGGAGCGGGACTGAGGCTGGGACGTGGACTGCGTGGGGGCGTGTGTCGGGCCGTAGGTGGACGTGGTGAGGCGGACCGCTCATCTCTGGTAGCGGCGTGCGTCCCATGGCAAACACAGTGCGCCCGAAGTGCTCCAAGAACCATTTCTCGAGGCGATCGACGTTTCTCCTCTACAAGTTCGTGAGGTGGCGATTCCGGGCGACGTGGGTCTTGTGGGGTGTCTGATGGCTCCACAGCACACACACTGGTGGGTGAAAGGGGGCGCGGGAAGGTGTGATGGACCAGGCGAAGGGCCTTGCATGCCTTGAGCGATAGGTAGAGTTGCTGCACGCCTTCGGCTATGTAGATGCACTCTGTGGTGGAGACAGTCCCCACGGAGACCTGACAGGTGATGGTTCCCAGGAGGCGCATGCTGCCCCCGGCAACGTGGGTGACTGCCGTGGGTGTAGCCTGGAGCTGACGTTGGGATATGCCGAGGTCCCCCAACAGTAGGCGACCCGCCACAGACACTTGCGCCCCAGTGTCCACCATGCTGTGTGTAGGGACACGTGGCGCGAGGGCGTGAGCAGCTGATCACAAACGGGCACGCGACGCCGCCATCTCCACTCCTCCAACGATCACTGCACCGGAGGTGGGGGTGAAGTTCGATGATGGGCGGGGGCGACGAGCGCCGCCCTGGGGGGTGAGGGCCGGACACAGGCGCCAGAAGTGCCCCTTCTGGCCGCAACAACGGCATGTCGCTGCAAACGCTCTGCACTGACGCCCACCTGTACACTCAGATTCACCGCCTGCGTCCCCGCCGGACTCCGTCTTGGCGGGTTTTTCCTTGTCCGCTAAGCCGGCGCGCGGGGCCCGCTGCCGCCACCTCGTGGTGTGGAGCCATGACGGGCGGGGGTATTGTGTCACCGACCCCCACACTGGCTACGTAGCTCGAAGGTTGGTCACTCGCCTTTTTCGCGGCCTCAAAAATTTCACACACGCGAACTATTTCACTGAATGACTCGAGGCGTGGGAAGCAACGCAACACCCCCGCTTTCATGTTGCGATCACGTAGCCCCATCACTATTTTCTTGCTGAGCATGTACTCCTCTAAGGGGCACTGGCACTCAGGGCACCTAAAGCCGCACTCGTTCGCTTTGGCGCGGCACTGGGAGATATACGCACACACACTGTCACTCGATGCCTGTGCTAGAGAGAAGAATTCCGCCCACGCTCCGATGATACAGCGTGTACCGATCACCACGCTTCTCACAACGTCGATTGCCTCCGTGGTTGAGAGTTGCCTGAACACTTGCTTGCCCAGGCGCGCGTCGATGCGCTGTTGTACCTCTGTGTTACAAAGGAGGCGTACATAAGGTGCTGCTGTGGGTGCCGCCCAACCGCAGATGCTGCTGTAGTCCTCTACGGTGGTGGCCCATGCCTCAAACGTTGCCGGCGACATGCCCACGGTCGCTCCCCCTGGTCCTGGAGGAGGTGGTGGGCGATGCTGCCGGGTCGTTGGCCAGAGTTGCTGCTGAGTGGCTGGTGTGATGTCGGGGCTTGGTGTATAACGCGTGGCGTTGTGGTATGGCGGAAGGTTGGACCACGCGGCTGTTGCCACGCGCCCGCTACCTGCCGGAGGCGTCTCTACGCCGCCCATGCCTTCCTCCATGAGCCCCTGAAGATACTGCGCCATGCTGGGGTTGGAACACAGAAGGGCTGGGGGTGCGGCGTGATGTTTATTGGAGACTTAACCTCTAATTGCAGAGAGCTGACAGGACGACTGGTCACTGCCTCGCCGGAGTCACAACTGCCCGCCTCGGGTGACGCTGAGATGTGGCGGGAAGATGAGGGTTGCCACACACCCCCACAACCATAATAATACACAATCTGATACTTGTCATATTCATGGAGGTATAGCTTACGACACACATGCAAAATATAACATAGAAGGTGCAAAAAAACATAAAAACTTACCTGCATCAAAAAGTATGGCGCCGGTAAACAAAGTTTCGCATTTTCACGCCAGATCTCACGGCGCTAGGTCCCATACATTTTTCAGGAAATGCAATGTCCG
>JACEEZ010001895.1:157500-165000 GCA_016584305.1 Chionoecetes opilio
CTGTTTTATCTTTCAGCGGTACCAACACTGAGAATTGAGTAAAATGATCAATGGCTACCAACAGGTATTGATAACCGTATTATTGACCGGGTATTGTATTGTCTCCCAAGATCCTTTCGGTGTAGGATAGGGTAGCATAGGGGCAGGTTTTCCAACTGAACCCTTAATTTCAGCACAAAACTCACATTTATTTATGTGTGCGAAAAATATCACGGCACATGTATGGCCAAAAGCATTCCAAACGTGCTTGGTGCAAGCATCTACTTTCCCTGGGTGGCCAGCAAGGCTAGAATCATGTAAAAGGAAAAGGAATTTTGGTATCAGTGTTGAAGGTACTACCAGTTGAGTAATCTGGCGTTTTGGTTCCTATTTTGTCGTAAGATATGTATCTCTCACCAAAAGATTATATTGAACCCTAAATTCACATAGACAGACAGGTAGTTTTTGTAATTGTGTATCATCTCCTGACTCCAAGGAGTAAATGATGGGAGCACATAAGGGATCATTTCGCCGTTCCTCCTCAATATTGGGAATAGCAATTTGGGCGTCATGTTTTGGTTGCTCAGTCGTCGCGGCCATAAGTGCAATATTTCGTGATAAGGAGTTTGCTACTAAATTTACTTTACCTGGTAGATACTTAAATTTTGGCTGGAAGTCTAGTATTATCAGGCGCAGGTATACTTTGTGGTTAAGGTTAGGTTAGGTTTCATTTAAACCTATAAGGTTAGGTTAGGTATAGTTTGTGGTTAAGGTTAGGTTAGGTTTCATTAAAACCTATAAGGTTAGGTTAGGTTTCATTAAAACCTATAAGACCCTGACAAATTTTTCCAGGCCAAGTTTTATTGCTTTTTCTGATGGAGATACAATGTTTTTAATGGAAACGGTAGTTTCCATAACTACCATAAAATACGGAGATTTTTTGTTTTGTTTTGAAAACTGGTAGATGTACGATATGTTGGGTGGGCAGCGGCATCACGAGCCCATTGCACAGTGAGAGGCAGTAGCTGACCCACGGTCCTATTCTAAGCAGTGGCTGTACTGGGGGTCCAAATAAACCTGTAATCCGCCCTACCCTATTCTTCAAGACCCCGTACATGGCGAAGTGAGTGCTCGAACAACTCGTGTCGCTCATCATGGCCGCTTCCAGACCAAGATTCACCACACCTACCTCCAGACGTCGTCAAGACACAGCCGGTGCTTCCCTGCGTCCTACACCAGCCGGCCGCCCAGGCCCCGGGCCTAGCGTCGGCGTGCAGGAGGTGATGGACTGGCTGATTACCTCCACACGCCCACGTAGCCGTGACCCCTGGACACGGTGGCCAGAAAGCTGTGGCTTCACCGCCGAAATGTGATGCAGACATGACGGCGGCAGCTTTCCGGACGTGGAGGAAGTCGATGGAGGCATGTATGAAGCTGAACGAGTGGACGCCTGCAGTGGCAGTCATCCACATACGCCTGAACTGCATCCCCAGGCTACAACAAGCCATTGACACAAGACACCCGGGTGGCACTTGGGAAACGCTATCACCGGAACAGGCCCTGAACGCCATCGGTGAGTTAGTGCTTCAGTCTACTAACCTAAGCCGTACGGTGGAGCAGTTTTTTCAGCAGCAGGCAAGGTGAGGGTGAGCCCATGAAGGATTACTTTCAGAAGTGCACGGCAGAGGCGGTGGAGTGCCAGTTTCGGTGCCCCACGTGTGATACAGACTTGTCGGACTACATGCTGCTCCGTAAGGTCATGGTAGGCCTCAGTGACCCGGCTCTGAAAAAGGAAGTGTTTCAGGGGTGCCATAGCTTTAACAGTATGGATCAGTTACAGCAAAAGTGTTTTGCTCATGAGGCAGCAGTGCGCGACGCCGTTGTATGGTGTCGTGCGGCTGGCAGCGTAGTAGCGTCGACAGCGAGCCGGGCCTCCACAGATGACGAGACAGAGGAGTGCGTGGCCGCTGTTCGCGCCCCAACACAGCGCCAGCAAGCACCTCACGCGAGCTGGCTCAATTGTGGCTACGCACATGGCCCTGGTAAAGGCGTCGCCCAAGCCCACTGAGGTGCCCTTTCCCCCGCTGGAGGAAAACGCTACAAGGCTGGAGGAGTGGTTGCTACAGCACTTTTCGCCAACCACCTTCAACACAACCAGGTCCCCCCTTCCAGTGATGGCGGGACCTCCCCACCACATCCACCTCGTGCCAGGTGCTGCCCCATACGCCTGTCACACCCCTGCAACCGTTCCGAAGCACTGGGAGGCCGAAGTGAAGGCACAGTTAGAAGAGGACGTCAGTAGGGGCGTCATTGAGCCGGTCCCTGTCGGCGAGGCCACAGACTGGTGCGCGAGGATGGTGGTGGTGGCGAAAAAGACCGGTCATCCAAGACGCACCGTGGACTTCCAACGCCTAAACGCATGCTGTAAGAGGGAGACGCACCACACAGCCGCACCTTTCGACATGGTTTCTGGGGTGCCGGTGCACACTTACAAGACAGTCGCCGATGCCTTTTGGGGGTTCCATCAGGTGGAACTGGATGGAACTTTCGACCGGAAAGTCGACGCCTTACCACCTTCATAACGCCCTGGGGCCGTTTCAGATACCGGAGGACGCCCATGGGGCACTGTTCGGCGTCTGACGCATACACCAAGCGCCTTGATGATTCCGTCCAGGACACCCTGCGCAAATACAAGTGCGTAGATGACACGCTACTCTACGACACTTGTGTGGAGGACGCGTTCTGGCATACTTACGAGTTTCTGGACACGTGTGCCAGAGCAGGAATCACCTTGAAACCAGAAAAATTTAGGTTCTGCCGCAGGGAGGCAGAATTCGTGGGTTTCCATCTGGGATGGGAGCACTACCAGCCCACGTCAGAGCGCTTGGCAGCCATCAGGGAGTTTGCCATGCCAGACCGACCCACCATCACTGACATCAGATCCTGGCATGGCATTGTTAATCAACTGGCGCCATTCCTGGCCACCGCGTCTGTCATGGAGCCTTTCCGAGAGCTCCTCAAGAGGCCAGCAGGTAAGCGTGTCTACTGGGACGACCAACTACGCCAGAAGTTCCATCAGGCGCAGGCCACCCTTTGCCAGTTGGCGAAGGATGGGCTTGTCTATTACGACAAGTCCAGGCCCACGGCAGTCGTGACGGACTGGTCCAAGGAAGGGCTAGGATTTGTGGTCCTACAGCAACACTGCGCCTGTGCTTCACCGAATACACCGTTTTGTTGCAGGGGGGGATGGCGCCTGGCCCTCTGCGGCAGCCGCCACCTGAGTCCAGCAGAAGCAGGGTACTCGGCAGTCGAGGGAGAAGCTCTGGCGGTAGCGTGGTGTCTGCGCAAGGCCAGGCTGTTTCTCCTAGGATGCCCCAACCTCCTTGTGGTGACGGACCATCGCCCCTTAGTGGGTTTGTTCTAGGACAGGTCCCTCGCGGAGGTGTTGAACCCCAGGTTGCTCCGCCTGAAGGAAAAGACGCTGCACTACCGGTTTGCGATAAAGTATTTGCCGGGCAAGCAGAATAACGCGGCTGACTCCTTGTCGCGATTCCCTGCTCTCAAAGCGGCACCAGACGTAGACGACATGGACCAGGAGGAAATAGCGGCTGCAGTGTGGGCGGTGATGTCAGCAGCACTGGAACATGACAGCCCTGTTACCATGGACGAGGAGATGGTGGCCAAGGCAGCATTGGAGGACCCAGCATATCAACTGCTGTTCAACAAGGTGATGTCGGGAGACTGGCACCAGCACAAAGCACAAGCAGCACCTTGTCTGTGTCCGTACTTTACGGTGAGGGACAGGTTGGCAGTGGTTGGGAGCCTGGTCACCTACACGTTTGGTGGTGGGAGTGTGCGCCTTGTAGTTCCAGCCCCGCTCCAGCACCGTGTCGCCTCTATAATCTTCATGCTGGACACCAGGGCCTCGACTCCATGCTACGTAGGGCTAGGCAGTCGGTTTACTGGCCGGGCATGGAGGGGGACCTGCAGCACCATCGTAACCTGTGCCAGGATTGTGAGAAGCACACACCCTCCCTACCTCCGGAGCCGCTGGTCATCACGCCACCGCCAGATTACCCCTTCCAGCAGGTAGTCGCAGATATGTTTCAGCTGGAGGGGAACTCTTACCTTGCCTATGCTGACCGCCTCACTGGCTGCTTGGAGCTGGCCCACTTCCCGAGTAGCACCAGCTCAAGCAAGATCATCACCCGCCTGAGGAGGTTCTTCGCAAGGTGGGGGGCGCCAGAAGAGATTTCCACGGACGGCGGCACCAACTTGGCCAGCAGCGAGATGGCCACTTTCCTCAGGACTTGGGGGGTCAAGGTGCGGCTTTCCTCGGCGCACTATCCCCAATCCAACGGCAGGGCAGAGAAGTAGCAGTTAAAGCTGCGAAGAGGCTCCTCAGGAGTAACACTGGCCCCGGGGGCAGCCTGGACAATGACCGGGCATCAAAGGCCCTCCTGCAATATCTCAACACACCGCTAAGGGACGTGAACAAGTCTCCAGCACAGCTCGCCACCGGCCGACAGCTGCGGGATGGCGTTCCCCTGGCAAAACAACACTACAGGGTCGACCAGCACTGGAAGAAGAACCTGAGGCAGAGAGAGCGAGCAATGACGAGGACCCAGGACGAACTTCCTCAGGCGAGAGGACGGGTGCACCACCAGCTCCCACCATTAGAGCCTGGTACACGAGTGTGGATACAAGACGCAGACAGCAAATTGTGGGACAGAACCGGAATCATAGTTGTGTCCCGCCCCTACCGGCAGTACGCAGTGAGGCTGATAGGCAGTGGCTGGATCTCCATACGGAACAGACGCCATCTGCGGCAAGCGCAGACGCTCATCACTGCGACTCCACCACCAAGTTCAGGGCAGGATGGTGCAGACGGATCAGGGACACCGGGCCCTGGTAGCACAATCCGGGACATTAACCATGCTACCGATAATACGACTACCACCCGCCCTCGTCGGGAGCGTAGGCATCCTGTACGGTTGCAGGACTATGCAATGTAATGTGGGATAGCTGCATGGTCGGAGTTATTGCTTGCAGCTGTAACATCATGTTTTTGTCTTTTTTATTTCTTCTAGGTAGTTTTGATATTCTAGTTTTTTTTTTAGGACATAAACTTTTTGTCTGGTGTAATTTTCTTATATTATTGTGCGGCGCCACAGGATTTTTTTTTTTTTTTTTTTTAAGCTACTGTCTTCAGTTACGTTAATTGTACCTTTAACTGGGGGGGAAGATGGTAGATGTACGATATGTTGGGTGGGCAGCGGCATCACGAGCCCATTGCACAGTGAGAGGCAGTAGCTGACCCACGGTCCTATTCTAAGCAGTGGCTGTACTGGGGGTCCAAATAAACCTGTAATCCGCCCTACCCTATTCTTCAAGACCCCGTACAAAAACTATGGTTTTGCGCAAAATAAAACTATCTCCATTAGAAAAAGCATCTATTTTAGGCCAGGAAAAATCGGTGTCTCTGAAAAAGACCGCGAAATCCTCGTCCATTATTACCACCTCTACTGGTCCGTGCATTGCTGGCCCACTCTGTGCTGAACCTGCCACCACCTCCTACTCAACCCATCAGCCCACACTCCCTGGTTCCATCCTGGCTGGACATTTCCCCCGATGGTTGCCCTGACTATCCCAGATCTTCCGCCCAAACACTCAGCTGGCATCCTGGCAGCTCCTTTATTCCGTCAACTAGACATGTCACTCTACCACAATCACTTGAAGATCTACACTGATGGCTCGAACTCCCCCACCATTCCGTCTACAGGCGCTGCCGTCTATGACCCTCACTCTAAGATCTGCAGGACGTGGCGGCTGCCCCCTGAAACTGATGTTCTGACAGCGGAACTCTTTGCCATCCGACAGGCAGTGACTTACCTTGACACCACCTACGCTCCAGCCAGAGCTGTGATCTACACAGACTCTCTCTCCTCCCTCCATCTCTTCCTCTCCCGTCGCCCGGCATCCTGCACAGCCCTGGTTCACTCCTTTCTACTCCTCTCCCTCGTGTCAGTGGGCTGGACGATCACCTTGCAGTGGGACCAGGTGGGTGCCTTCCCACCAGGGTTGCCAGGTGTTTCTCTCTTAAACAGGCCAAACATTTGGCTAAAAAGGCCAATTTTAAGGCCAAACCCATATTTTGCCAATATCACTGCAATCAATCAATACAAATTGACGAACCGATTAAATGTTTAGGGTTGCAAATGGAAGACTGATATTTTTTTACCGACGTCTCTTCGTAATGGGCCCCAGACA
Source organism: Chionoecetes opilio (assembly GCA_016584305.1). Classification (NCBI taxonomy): domain Eukaryota; kingdom Metazoa; phylum Arthropoda; class Malacostraca; order Decapoda; family Majidae; genus Chionoecetes; species Chionoecetes opilio. Next base: position 163,750 of record JACEEZ010001895.1, read on the forward strand.
TAACTACGTCACGGTCATGGTTTGTTTATATCGGTGCATTGTGGGGATAAGTCGGGGTCGCCGCGGGTGGACCTAAGAAGGGAAAACTACGGCGATGGAAGAATTTCGAGTTATTTTGCGCGAAATTGATATTCCAGGTGCTATATTACTGTGCTCTGTTCTCGTTGAGAACACTATAGAGAAGACCTGAGGTAATGGCTGATGTGCAGAGGCTTCTAAACCAAGAAAACAGAGTCATAACAGAGCCTCGTCAAAAGGTAAGCAACTGGTAGGTACGTAATGTGTCCCTACCACTTGCTTACTTCTTAATGAGACTCTGCTGTGACTGTTTTCCTGGTTTAGAAGTCTTTGCACATCAACCATCACCTCAGATCTTGTCTATGTTGTCAGCGAGCACGGAAATATAGCACCTGGAATATCAATTTCGCCCAAAACAACTCGAAATTTTTTCATCGTCGCAGTCTTCTCTTTGTAGGTTGTACATATTCATGGTTATGATAGTATTAAAATACCTTATTAATTGAGTTCCTTTTGTTGTCTTTCCTCATAATAAGTAGTGGTACATCATGGTTTAAGTGTTACTTGACGAGCCAATGAATACTCTTGGTTACCGGTCATTTCGCCCACAAGACATTTCGCCCACATGCAAGAGTCAATTCGCCCACATGTAAGAGTCAATTCGCCCACTCTAAAGTCAATTCGCCCACACGATCCATGTCACGGAGTCATGTAACTATATCTTCCTCTGGCAGAAATGGAATGAACCACCAGTAACCTTGGGCGAAATGACGGTAAACTTCTAGTGTTTGCCCATACTCTCCCACTTCCCCCAAACAAGTTTGGGGACCTGTGGAAATGCGGGGTTTTCGGGTGGGGAACAAATTATGCGTCGGAAACACGTTATTAAAGAGTTGTGTAGGGGGGGTAAAATTCCCTAGATCTAGGGTAATTTCCTTATATCTAGAGAAAATTGCCTAACCAAAATAAACCTAACCTAACCAAAATTAACCTACCCTAGCAGGGGGCTTGACCCACCGATAACCTAACCTAACCAAATCTAACCTAACCTAACCAAATCTAACCTATCCTAACCAAATCTAACCTAATCATATCTAACCTAAACTACCCAAATCCAACCTACCCTAACCTAACCTAAACAAATCTAACCTAGCTAACCTCCTAGCGGGGGTTGAGGGGGTTCTCGACACACTAAACAAATATAACCTAGCCTCCTAGCTCCTAGACTCCATA
>JACEEZ010001895.1:167500-235000 GCA_016584305.1 Chionoecetes opilio
AATCCCTCGTAAGGGACAACTTACGAGTGTATGGCTACAATAACCTTACGAGGGTGGGCTGAGGGAGATGCTCGTACCGAGCCGTCACTCCCGTACGGTTATCGGTGGCCTCTGGGTGGGGAATATAGGGGTATTCTAGGGATATGTGTGGGGAAATTCTGCTGACCAATCACAGAGCAGCGCCTCGCATAACGCGGCCTTATCTAGCCAATCATCATGCTCTCAGCTGTCAGGGAGCCCGATAAATAAATTTAAAGACAATTCAAATGCCGCTGTTGTTCTAAAATCGGCCCCTTTCGGAAATCATCCCGCGGACGCTTATTTAACCTAAATAACTCTACAAAACTTAACACAAACCTATCATAAACCTTACCTAACCTAAACCAGACCTAAACATAACTTAACCTAAACCTAAAAACTATGTTTGCCGGTGTTGAGCTAAGATCGGCTGATTTCCGAAATAGGGCCGATTTTAGCTCACTATCGCCAGAATGTTACGATAATACATAGCTGCCATATTAGCCTTTCAGCGTAATATTCTCCCGCTGATTACTACAGAGACGTACCCAGGGTATACCTTGATGCGCTGATCATAGGTTCGAGTCCCGCGTGCCCGAAATTAGGATCTATAGACCACTGCTGGCCCGCGCCGTACGTAAACCGTATCGGTGGCCCTGGCGGTACTCTGTTGTAGTGGACGAGAACTGCGCGTTCGCTCTTTAGGTCAGACAACACACTGGGGGGCTAACACCTCACTGTGACACACGTGACACTTGTGTGCAAGGATAGTATAACTTTATAATATCCTTGCTTGTGTGTATACGTGCGTGTGTACTAGTACGTCAGACATTTGATACCACCACCACCACCACCGGATCATTATAGCGGCCAAACTTGTATGATGAACTATACGTTTTGATTCAAGAAGTCGACCGATATATATATTTAATATATAGGTTTGCCCTGATATGAATTTATTACATGTATAGGTATTGTATGTTAAATATGATATATATGGAGTCAATGATGCAATAAACACATCACATTTCAAACAGGCAAGCATGAAATGGCTCTATAATACACAATAAACATAAAATATAGTGATACAACTTGTTTGTTTATGTCTTGTCACTTCAAATTTCACTCCCTTAGGGAGTTAAGGGTGCTCCAGACCACCCTTAGCCTCGCGGTCCCGTACCAAGTGAGAAAACGGTTTGAGCATCTCCCTTAGAGGCGCTACGAGGTAAAAGTCCCCTAAGCTTTCGGATGCAGCGGTGGAGCACCACGACTGTGAGGGAGTACCCTCTAGACGGAAACAAATAAACAAGTAAACAAGTAAGGTAATACTTACGGGCCCGTAACTCTTTCGAGCATCTCCCCCCAGGCAATATCCGGGGCAACGAGGTTGCTGATGCTGCTGCCAAGATGGCTCTCTCTGAGGTAAACATCACCCCCTCCCGCTGCCGTTCTCCACCGCAAAGCGTCTCATCTCTCGGATTTGCCGCTCCGCCTGGGATAGGTCGCTCGGCGACGCCCTCTGTGCCACCTCCATGAGTCAATACCGCACAGACTCCTCCCCGCACCCATTGATAAGACAAACGTCCCGCGTATTGGATGTCGCCCTCACCCGCCTGAGGATCGGTTACACAACACTCAAGACACACCTGCACCGCCTGCACCTCACGCCCGACCCGTACTGCCCCTGGTGCAGGAACATCCCGGAGTCGATTGAGCATTTCCTGCTGCAGTGTCCTCGCTTCCACTACCACCGACAGCTTCTACGTGGTCAACTCATCGCCCTGAACGTCACCACCTTTGACCTGCCCACCCTGCTGGCCGCCGCTGCCGTCCACCCATCACGACGCCCCACCGTCATCCGCCTCACCTGTGCCTTCCTGAGGAAGACTAATCAACTGTCACGACTGTGATTAATTCACAGGTGTACACCAGGGCGAATATCGTCGACTTCGACATCACTGCCCTTCAACAACAACAACAACCCCCCCTGCAGGCTGCGGCAGGAGGTCCGCCACCACGACACCCAGCGGTTCGTCTCACTTGTGCCTGCCTGAGGAAGACCGGTGTGTATTATTCTAGTGTTTACCCATACTGTACCTGGAACTGTCGCCGAGAGGAATTCTCGCCGACAGCGGCGGGTGTTCCAATTTTTCACTTCGGCGAGTGTTCCTATTTTCTGCCACAGTTCCAGTTCTTGATCTTGATTTAACAGTACCCAATATATGCATTAAAAAAGCTTTTACCCGTGTTTCTGCATTCAGCTAGTAGGATGATACCCCTGGGCTCCCGTTCTAATACATCCACTATTGATATATTTCGATATGTGTTTGGGTGTATTTCGTTCAGTATATACTTATGTGTATTTCGGTATGTGTTCAGGTGTATTTTAGTGGATTTTGGTATATTTCGGTATGGGTGTTTTTGTTGTGTGTAACTGAATTTTTGTTAAAGTAATCGTCCAGGTGGTAGATGCTCGAAGGAGTTATGGGACCATAAGTATTCCCCTACAAGGCTTTTACCTCGTAGCGCCTCGACGGTTAATGCTCAAACCATTTTCTCCCTTGTTACGGGACTGCGAGGCTACGGGTGGTCGGCACCACCCTTAGCTCCCTACGAGAGTGATATTTGAGGCGGCAAGACATCAATAAACGCCAAAATACAAGTTGTATCACTATATTTTATGTTGATTGTATATATTTATATACAATATGTATGTATAAATATGTGTATATATTTATAGAGCCATTTCATGCTTGCCTGTTTGAATTGTGATGTGTTTATTGCAACATTGACTCAATGATGACTCATCATATTTGACATACAATACCTATACTTGCAATATATTCATATTAGGGCAAACCTAATATATTAAATATATATATCGGTCGACTTCTTGAATCAAAACGTATTGTTAGTTCATCATACAAGTTTGGCCGCTATGCGGTGGTGGTGGTGTCATTGTCTGACGTACACACGCGCACACACGCTTAACAGTCTCGCTGCATTTGAACTTGTCTCTTTAAATTTCTTTCTCGGGCTCCCTGACAGCTGAGAGCAACGTGATTGGCCAGATCATGCGAGGCGCTGCTCTGTGATTGGTCAGCAGAATTTCCCCACACATCCCTAGAATATCCCTAATATTCCCCACCCAGAGGCCCAGCGATCACCGTATGGGAGTGCTGTCTCTGTTCGAGCATTAACCTCGGTCTACCCTCGTACGGTTATTGTAGCCATACACTGATAAGTTGTCACTTACGAGGGATTTTCGAGCATCCCTGCCCTGACCATTTCATTATTCCTGATTTGATGTAGTTAGAGTATAGCCATTATCGAGTGTATCAACAATATGTTGTCACTTTTTGCATCCAGTCAGCCGTTTTTTAATAATCCGCAATCAAAATCTGTAAATTCCCCGAGCTTCGAAAACGCTCCGGGCAACTGGCAGACGACGGCACCACGGCTCGGTGACGTCAACCCAGGCGCTTCCTCCCTCCCGCGCTCATAGAAATACACGTAAACCTAGGCAATAAGCATAGTACTTGAAGAATTTTGGGTGTTTCTGATAGATTTTTTTTGCGATATGGTATACACATGCATCCTTGATGGGTGCAGCAAGAAAGCTGTGCCTTTCCAGAGAAGTTTGCACACATATCAGACCAATAGGCAAGAAATGTGTAAAAAATGGCGCGTCGGACGAACGTTGGTGCGTTGGGGTGAAGGTAGGGAAACGGGGGTGGGTGTTGGTGGTGGGGGAAGGGGTGGGTGTTGGTGGTGGGGGAAGGGGGTGGATGTTGGTGGTGGGAGAAGTGGGTGGGTGTTGGTGGTTGGGGAAGGGGATGGGTATTGGTGGTTGGGGAAGGGGATGGGAGTTAGTGGTGGGGGAAGGGGATGGGTGTTGGTGGTGGGGAAGTGGGTGGATGTTGGTGGTTGGGGAAGGGGATGGGTGTTGGTGGTTGGGGAAGGGGATGGGAGTTAGTGGTGGGGAAGGGGTGGGTGTTGGTGGTGGGGAAGGGATGGGTGTTGGTGGTGGGGAAGTGGGTGGTTTGGTGGTTGGGGAAGGGGATGGGTGTTGGTGATTGGGGAAGGGGATGGGTGTTGGTGGTTGGGGAAGGGGATGGGTGTTGGTGTTGGGGAAGGGGATGGGTGTTGGTGGTTGGGGAAGGGGATGGGTGTTGGTGGTTGGGGAAGGGGATGGGAGTTAGGTGGTGGGGAAGGGGTGGGTGTTGGTGGTTGGGGAAGGGGATGGGTGTTGGTGGTTGGGGAAGGGGATGGGTGTTGGTGGTTGGGGAAGGGGATGGGTGTTAGTGGTGGGGAAGGGGTGGGTGTTGGTGGTGGGGAAGGGGATGGGTGTTGGTGGTGGGGGAAAGTGGGTGGTGTTGGTGGTTGGGGAAGGGGATGGGTGTTGGTGTTGGGGAAGGGGATGGGTGTTGGTGGTTGGGGAAGGGGATGGGTGTTGGTGGTTGGGGAAGGGGATGGGAGTTAGTGGTGGGGGAAGTGGGTGGGTGTTGGTGGTTGGGGAAGGGGATGGTGTTGGTGGTTGGGGAAGGGATGGGTTGTGGTGGGGGAAAGGGGTGGTGTTGGTGGTGGGGGAAGGGGATGGGTGTTGGTGGTGGGGGAAGTGGGTGGATGTTGGTGGTTGGGGAAGGGGATGGGTGTTGGTGGTTGGGAAGGGGTGGTGTTGGTGGTTGGGGAAGGGAATGGGAGTTAGTGGTGGGGGAAGGGGTGGGTGTTGGTGGTTGGGGAAGGGGATGGGGGTTAGTGGTGGGGGAAGGGGATGGGTGTTGGTGGTGGGGAAGTGGGTGGATGTTGGTGGTTGGGGAAGGGATGGTGTTGGTGGTTGGAGAAGGTGGGTGGTTGTTAGTGGTGGGGGAAGGGGTGGTGTTGGTGGTTGGGGAAGGCGGTGGGTGTTGTGGTTGGGAGGGGATGGGAGTTAGTGGTGGGGAAGGGGTGGGTGTTGGTGGTTGGGGAAGTGGGTGGATGTTGGTGGTGGGGAAGTGGGTGGATGTTGGTGGTGGGGGAAGTGGGTGGATGTTGGTGGTGGGGGAAGTGGTGGATGTTGGTGGCGGGGAAGTGGGTGATGTTGGTGCGGGGGAAGTGGGTGGATGTTGGTGGGGGAAGTGGGTGGATGTTGGTGGTTGGGGAAGGGGTGGGTGTTGGTGGTGGGAAAGGGATAGGACTAGGTTTGGGAGGATGTGTTCGGTTGTGGGGAAGGGGTGGGTGTTGATGGTGGGGGAAGGGTGGGTATGGTGGGGAAGGGGTGATGTTGGTTGGGGGAGGATGATTGGGATGGGGAGGGATGGGTGTTGAGTGGAGATGTGGATGGGAACGGGGGATTGGGGATGTGTGGGAAGGGGATGGGTGTGGAGTGGGGATGTGGGTGGGTGTTGAGGATGCAGTAGAGTGAATAATAGCAGATTCTTGAAGGACTCTCTCTCTCTCTCTCTCTCTCCTCTCTCTCTCTCTCTCTCTCTCTCTCTCTCCTCTCTCTCTCTCTCTCTCTCTCTCTCTCTCTCTCTCTCCCTCCCTCCCTCCCTCCCTCTCCCTCCCTCTCTCCCTCTCTCTCTCTCTCTCTCCCTCCCTCCCTCCCTCCCTCTCTCCCTCTCTCTCTCTCTCTCTCTCTCTCTCTCTCTCTCTCTCTCTCTCTCTCTCTCTCTCTCCACACACACACACACACACACACACACACACACACACACACACACACACACACACACACACACACACACAAGGTGAACACCTCCTCTAACGTCATCAATAATATTCGCGGGCCTGTTGGAGGGATGAAACTTTTTTTCCCGCGTTTTCTTTTTACAAAATTCGTGTTTTTACGGAAATAAGGTGTGGAAATTAATTATTTTTTGTGGATTAGGTGTTGTTGAATATGCATATTCAACATATTTATGCAAAAAAAAAAAGGGTCTGGACGATTACTTTAAGAGAGAATGCGTGAAGCTGGGCATAGGTGAATGGGGTTAGAAATATTTTATACATTGAGATCTGAATGTTCAGGTTGCTTAGGACCACCAATATTGCATTGCTTGAAAACTCACTAATTCCAAAAATTGTCTCGTCAAATTATTAGGTGGATGCTGAGAAAAGCAAAATTTACTGGTTATACTGTACCCTTTTAAGAAGAGTTATTTTATACCCAGTCAGGAAGAGTTGTATTGAAGAGGACGATGAATCAAGCAGAGATACGAAAATTGATCCCGGCCGTTCGGGTGGTCATCAATGCCAAGCACAGAAGGTTCTCCAACCCCAAGGGTCCCGAGGGACGCCTCATGATGATGCGGAAAACCGTGACGGAGCTGGTCAAGCTGGAGAGGGTTGAACTGAACTACCAACGAGGAGACGAGGCCAGAGGCTATGCAGAAAGGGTAAGACTGAAATACAGATCATATCAGAGATATTTTTAAGGAGAAGTTGTAACATTTGCAGGGATGCAGGGATGCTTGTCAACTGTAAGCATGTTTTTTTTGTGTGCAAAGAATAGTCTATTTCCCACATTGTTGTTGTGGTATTTCAAAGAAGATTATTGTGTAGATTTTTGTTCACGTATTTCCTCAGTAAAGTTTTCTAGCATATGTAGCCTACTTTGATAATGTATATGTAAAAGATGACAACTAAGACAAGATCCTTTACAGCTGATTGCCTCAGCCATCAAGAATGGAGACTGCCACATCCCTACAATGGAAATGGCTAACTATTGGCTCAATGAAAAACAGCTTGTTCACAAACTCTTTAAGGTAATTGCATCATTTGTATTCTATTGTCCAGTTTCCATATGCATCAAATAATCCCTGTGTTGTAAATAACCCTGTCCCACTTTACAAATACTGTAATACACTTTCAAGCTTTGATTCTTCAGTTCCTTCACTTTTCACATTCCCTGCATCTCATATACAGTAAAACCCTTATAACTCGGCACGATAGAGGCTCTGGCCCTTGCCGAGTTATTCAATGTGCCGAGTTATGCAATGTCCTCCTCTGATATGGGTAAAAAAAAAAAAAAAAAAAAAAAAATTACTGTCAAAGCATAAAAACTACACTTACCAGTGAACAGGTAGAATAGAATGTGCTGGATTTGATATCAAACTCAGCACAAATAGCACGCATGGATGCACCTACATCCATCCTTGCCAGCACTTTCACCTTTTCCTGCAGCTCAGGCTCTTCAATTCCATTCCCTTCCTGCTGGAGACACCCTTGCGTGATGGAGCTGACATCTTGATATACAGTACTGTATGATGTAATCCCAAAACACGTAAAATAAGTGGCAAAGTAAAGCAAAGGTCGGGTACCAGCGCGTAGGCTGAGCCGTGTTTTTGTCGTCCAAGCACCGTCTTGGATTACGAATCCCAATCCAATAACACTTGCTGAAATGTGTGTTATACTACTTTGTGATATTGTTTGCAATGTTTTGCATTGATTATTATTTCGGCTCCTACCAAGCTTCTTGTGTTTTTTAAGCAGAAACCAATCCTTTTTTAATTTCGACAAAAAACGGAATTCGTATCCAAGACGGTGCTTGGACGACATAAACACGGCTCAGCAGCTGACAGCCTACGCGCTGGTTCCTGACCTTTGCTTTACTTTGCCACCTATTTTACGTGTTTTGGGATTACATCATACAGTACTGTATTTCAAGATGTCAGCTCCATCACGCAAGGGTGTCTCCAGCAGGAAGGGAGACTTCAATGAAGTTGAAGAGCCTGAGCCTGCAGGAAAGGTCAAAAGGACAAAAACACTACTTTATGCGACTAAGGCTTTGCCGAGTGTAAGCAAAGAGATGCAGTTATAACAGCAATATGCCAAGATACATTATTTTTTGCCGACTTTCTGTTTACATGTTCACACAAGAGGTTGTGAGGGCATGATATACCGAGTGAAAACCAAGCGATGCAATCTAGGGGAGGCGGTAGCAGAGTGGTTAGCGTCACCGAGTGGCGTTCTCGAAAACCCGAGTTCGATCCCGAGTGAGACCCATAAATCCACTTGAAATCTTTCTGCACCGTCGAGTGGCCTAAGAACACCCACATGCCCTGTCCATTAACTCTACCTTCGACTGCGAGTGCATGGGAGGACACAGGGGGGCGGCATGAGCCTCTAATTACAGGTGTCACTATAAGAATCCTGCCTGCGCCACCACTGGCGAGGGCCAACCATCACAGCCCTCGAGTGAGCCTCCAGGGCCTACCATCCCACCCCTGGAGCTCACTGCCTACACGCGCTATAGGCATAGATGGAAAAAAAAAAAAAAAAAAAAAAAAAAAAAAAAAACCTGTCTTTGCCTTGCCGAGTTATGTCAAATTCCGAGTTACACAGTGCCGAGTTATAAGGGTTTTACTGTATATATATTTTTTGACATCACTAAAGACTGGCCAAGGGTTGTAAAAATGCTGATGATTCTACTCTGCATTTTTCGTCAACGTCATTCATTAGAAGTCCAACTCAACAGGAACTAAGTGATTCACGGAGAGATACCACAAAGCGCCTAACTTCTGATCTTTCTATTATTTCTGATTGAGGCAAAGCAAACCTTGTTTTGTTCAATGCCTCAAAAACCCAATTTCTTCACCTATCAACTCGACATAACCTTCCAGACAACTATCCCCTCTTCTTCAATGACACTTGACTGTCTCCCTCTTCTACAATGAACATTCTAGGACTATCCTTTACTAAAAATCTGAACTGGAAATCTCACATCTCATCTTATGCTAAAACAGTTTCTAAGAAGTTAGGTGTCCTGTGGCATCTGCGTCCATTTTGATCTCCCTTCCAGTTGCTTGCTCTGTACAGGGGCCTTATCCACCCATGTATGGAGTATGTCTCACATGTTTGGGGGGATCTACTCATACAGCTCTCCTAAACTGGGTTGAGTCAAAAGCTTTTCGTCTCATCAACTCCCCTCCTCTGACTGACTGTCTTCAATCTTTAAATCACCACTGCAATGTTGCTTCTCTTGCTATCTTCTACCGTTATTTTCATGCTCACTGCTCTTCTGAAATAGCTAACTGCATGCCTCTTCCCCCTCCCGCGGCCTCGCTGCACAAGACTCTACTCATTCCCATCCCTATTCTGTCCATCTCCCTAATGCAAGAGTTAACCAGTATCCCCTAATTCTTTCACCTTTTGCCTTTTATAGCTCTAATATTATTATCATAACAGGGAATAAATTTGACATTAATTACATTTTCACCTGTCAGGCACATCTCCAAAATGCTTCTTATTCTTGCAGTTAGTTGATGATGATGGGTCTTTGTTGTGAAATCTCATGATAGAAATTCTGAAATTTGATGGTGTCATTTGTTTTATGAAACAGGTGTTGGCTGTGAGGTACAGAGACTCTACAGAGTCGTACACAAAACTTCATAAGGCTCCTAACAAATACCCAGGATTCTTCAGGGAGAAGGCAGTGCTGGAGCTCAAGGGTGAGTGTTGTCATGTCACCAGTGGGATCATGAAGAATATCAGAGATAAAAGTATGGCTGACCGTAATTAAATTCATCATTTTAGTTAAAATTCTGATCAAGTAAAATGTGCTTCAGTTTGCAATTTTGGCATTTTCAGAGCTTGAACAGCTGAGCTCCCCCCCCAAAAATATAATACAGTAATCCCCTTTGCCCATGCCCGCGCATTTTGACTTATTTTTTCTGAAATATATTGTTATCACATAGTTATAAATAGGAACCACATAAAATTGCTCATCACAGTCATTTAGGTCAGCATGGGGGATGGGGGGAGCGCCCATAGTCTTCTACATGCCCTCTGCCATGTCAAGCCTCACACCCGGGTGGTGGTGGGTAAGGGGGAGCGGGGTGCCAGGCGTCCATTACAGTCCACCATCTGGTTGTGGTGTTGATATCACTTGATTATTATATGTTCCACTAAAACACTTAAATAGTCATAACATGATGCATTTATAATGTTTGTGAGTGTAGGTATAGTATAGTAACATAAAGCTATTATTTTTGTGAATGTTTGGCACAACGCCAGGGCAGGGCGCGTGTTGGTTACCATGGTGACGAAGTACATTACTACCGTTATGTAGAAAATGGGGACTAGTTGTGCATTGGAATTTTGTTGTGAGTGACGCAGGCGTGGTGGAAAGTGACTTGCCAAGTAGTGTTTACTAGAGTACCTTTATAAGAGACCTAAGCCGTGTTTTTGTCGTCCAAGCACCGTCTTGGATTACGAATCCCAACCCAATAACATTTGCTGAAATGTGTGTTATACTACTTTGTGATATTGTTTGCAATGTTTTGCATTGATTATTATTTCGGCTCCTACCAAGCTTGTTGTGTTTTTGTCGCAGAAACCAATCCTTTTTCAATTGCGACAAAAAACGGTCTTCGTATGCAAGACGGTGCTTGGACGACAAAAACACGGCTCTAGTGGATACTTGCCCCACATCCTGACTCGCCACGTGTGTCAATATTACTCTCCTAAGACCCTTATGTTAGAAGATTATAGGGTGGAGAATTAGGGACAGCCTAGAGCCGTTAACGGGGCTGGGTCCCGCTAACACATATAACTAACACAAAATGCTAACACACATGCAACGGCTCAGAGTTGTCAGCGGGGCGGCGCGGGGAAAAGTATCATTTGCAAAAGTACTATTTTTAATTTTTTTCTTTTCTTTTTTGCCTATAGCGCCTGTAGTGACCTCCAGGGCTCCAATATGAAAAATGTATCCACTTCGAAAAAATATCCAAATAGTATCCAATATTTTTCTTCAAAAATATGTTACATGTGAAGTTAATTACTAGTTTGTAATTGAAGGTCATCTTTAACTGGGAAAATAATATCACCTAAGTGTAAGCTGTAGTGTTGACAATGAGCGATTATTATATTTTTCTGTTTCTTTTCTGTCATCATGTTTCTGACTGACTTTTTCCACTTTGCAGGCAATCCCTTTCCACCACTTGAACCAAACAACTCGTCACGCAATTGGATACACAACATACTACTAGAAGAAGCTCATCAAGAATATATTAAGAAGAAACTGAAAGAAGAGGAAACAGATAATTAAGGATGATGAAGTACTAAATGTATAAACCTCATCGTTTCAACCTTTGTCTTGCATGTATATATATCTATCTAGTAGGTGCAGTATAACGCAAATTATAGTTTTCAATCCTTGAAGGTTTATTTCCTCACTTATATATCATGACATTTTCATTGTTTTTTTAGGGGGAAGGCAGGCTGATGGCACCTAGCTAATGTAAATAGTTGAATGTACATTTTTATCATAAAGTTCTTTACTTTATAAGTTCTTTCTCTAGAACTTATCCCATGCAGTGTGGTTTACCTAGTGGTACTTCCCCCTTCTAACACACTGCGCCGAGTCATTCTCATCCTTGACTCCTTTACCTCCACATGCTAAAACCAATCTTATGTGTTTCACAGCCACTGACAGGAGTTGAACCTGCACTTCAGACTGATGTGCCCACCTCATCATCTAAACCCAGGGGTCCCCAAACTGGTCAATATTGAACCCTAGGGGTCAATGATATCTTCCAGAGGGTCGATAAATGCCTTGGGGTTCAAAAGGGGGTTGATGAATGCCTTGGGGTTCAAAAGGGGGTTGATGAATGCCTTGGGGTTCAAAAGGGGGTTGATGAATGCCTTGGGGTTCAGAAGGGGGTTGATAAATGCCTTGGGGTTCAAAAGGGGGTTGATAAATGCCTTGGGGTTCAAAAGGGGGTTGATAAATGCCTTGGGGTTCAAAAAGGGGTTGATGAATGCATGGGGGGTCAAAAGGGGGTTGATGAATGCCTTGGAGGTCAAAAGGGGGTTGATGAATGCCTTGGGGTTCAAAAGGGGGTTGATGAATGCCTTGGAGGTCAAAAGGGGGTTGATGAATGCCTTGGGGTTCAAAAGGGGGTTGATAAATGCCTTGGAGGTCAAAAGGGGGTTGATGAATGCCTTGGAGGTCAAAAGGGGGTTGATGAATGCCTTGGGGGTTCAAAAGGGGGTTGATGAATGCCTTGGGGTTCAAAAGGGGGTTGATGAATGCCTTGGAGGTCAAAAGAGGGTTGATGAATACCTAGGGGTTCAAAAGGGGGTTGATAAATGCCTTGGAGGTCAAAAGGGGTTGATGAATGCCTTGGAGGTCAAAAGGGGGTTGATGAATGCCTTGGGGTTCAAAAGGGGGTTGATAAATGCCTTGGAGGTCAAAAGGGGGTTGATGAATGTCTTGGAGGTCAAAAGGGGGTTGATGAATGCCTTGGGGGTTCAAAAGGGGGTTGATGAATGCCTTGGGGTTCAAAAGGGGGTTGATGAATGCCTTGGAGGTCAAAAGAGGGTTGATGAATGCCTAGGGGTTCAAAAGGGGGTTGATGAATGCCTAGGGGTTCAAAAGGGGGTTGATAAATGCCTTGGGGTTCAAAAGGGGGTTGATGAATGCATGGGGGGTCAAAAGGGGGTTGATAAATGCCTTGGGGTTCAAAAGGAGGTTGATAAATGCCTTGGGGTTCAAAAGGGGGTTGATGAATGCCTTGGGGTTCAAAAGGGGGTTGATAAATGCCTTGGGGTTCAAAAGGGGGTTGATAAATGCCTTGGGGTTCAAAAGGGGGTTGATGAATGCCTTGGGGTTCAAAAGGGGGTTGATAAATGCCTTGGGGTTCAAAAGGGGGTTGATAAATGCCTTGGGGTTCAAAAGGGGGTTGATGAATGCCTTGGGGTTCAAAAGGGGTTTGATGAATGCCTTGGGGTTCAAAAGGGGGTTGATGAATGCCTTGGGGTTCAAAAGGGGGTTGATGAATGCCTTGGGGTTCAAAAGGGGGTTGATAAATGCCTTGGGGTTCAAAAGGGGGTTGATGAATGCCTTGGGGTTCAAAAGGGGGTTGATGAATGCCTTGTGGTTCAAAAGGGGGTTGATGAATGCCTTGGGGTTCAAAAGGGGGTTGATGAATGCCTTGGGGTTCAAAAGGGGGTTGATGAATGCCTAGGGGTTCAAAAGGGGGTTGATGAATGCCTTGGAGGTCAAAAAGGGGTTGATGAATGCCTTGGGGTTCAAAAGGGGGTTGATGAATGCCTAGGGGTTCAAAAGGGGGTTGATAAATGCCTTGGGGTTCAAAAGGGGGTTGATAAATGCCTTGGGTTCAAAAGGGGGTTGATGAATGCCTTGGGGTTCAAAAGGAGGTTGATAAATGCCTTGGGGTTCAAAAGGGGGTTGATGAATGCCTTGGGGTTCAAAAGGGGGTTGATGAATGCCTAGGGGTTCAAAAGGGGGTTGATGAATGCCTTGGAGGTCAAAAGGGGGTTGATGAATGCCTTGGGGTTCAAAAGGGGGTTGATGAATGCCTAGGGGTTCAAAAGGGGGTTGATAAATGCCTTGGGGTTCAAAAGGGGGTTGATAAATGCCTTGGGGTTCAAAAGGGGGTTGATGAATGCATGGAGGGTCAAAAGGGGGTTGATGAATGCCTTGGGGTTCAAAAGGGGGTTGATGAATGCATGGGGGTTCAAAAGGGGGTTGATGAATGCATGGAGGGTCAAAAGGGGGTTGATGAATGCCTTGGGGTTCAAAAGGGGGTTGATGAATGCATGGAGGGTCAAAAGTGGGTTGCTGAACGCATGGGGGGTCAAAAGGGGGTTGGTGAATGCCTTGGGGTTCAAAAGGGGGTTGATGAGTGCCTTGGAGGTCAAAAGGGGGTTGATGAATGCCTTGGGGTTCAAAAGGGGGTTGATGAATGCCTTGGAGGTCAAAAGGGGGTTGATGAATACCGAAAAGTCGACTGGAAGATGATCAAACGTTTTGCGTTGGTAGCTGACATTACTGTACCACCTAATATTACTGTAGGTACCTTTGGTTTTTATGATTTTTCTCTTGCTTTTAGGTAGTAAGTAGTGGAGCATTTAGGTAGTAAGTAGTCAACCATAGCCATTGATGGGGCTATATGTGAAGATTCCATTTTCTGTGATGTTCGGATCCTCGGTCAGGCTCGTGCTGCCACCTGGTGCTTCCTCCGCCACACTCTTGCCTCTTGAGCAGCATAGCAGGTGACTGCTAAGAGTCTTGAGCAGCATAGCAGGTGACTGCTAAGACTCTTGAGCAGCATAGCGGGTGACTGCTAAGACTCTTGAGCAGCATAGCGGGTGACTGCTAAGAGTCTTGAGCAGCATAGCGGGTGACTGCTAAGAGTCTTGAGCAGCATAGCGGGTGACTGCTAAGAGTCTTGAGCAGCATAGCAGGTGACTGCTAAGACTCTTGAGCAGCATAGCGGGTGACTGCTAAGACTTGAGCAGCATAGCTGGTGACTGCTAAGACTCTTGAGCAGCATAGCGGGTGACTGCTAAGCAGTGGCGGTTCGTGGCATAGGGCTGCAGAGCTGCAGCACCCCCAGACACTGACTGCCAGGCAGGGCATGTAGTACAGTACGGTACGGTAATATTTTTCGTAATTCATACCTCAGATAAATACAGTACCGTAATTCCGCAACGTATCTGAATATTTGTATCGCACCGTACTGGTACGTTTTTCTGGAACTGGTACTGTTTTTCATACATACTGGACATTTTTAATAATTTTCGTACCCTAATTTTGAACTATTTTTCGTACCCAAAAATATTTGACTCATAAACAAAATCAATAATTGACAAAATTACTAATCATTTTCCATTGTGATTAATATACACATACTTTTGCAGGTAGTACATACAACACATAGTAATTTCTACCCATTTATCTCTATATACTACGTACATTTCATACCAGAGACTTATAAATTACACAGATTTTCTATACCAGAGACTTACAAATCATTAACTATATATATATATATATATATATATATATATATATATATATATATAATATAATATATTTATACTGTCGGACCCCACCGAACACGAGTTACGGTCCTGACCCCGTCGTGCACGGCAAAATTCGTGTTCGGCGAATAACAGGTTCAATAGGAAAATAGGGGTTACGTTCCCAGACCATCACTTTTTGGGGGGTCCAAAAAAAAATTCACTTTTTTTTGATAAGTAAAAAAATAGGTTACGTTCCCAGACCCTCATGTTTGGAGGGTAAAAAATGTTTACTACTATTTTTGGGTGAATAAGATGAAGGAAACAACTGTTATTACAATTAATATTTTTTATTAATAATAAAAAATACCTTAAAACTAGAAAATGGTTTTCATTAACTATAAAAAAAATAGAGGTAACAGGCTGCTTGGCTGGTGTAGCAGGAGGCATGGCTGGTGTGCTGGGTGGAGATCACTCACTGTCTGTATCATCTGGATCATCAAAGCCACATAATGGGATGGGAGAGACAGATGACATTGATGAGGTAGTATTATCTGGTGTAGCAGGAGTAACAGGCTGCCTGGCTGGTGTAGTAACAGGAGGTGTAGCAGGTGTAGAATGCTTCTTGGCTGGTGTGCTGGCTGGAGATGGTTTGAAGAAAGCTGTGATGGGCTTTTGGCAAGCAGAGGCCTCCATGCTCCTTAAAGTTTCCTTGTAGGGTATAAGGCCTTCATCCACAACTCTCTTGAACTTGATGCTCCTCTCCTGTATGGGGTCTTGGTCAGTGAAGAGCTCTGTCAAGTTATCTGCTTCCCTCAGCAAGTTTCTCAATTTCATGATGGTAAACACAGGCCTTGTCTCTGTGTCGTCATCTTCATCAGCATCATCACCTGCTTGTCATCCTCATTCATCTGGATAATCTCTTCCACTGAAGGCTCTGCTCCATGGGAGTCAATGAGTTCTGCCACATCCTCCTCAGTCATGTCAGAGAAGCCTTCACCCCCAACAGTGTGTGCCAGGTCTACAATGTCCTTCATTTGCTGAGTGACTGCAGGGAACCCATTGAAGTCGTTGACACACTCAGGCCAGAGTGCATACCAACAGGCATTAAGGGTGCTTGGCTTCACTTCATCCCATGCCTGCTTGATGGTCAAAAGAGCATGTCGGATGTTGTACTGCTTCCAGAAGTCCATGAGAGTCATCGTGCTGTCGCTTCCATCCTCTTGAGTGCTTCTCTGTACACAGCCCTCTGGTAGTTGCACTTGAATGTCTTGATCACACCCATGTCCATCGGTTGCAACAGGGAAGTTGTCCTTGGGGAAGGTAGGAAACGCACACATTCGGATGGTCCAGGTTAAGTGCCTGTGAAGTGTGTCCACCAGCATTATCCACTAGCAGAACTGCCTTAAATGCCAGATTTTTCTTGGACATGTAGAGCTGCACTTCTGGCACAAAATGTTCGTGGAACCACTCCTCAAACACCTTCGCTGTCACCCATGCCTTCTTGTTTGATTTCCATACCACTGACAGAAAACGCTTGTTGAGTCCCTTCAGAGCACGTGGGTTGGCAGCACGATACACAAGGAGCGGTTTAATCTTGCAGTCCCCTGCAGCATTCCCCACAAACAGCAGTGTCAGACGGTCCTTAAATGCCTTGAATCCTGGTAACTTCTTGACTTCCTTGTGGATGTAAGTCCTATTGCCCATTTTCTTGTAAAATAGGCCAGTTTCGTCCGCGTTGAACACCTGCTCAGGTAGGTAGTCACTGTCTTCAATCAGGGACTTGAAGGTGCTGAGGTATGCCTGCGCCCCTTCCTTATCAGCTGACCCACTCTCACCTGTGAAAAAAAACGAAGAAAAACCTTTTCATTATGGGAATATGGCAAGTCAATAGATAGATAGATAGAAGTGTGAAAAAAATATTAATGCTCTTCATTACGGGAATATAGCACGAGTCAATATTAGATAGATAGAAGTGTGAAAATATATTGAATGTTTTTACCTGTGCGAGCAATGTTGTGCAGGCTAAAACGCTGCTTGAATCTATGGAACCACCCATGGCTGGCAATAAACCCGGGGGCAGGGGAGGATCCAGAAGGCTCCTTCTCTGCTAGGTGGTCGTAGATGCTCCTCGCCTTTTCCCTGATGGCTACGCCGTCCACGCTGCTCTTCCGCTGGTCCACTTGCTCTGATATCCACCTGTTATGCGTAAATGACAAGAAAAAAACAATGCGTAAATACAATGGTACTGTACAACGGTATGCCTCAACACACACACACACATGCATGCATGCTAACACACCTGCACGTAGCACCACACACACACACGCCTCAACACAGCCCACACCACCGCAGCACCTGTTAACACACCTGCACGTAGCACGACACACACACACACACACACACATGCCTCAACACAGCCCACACCACCGCAGCACCTGTTAACACACCTGCACGTAGCACAACACATGCCTCAACACAGCCCACACCACCGCAGCACCTGTTAACACACCTGCACGTAGCACAACACACACACACACACACCCGTAGTAATATACGTAGTAACATAGGGTAAATAAACATACTTTATTCATATGAATAATAATTAACTCACCTGTAACACCCTTACACACCACCCGAGCACCTGTTAGCACACCACATGTAGCAACACACACAATAACATAAACTTTATTTATATGAAAAATCATTAACTCACCTGTTCAGTATTTTCTCCATCTTCTCTAGCAGCGGGTCACGTCGGCTCACAGAAGCCACCTTGCTAGAGACATCAGCACTCTCTCGCACGCTTTGTCTTATTTTTTCACGGGTCTTCCAGATGGTACGAACAGTGGCCTCATGCAGGCCAAACTTCTTGCCCGTAGCAGACCAGCCTAGGCCACTATCAATCACAGCAAGCACATCCATCTTCTCCGCTAGGGACAACACTTTCCTCTTCTTCTCGCTTGACCCTGGAGTAGGTGGAGCCGAACGCTTGGAAGACATGGCCAGCAGGAGCAGCACGACGTGAGGCAACAGCAGCACGAGCAAGAGAGAGAAAGATACTGAGCGCTCGGCGCCAGGCTGAGCGTGCAGGCTTCCCGCAAAGGGCCGCCACAGCATCGACACATCCGCCGGGAACTCAATTCGTGTATCGCGTGTAAACACTCGTGTTCGGCAAGTCATGGGATGATTTTACTATTCGTGTAAGCGAGTTCGGCGGGCGAAACTCGGTTCGCGGGTCCGCAGTAATATATTATATATATATATTTATAATATATATATATGATATATATATAGATATATATATCGTATATATATATATATATTATATATATATATATATATATATACCTAATTTAGGGTATATTTAGTTTATGTATTACATCGTAAAATCATGATGGCATCAACTATATTGACCTTCAATCCTAACCTTAAATCGTTTAGGATGTAGCGCAACCCAGAGAATGTTCTTTCAACACTGGCCTGCGTCACAGGCTCTTTTGGTCGCACTATTCTGCTGATGGTGCCACCACTGCAAAATGTCTTCACTCTTATTTAAACGTGATGTGTTAGCGAACATTTTGATGCTTTCAGCCACCTCACTCCCTTGCTCAGCAACGGCAGTCTTTATCTTTATATCACTTACACTCAGTAGGTGCTCGACAATATCTATAGACTCACTGTCTCCTTCATCGCCATCATCACTCGTGAAGGAATTTTCCATGGTCAACGAAGTAGAAGTTTCCATTGCAGAAATCTTCCTCCATAGTCCGAGGAGATGAGTTGTGCTTGTTTGTTTCTGTTCTTCAGTAAGTAGGACGCTGTACCTTTTATCGACATGTACAGCCGAGAGGAAGGCAGGGTTGGTTAGCAGAGAGGGTTCTCGTCTTTCCATGGCCTGCAGGAACAACGATGAGATGGCTGCAGCACTTCTTGTGAGTCTTAATTTGCATTTTAACCAATCAGCAAAAAATTACCCAGCAGTGAGATTTTTCAGTTGCAACGTTAATGTCGCATCACGAAGGGGCTTTAAAGTTTCCGTCACCTCGCTTATTTTTTCCCAATCTTCTTCCAGAAGTAGTAGGGATTCATTTGCCAAACCAATTTGATTCAAAAATGATTTCTTATCAGCCATACTCTCAAACATATCGTGTGTTGGTCCCCACCTCGTTTCACAGTCAAGTTTTGGGAGTGACACAGAGCTATTTTTGAAAATCAGGCGCATATTTTGCGTGTGTGTCTTGTTAACTATTTTGCGGACTTTGTTGAGTAGGCTCATGATATGTTTGTCTGTTTTAAGAACATCATGCACACACAGTTGCAGGGTAGCAAAGCGCACCTTACTGATGCCACACTATTCGCTTCTAAGTGAACATCATTAACAACTTCTTCTAGCGAATTGTGAGAAGCTTCTTCTCCCTCGAGTTCTTCCTCGCTGTTTTCTTCCCGGTCACACTAGGCTCCTGAACTGTTCTCCGCGGTCATCTGTGCATTATCCTGAATGAGTTTACCTACTTTTATTACATTAGAGCCATTATCAGTAGTTAATGAATAAATTTATCTTTCGTGTATTCCAAGTTTCTCCAAACAATTGATTAATTTTGACCTAATCTCCGCTCCCGTTGCCCTTTCTGTCATTTCTTTTACGGCAGCTGTGACTACTTTCAGCTTGCCGCGGATTACTCCCTAAAACATTCACTCCAAGAAAGGGGACGCCCAGGGCGGGTACAGAGATCTAGTTTCACACACACCATGCGCTCACTGAACTCACTTCGTATCTCAAGCTTCTTTTTATCGGCAGCCTAAAGGGTTTTAATGTCGAACAGCCCTTTGACAAAGGGGACATACCCATTTTTGTTCGCAATTGGCGAAAACGATTTTTGAAATAGCTGTTTTTTCAAAAGCCGATAAGGGCAACCCATTGACGGTAACTGCTTCAACAAGAAGCTCCTGCATTCTTTCCTTACTCATTTCATATTCGATCACCTCTGTTTTCTTTCTTTTCGCACACGAATCATTACCACACGCACTGGCAAAATAGTTGGAAATATTTTCTCTCTTTTTCGAGTTGCATTGTTACTTGCATCATCCAGGAGTTTCTTGTATTCTTCTGCATGTCTTCTTTTCAGGTGGTCACATAAAGGTTTTGAGTGTAGCTTTGAACCACGTTTTGGCGTGTAGGAATAATCACATTCCATGACGAGGCATCTGGCGGAGGTCTTCGTAATAGAGAAGAGTTCAACGCCAATAAACTCTCGATGACGTCCCATGATGAATTTCTGTGAAAAGACAACAAGTTTTAGGACAGAAAATAAGAAAAGGGATGTAACACACACACAAACAAACAAACAAATAGATACGCACGCACACAAACACAAAAAACAAACACACGCACGCGCACACAAACACAAACAAACACACACGCGCACACACACACACAAACAAACAAACAAACAGACACGCACGCACACACAAAAAAACCCAGACACGCACGCACTCAAACACAAACAAACAAACAGACACGCACGCACACACACAAACAAACAAACACGCACGCACTCAAACACAAACAAACAAACACACGCACGCACTCAAACACAAACAAACAAACAGACACGCACGCACACACAAACAAACAGACACGCACACAAACACAAACAAACAGACACGCACACACAAACAAACAGACACCCCCACACAACACAAACAAACAAACAGACACGCACACAAAACACAAACAAACAGACACGCACACCAAACAAAAGACACGCACAACCCCAAACAAACAGACCCGCACACACAAACAAAACAGACACGCCACACAAACACAAACAAACAGACCCGCACACAACACAACAACGACACGCACCCACCCAACCCAACAGACCCGCACACAACCCCAAACAAACAGACACGCCACCACAAACAAACAGACACGCACACACAAACAAACAGACACGCACACAAACACAAACAAACAGACACGCACACACAAACAAACAGACACGCACACACAAACAAACAGACACGCACACACAAACAAACAGACACGCACACACAAAAAAAACAGACACGCACACAAACACAAACAAACAGACACGCACACACAAACAAACAGAACACCCAACACAAACAAACAGACACGCACACAACCAAACAAACAGACACGCACACACAAACACAAAACAAACAGACACACACCAAACACAACAAAACAGACCGCACGCACACACAAAAAAACAGACCGCACACACAAACACAAACAAGCAGACACGCACACACAAACAAACAGACACGCACACAAACACAACAAACAGACACACACACACAAACACAAACAAACAGACCGCACCCCACAAACAACAACACACACACAACACAAACAAACAACACCACACACAACACAAAAAAACAGACACCACACAAACACAAACAACGACACACTAAACAACAAACACAACAACAGACCACGCAACCCACCAAAAACAACAACACACAACAAACACAACAAACAGCACACCACACACAAAAAAACAGACACACACACAAACACAACAAACAACACCACACACAAACAAACAGACACACACACAAACAAACAAACAGACACGCAAAACACAAACAAAAAAAAAAAAACAACCCACACACACACAGAACACACACTCACGACACACACACACAAACAAAGACACGCACCACACAAAAAAAAAACAGACACGCACCCCACACACAAAAAGAATAAAATTATATATATATATATATATATTATATATATATTAATATATAATATATATATATATATATTGTTTTTGTTTGTATTATGTGTGTGTGTGTGTGTATTGTGTATGTTTTATGTGTGTAAATTTTGATATATATATATATATATATATAAATACTATATATATATATATTATATTATATATATATATATATAATATATATATATATATATATTATATATAATATGATATATATATATATATATTAATCTATATATATATACACACACACACCACACCCACACACCAATATCAAATTACTCTTACCGGGATCACGTTTGAGTATCTGAGAAAAGCCGGTGCAGCGCAGGCCCGCCGCAAGAGTGGTCGGGGTACGGCACTTTGAATACGTCACTTGGGGAATCTCCCCTCTCTCTCTCCCCTTTTCCTCTCTCTCTCTCTCTCTTTTCTCTCCCCTCTCTCTCTTTTCTCTCTCTCTCTCTCTAAGGATATGGCGGTTTGTGGTTAGCCAAGAGGGAGGAGGAGGAGAGAGGGGAAGGCCCGGAAGGGAGAGGTAAGGGGAGAGCATTTTGGATGGGAGGGAAAGAGGGGAGTCATAAAATGGTTGGTGTGCTCTCTCTCTCTCTCTCTCTCTCTCTCTCTCTCTCTCTCTCTCTCTCCTCTCTCTCTCTCTCTCATCTCTCTCTCTCCTCTCTCTCTCTCTCTCTTTCTCTCCGACTCTAAGGATATGGCGGTTTGTGGTTAGCCAAGAGGGAGAAGGAGGAGGAGGAGGAGAGAGGGGAAGGGAGAGGTAAGGGGAGAGCATTTTGGATGGGAGGGAAAGAGGGGAGTCATAAAATGGCAGAAATTCTACCTGGCTAATGAAGTCACATGGTGGTGTTAATTAATGGGGTAAAATCTCGCTCACTCATTCCCCTATCCGCCCATCCACCGCCCAATGGGCGGCGGCAGTATGGGCGCTGGGTACGAAAATGGTTCGATATAAGTACGGAAATAAAAATCGAACTTTCGTATCGTACCAAACTTGAAGAAATATATCGAACCGTACTTTTAGCCCTTAAATAACCGTACCGTACCGTAATTTCGTACCGTACCGTACCGTACTACATGCCCTGCTGCCAGGTGTATGATGCCTTTAGAGACAGCAGAATTGATACACTACTAACAAATATATCACAATAAAAAGTCATTATATGTTATTTAATTATTTTCAATACGTTACTAAGTGAATTTTCATTAAAACCAGACCAAAATTTAAGTTATTTTCATATTTGCTGTACGATTCTGTCTGCGCCGCCGCCGCACCACTTTTAAAAGCAATGAACTGCAGTCGAGGCAGCTAAGTCTCGTCCCTCTCTTGTTTACACTGAATGTGGACGGTGTGGTTAAATTGTGCTTTCTTTCATTACCCTATGACTATGGAAAATCGAGTGAAGTATTTGCAAAACATCAACTTTTCCCAGCTGACATTAAATGAAATTACTGAAATCAAGCGGTACCGACTTTATTTTCAAGTAATACTGTAATTCTACCATCACCACCTCAGCCATCCCCTCTACTACCAACACTACCACCCCCACCATCCTTTCTACCACCACCACTACTACCATGCCCTGAAATCCGTGAACATCAACTACAACTCATACTTGAGATAGGTAAAATTTGTGTATCCTACTGTTGTGTGAAGCTTGCAGTCCCTCCATTGTATTTTATCACGAGCCGCCACTGCTGCTAAGAGCCTCTTGAGCAGCATAGCGGGTGACTGTTGAGAGCCTCTTGAGCAGCATAGCAAGTGACTGTTGAGAGCCTCTTGAGCAGCATAGCGGGTGACTGATGAGAGCCTCTTGAGCAGCATAGCGGGTGACTGCTAAGAGCCTTTTGAGCAGCATAGCGGGTGACTGCTAAGAGCCTCTTGAGCAGCATAGCGGGTGACTGCTAAGAGCCTCTTGAGCAGCATAGCGGGTGACTGATGAGAGCCTCTTGAGCAGCATAGCGGGTGACTGCTAAGAGCCTTTTGAGCAGCATAGCGGGTGACTGATGAGAGCCTCTTGAGCAGCATAGCGGGTGACTGCTAAGAGCCTTTTGAGCAGCATAGCGGGTGACTGATGAGAGCCTCTTGAGCAGCATAGCGGGTGACTGCTAAGAGCCTTTTGAGCAGCATAGCGGGTGCCTGCTAAGAACCTCTTGAGCAGCATAGCGGGTGACTGTTGAGAGCCTCTTGAGCAGCATAGTGGGTGACAGTTGAGAGCCTCTTGAGCAGCATAGCGGGTGACTGCTAAGAGCCTTTTGAGCAGCATAGCGGGTGACTGCTAAGAGCCTTTTGAGCAGCATAGCGGGTGACTGCTAACAGCCTCTTGAGCAGCAGAGCGGGTGACTGCTAAGAGCCTCTTGAGCAGCATAGCGGGTGACTGCTAACAGCCTCTTGAGCAGCAGAGCGGGTGACTGCTAAGAGCCTCTTGAGCAGCAGAGCGGGTGACTGCTAAGAGCCTTTTGAGCAGCATAGCGGGTGCCTGCTAAGAACCTCTTGAGCAGCATAGCGGGTGACTGTTGAGAGCCTCTTGAGCAGCAGAGCGGGTGACTGTTGAGAGCCTCTTGAGCAGCAGAGCGGGTGGTGACTGCTAAGAACCTCTTGAGCAGCATAGCGGGTGACTGTTGAGAGCCTCTTGAGCAGCAGAGCGGGTGACTGCTAAGAACCTCTTGAGCAGCATAGCGGGTGACTGTTGAGAGCCTCTTGAACAGCAGAGCGGGTGACTGCTAAGAGCCTCTTGAGCAGCAGAGCGGGTGACTGCTAAGAACCTCTTGAGCAGCATAGCGGGTGACTGCTAAGAACCTCTTGAGCAGCATAGCGGGTGACTGTTGAGAGCCTCTTGAGCAGCAGAGCGGGTGACTGCTAAGAAACTCTTGAGCAGCATAGCGGGTGACTGTTGAGAGCCTCTTGAGCAGCACAGCGGGTGACTGCTAATTAAGAGTCTTGAGCAGCATAGCGGGTGACTGCTAAGAGCCTCTTGAGCAGCAGAGCGGTGGACTGTTGAGAGCCTCTTGGGCAGCAGAGCGGGCGACTGTTGAGAGCCTCTTGAGCAGCATAGCGGGTGACTGCTGAGAGCCTCTTGAGCAGCACAGCGGGTGACTGCTAATTAAGAGTCTTGAGCAGCATAGCGGGTGACTGCTAAGAGCCTCTTGAGCAGCAGAGCGGTGGACTGTTGAGAGCCTCTTGGGCAGCAGAGCGGGTGACTGTTGAGAGCCTCTTGAGCAGCATAGCGGGTGACTGCTGAGAGCCTCTTGAGCAGCATAGCAGGTGACTGCTATAAGAGCCTCTTGAGCAGTATAGCGGGTGACTGCTAAGAGCCTCTTGAGCAGCATAGCGGGTGACTACTATGAGCCTCTTGGAAGGGCAATTTTCAAATTCGTCACACAAAAATCCTGAATGATGTACAACAGGAAGAATATAACTTTCCCCAGCCCAAATAATCCGCCAAATTTTGCGAAGTCTCACAGGTTGATTCATGACATACTACTTAGTGTTCTACCAATAATATAATTCAACATAACAACATGTCTGATATTATCAATACGTAACACCACGTTATACATACACCACGTTAGTCATACACCTTGGCGGATTATTTGGGCTGGGGGAGTACCTAGGTTGGCGGGATTGGGCGAGTTTCCCAATGGAAACTGGCGGAATGGCAGTCAACGAACTGCTGGCAACACTGCTAAGGAGGCAAGACTACGCGAGATTTCAGTTTGCCTCGGGCCACGGTACATGGTGGTATGACGCGCCAGCCTCCTGATCTGACCACCACGTGACCTTTGATATTTCGGTGCGGCTTGCATTGATTCACATTTTCTTGCACAAAGTTTGAGGCCGGACGATCGGCGGGTTACATGGAGTAGACGTGAGTCACTGTGATGTGAATAAACCGGGTGCAATTATCACCTCGACTGCTACTTATTACAATTTTTTAAATGTACCTGTATGCGTATAGCGCCAGTAGGAGAATGACCTCCATGGCTCGGGTGGCAGGCCCGGGAGGTGATGAGGGCTGTGATGGTTGGCCCTTGCCCGTGGTGGCGCAGGCAATATTGTTATAGTGGTGCTTGTGATTAGAGGCTCATGCCGCCCCCCTGTGTTTTCAAATGCACTCGCCATCGAAGTTAATGGGTAGCATGTAGGTGATCTTCATCTACTCGACGATTGCAGGCAGATTTTGGCAACCCTTAGGATAGAACTTGGCACACCGAGCACACTAGTCTTGTAGGCGCTGCCACTCGGCCACCACCTTCCCAAAATTATGCATTATTTATCCTTGTCGCCACTCAGCAAATGACTTCCAGCAAGCCATCAAATGTGTAAGTATGTAAGGCATGCAAGTATACACAGTAGACTAGAAGGACCAAAACTGCACGAAACCTAATACGTTTGGAAGATAAGATCAAATTCTAGTCTAGGGTATACTTAGAACTTGGCAGTATTTAGATACATTTTCATCTAAATACGTATTTAAATACATTTGTGTATATATAGCTATTTATAAATACATTGGTTTTCATGTATTTAAATACAGTTAATGGGTATTTAAATACATTGTATTTAAATACTCATAATATAAAAATTAAATACTTTTTTATCAGGTAATTTGGCCATAAACCAGCCCAACTATCTGGCAATCCTGATGTTACAGTGAACCAGTGTTTCCACTTTCAAGGAAATTTCCTTATTTCAAGGAAATTTAGGCCTGAGAAGGAAATTTCTAAGGAAACGCAAAATCTAAGTAAATCCTGAGGAACTCCAATTCTTTTCGGACATGTTAAAATGTGTGTATTTAAATTGTATTTACAAGTGTATTTAAATACAATTTATGTATTTAGTATTTAGTATTTAAATACATTCGTAAAATGTATTTAGTATTTAATATTTAAATACATTCGTAAAATGTATTTAGTATTTAGTATTTAAATACATTTCTCACATGTATTTAGTATTTAGTATTTAAATACATGCAATGTATTTAGTGCCCAGCTCTGGGTATAATGTTGTTTCTAACTATGTGGGGCGTAGCTACTGCACTTGTTGATCTATGAGTTCCAGCTGCCACTGGCTGACCATTCGTACAATCTTTCTATTTCTCTTTGCAATATTCTAGATATGATCCAAGTATCCCCCTACAATAAACGGTTATCTTGGATCTTGGTCCGATATGATAGGTCGCTCTTCCTTTGTGTCGTCTCCATATTTACTAATGTAGCTTTATCATCCAAAATTCAGAACATTAATGTCGATGATGAAAAGTAAACGAAACAATATAGTGCCTTAGGGAATTCCATTAGTTAAGCTGCCCCAGTCAGATTTCTTACCATTCATTTGGACTGTTCCTTACAGCTAAGCCACGCTCTAATCCAGTTATAAATCTTATCATCTAGTGACCAGTCCATCTGATTTGGCAGACGTGTTTTCACTTGCGTGGCGATCTGAGTGATCTGGAACCTCATTTGTATGAAAGAGTCGTTTTGTTTTGGTAATATTGATGTGGAGTGTAGCTACGTGTGTTCTTTGCTCACATCCATCCTGTTGCTAAGAAGGATGACCGTTCTAACCCTTCAAGTTACCGTCCTATCTATAGCTTTCACTTTATGCCATTCTAAAGGTTTTGAATCTATACTTAATAAGAGGATTTTTAAGGGGGATAGTCTGATTCGGAACTTTTTTTTAAAAGAAATATTAACATATGAAACGCATGTAAAATATATAGAAAACAAACGGATTTTTCACGTCAGCGAGAGGAAAACATGCACAACACACTTGTACTTCCTTCCCACGGTAAGCGCGACTGACAACTTTCCGCCCAGCGAATGCAAGAAGCAGCGCTGCTTGTGTGCTCCAAGTGTCGTACTGCATAATATTATGAAAACAGTAGCCTATATAGCGCAAAAACGATAATTATTAGAATACTCGCATGGCAACACCCAATAGGCTACGCAGGTGATGCAGGGGGGCACTTTAACTGCCGCTTGGACCTTTAAAAATTAAATGTCGCGTTCGTCTGGTGCGCCAATCGCCTCTCCATGGCCACGTTTGGTTCATCCCGCCCATACTCCACTTTGATAAATTTGAGCCAAAATCGCTTTTTGAATCAGACTTTCTCACTTAAGCATCTATCTGCTCACAATTTTCTATCTGATCGGTTTTCGTAAAGGGCGATCTACAGGCAATCTTCAAGCTTGCCTAGCTGAATCTTGGACATCCTTCTTTAGGGGTTTCGGTGAAAATTTTGTTGTTTCCCTTGACATATCTAAAGCTTTTGATAGAGTCTGAAATAAATCTTTAATTTCCAAACTATCCTTATTCGGTTTGTATTCTTTCTGCACCTTCATCTTAAGTTTCCTTTCAAACCGTTCTATTGCAGCTACTGTAGACGGTTCTATCCTATCACCCACTCTCTTTGTATTATTCAGTTATGATTTTTAAATCTACCTCAAAGCCCTATGCACTTCCACGCTGATGATTCTACCCTGAATTTTTCAACGTCGTTCATTAGACGTCCAATTCAACAGGAACTAAGTGATTCACGGAGAGATGCCACTGACCGTCTAACTTCTGATCTTTCTATAATTTCCGACTGGGGCAAAGCAAACCTTGTTTTATTTAGTACCTCAAAAACCCAATTTCTTCACCTATGTACTCACCCGTCAGGGTGGCTCGGTTGGTAGAGCTGTGGGCTCGCGTGCAGCGTCCCTGCATTCGGTCAGCGGTTCGAGCCCACCAGGTTCGTCCTGGCGTGGTGGCGCTTTGTATAGTCAATAACCTTGTCGTTGGTACTTGCAAAGTGTCTAGATAGGATCAAAGTATCTTATATCTTATCACCTATGTACTCTGGTACATAGGTACTATGTACCTATGTACAAAACCTTCCACACAAATATCCCCTCTCCTTTAATGACACTCAACTGTCTCCCTCTTCTACAATGAGCATCCTTTACTAAAAATCTGAACTGGAAATCTCACATCTCATCTCTTGCACAGGATGATTGATATGATGTTAACTATGAGAGTAAAACACCAAGGTTCTAAGCTCTTATTAATTTCAGAAAGGAGCACTATCCTCTTGTCAATCATTGCGAGGGCTGTATGATATACTAGAAGGATATGTATGGCATTTGCTATATTAAGACACGCAAATTGAATCAAGATTGTTTGGAAATATTCTTTAGATGTATCAGGCAAATGAGCCTGATGTATGTAAAATGTATGTAAAATGATGTAAATGTATGATCATCCTGATGCATTGAACTTTAAATATAGGTTAAAGAAATACCTGCTTGGGAAGGATATTGTCCAGGTTAGCGATAAAACAAATTGCAGTAGTATGGATGAGAACCTTGACCCTATATCCAATGAAATGGTGGTAAATAAAGTTGAGAGTAAATCATGTACTGAAAGAAAACTGGACCTGGAAATTTGCTTAACCAGCATTTGATTCAAGAATATGGATGTTGCTTTTGAAAATGAAAGTTATGTTATTAGGGGAGATAGCTGGAGATGCAATCTTGTAAATCAAAGTTCAGATTCAATAAAGAACACAGAGACTGTAATATAGGAGAAATCATTAAGGCATATAAGATGATACAAGTGCTTGTGGGCCCTTCGGACCCATGTATTGATGCTTGTAGTAGTAGTATATATTTGACAACAATGTGAGTGAAAACTCCAAGTGCTGTCGTTGGTCACTGGTCAAAGTACCTCGGGATAGACCACGTTCCGTGTGATTTCACGGGGCGCCAATACTTCGACGGCATCAGCACTGCCAACCCTTGACAGGCTGACGTAGAGTTGGCCGTGCGTGAACACGGGTGTAGGCAAGTAGACTCCCACGTAGCTCTTGGTCTGGCCCTGGCACAGACACATGGCTACTGCTATAGTATATTATAATATTGATCCCAAGCACACACACGCACACGCACACGCACACACACACGCACACGCACGCACACACACACACACGCACACACACGCACACACGCACACACACAAGCACGCCAGCACGCACGCACGCACACATGCACATGCATGCATGCATGCATGCACACACACACACACACACACACACACACACACACACACACACACACACACACACACACACACACACACACACACACACACTCAAACGGTAAGTCCATGAGTCTACGGAGTTAATGAAATACGGCGAGGCGTTACGGCAGAGTTTCTTCCTGTAATCTAATACTCTTTAAAAGTGTTTTTAGTCCAAAACCCCCTTCAAAATGATTCAATTGACATGGGACAAAGCCACTTACCGCCTACGATTTATTTGCGAATTTTTGATCCTACTCTCATGAAAATTGAATTTACAGTTTCAGCTACCCAAAACAGACAGACAGACAGACAGACACACGGCTACTCCTATAGTATATTAGATAGATGTTGTAAACAAATTTAATTTGAAATAACCTTAGTTAGGAAAGAAAGCAACAAGCAGTAGATCAGAATGTCTTACCGGACAAACATGATAAACAGAGGTGAATTATACGTTTCATCTGACGACTTCTTTCCCCAGCTAACTGTTATGAGTTAGGTATTTAAATGTATACATATGGAAGGCCTTAAGAGAAGGAAAATATAGCATAGCATGCAAACGCCTGCTTCTAAGATGCAGTGTGCTGTACCGTAGATAACAGTAAAGTCGCCACCTGCAGTATGTCGCCAGCCGCCAAATATTACGAATTATAGCATCACTACTGATTTTTATGTGCCACTGAAGATGTTACACAGTAGTTTATATCATGACTGTATAATCTGCCCTGTTTCAGCGTTGTTTTATGCTTTGTATCTGCGAGTATAGACGGTTTCAAATTTCGCTACGCGTTTTTTTTTCGGGCGACGACGACAGCGGTACGACACTCAGTAAATAAACACTAGATGGCGACTCTACTGTTGGTAGCCACTTTGTAGATATTTTTGTCATTTGTTCATTTATAGCCATACTATGACAGATGAAGACACAAAATGACACAGATTCTCCAGATAGCCCCTTCTAACTTTCCTGAAATCATGGATGTAGAAATGTAAGTATTAACACCACCACACGTCTGTAAACAGAAAAAAAAGTTGTTCTGGCGACTTAACTGTTATCTACGGTAACTGATGTCATATTATTCATTGCGAAACTATCAGTATTTTTCAAGATAAACAAAGCTGAAAAAAATACAAAATAACGATAGGAAAAAAATCATGTAGAAGTATGTCAAAAACATGGATACTAACAAACTATAAGATGTCTGTCATGATCACGCATCAAACCATAAGTAACACTAGGGGGGCACTCAGTAGAGCGCACACCTCCGCTCGCATATAAAAAAGTAAAAAAAAAAAAAAAAACATATATATATATATATATATATATATATATATATATATATATATATATATATATATATATATATATATATATATATATATATATATATATATATATATATATATATATATATATATATATATATATATATATATATATATATATATATATATATACATGCACTCAGTATGAGCGCATACCTCCTGCCGAATATTTCATCAATTGGTTGCCATGGCAACAGTTGTCAATAGATTTCATCCAAAATTAAACCAGTTCTTCCTTATACCAAATAGACTTGGTATACCGAGTTTGGTCCAAATCTATTCGTAACTTTTCGAGAAATCCTGTACAGTAACAAACAGACAGACAGACAGACAGACAGATCGGGGTGAAAACATAACCCCTCCAACTTCGTTGGCGGAGGTAATAATATAGAACTAATAATGCAATCAATTATCTGTAATGATCATTATAAATCTGAACGAACCCTGCAAATGAAGAAGAGTCTGTATGTATTGATATTATCTATTTTCATCCATTCTCTATCATAGCACTCAAAAATGCATATTACTAAACATCTAATGACTTTGCTAATATGCATTGTATCATCAATTGTAATGAAGAGCACAAAAAAAAACTGAATTATTTTTATAAAAATACTGGTTAATAAGCGCGTCACGCGCAATGATATATGAGTGAATAGGAGGGAGTGGGGCTGATGACGCGCTGCGCAGATGACCGCTTATTCTCGTCTCCTCGCTGGCCGACCCGTTTCTCGTATGGATCCTGGTGGGAAGAACATCAACTAAGATAAACAACCACAAGTCATATAGCAGCAATAGTAGTAATAGTAGCGATAATTATATCAGTGGTAATAGAAGTAGTAGTAGTAATGGTAATAATAATAATAAAAAAGTATTACAGGCCTCTTCCATTTGCGACATTTCAAGAACCAGTTCACGGAACCCAAGAATTCGAGAGAACTGGAACCCAAAATGCCAGGGGTCGCTGGCAGTTTTAACTCACTTTTTTGATAATAAGTTGGTCTACTGGAAAACAAAATATGGGCTTATTCCACTGCACTTAAAACACAAAAGTATAATATTAAGAACGATTTTCTTCTATATGTATATTGTATAGAAACCTGATTCTGTAAAACATTGTATATAACCAAATAACCAAGGAGGTTATAGTTGAGGAGGCGAGGTAAATGCTACTCTATGATATTATATAGTCAATAACGAATGTTTAGAAGTTATCTATACCTAGGCAGTCATATTTTCCTGTTATTATTGTGCATCAATCAGATAGAAAGCCTGGAAGTGCAATGAGTCGACGCGTGAAGTGGCAATGTTTTGATTCAATCTCCCCGCCACAATCTCCCCGCCACCACTCCCCGCCGCGGCACGTCGCCTCCACAATTATAACCTACATTGTCGCAGCAACAAGCCGATTTCGGCATTCTTTATTCTTCGTTTTTCCAAGGCATTGCTTATTGTATTTTGACAAGCGTTTGCCAGACGCAGCAGTACTGTCTTAGAAAACAGTGTGAACATCGCCCAAATTTTACATGCCACAATATACATGTAAAAAATATATTAAGCTTTGATACTCGAGGCGAGTAATTTGCATTAAATTGCTATTATAGAACGTTCCATCGTAATGCATGTCATCCATATAATTAGTAGAACAACAGAAGAACTATATTTTTTGGTATTCAGATGCGGTGCATCAATGTTTATCGCGAAATTAATTTATGAAAAATATTAGTCGCGGAGCCAAAACACAGTAGACCAACCTTTGAGTTAAAACTGCCAGCGACCACTGGCATTTCTCGAGTTTCAGATCATTGGAATTCAGGCGTTCCATTTGCGCACGAAAACCTGGGTCCGAGGCAAAGCGCGTAGTGACTCAGCAAAACCCGTGAACTTTCTCTACTCACATTCATTGATGGGTAGCTTGGGTAGAGTTTTCAGTTCATAACAAACAATGGTCGCCTTGGGCCCTATTTCTCTTATCGTGAAGGGTTTTCCGCATGCACGAGTCGGAGAGGATGTCAGACGGCATATACAAGAGGCCCTGGTGGAGGCCATGCGTTCCTGCGATCTTAAACTTGATATGATCCCTTCACATAACAGCTAGCTGAGTTACCTCTCTCTCTCTCTCTCTCTCTCTCTCTCTCTCTCTCTCTCTCTCTCTCTCTCTCTCTCTCTCTCTCTCTCTCTCTCTTGCCTCGCCAGCTGAGTATGTTTGTAAACAAAAAACGGGGTTTTTGCGTTCCATTTGTGACACGCGAACCCAACCCTGAACTGAAAGAACTGGTTCATGCAACTTGGACACAAATGGAAGAGGCCTTAAACACGTTGTAACACGGGTAACTTCAGCTAGTGGGAGAAAGCAAAGTTTAAATAGTTATTTTTAGATTTTGGGAGTAAGGGCTTTGGTTTTGAGTTTACGTGCGCGCGCTCGCGTGTGTGTGTATTTACCTTGTTGTATTTTACAGGGCCTGAGCTACACTCACAGGGCCTCTCCTATCGTGCGATCTCATTAGGCTGAGGGTGGATATAGTGGTACCGTGGCCACCGAGATGACAAGGCCTGATGCATCGCCCGTGACGTCACACCATCTAGATCCCACCCGCTCCGCTCCCCGTACAAGTTTACCTACCTAATATAATGTTTATCAGTATAAAAGATATACTATTATCTTCGGAAATGTTTGTTCTATAATATTATCAAATAGAAAATCGTAAAACACACAAAAGAAATGCCATTATGAGACTCAAGAAATATGCATTAACTTAAATTCTTCGCCATTTAATATTTTGCCCGAAAACTTTTTACATGGAGAATATCAATAGAAGCGGAATTTAATTAGCTTTCCATTGATATATTTCGTTTAGTTATAAATGAATTAGCAGCATGCAAAAATTAGCGTTAACTAAATATTAAAAATCATGAAATTGGGTAATTTCCTATCTAATATATGTTTATCAGTATAAAAGATATACTGTTATCTTTGGAAATGTTTGTTCTATAATATTATCCAATAAAAAACCATAAAATACACAAAAGAAATGCCATTATGAGACTTTCAAGAAATATGCATGAACTTAAACTCTTCGCCATTTAATATTTTGCGAAAAAAACTTTTTACATAGAGAATGCCAATAGAAGCAGAATTTAATTAACTTTCCATTGATATATTTCCTTTTCTGAAAAATGAATTAGCAGCATGCATAAATTAACGTTAACTAAGTAAATAACATTACGCGCGGAGCGCGTAATGTTATTTACTTAGCCATTAAATACTTAGCCATTTCATTACCCATGAAATCGGGTAATTTTTCCCGATTGATGAGGTTATTTATTTAGTTAACGCTAATTTATGTATGGTTCTAATTCATTTATCAGAAAAGGAAATATATCAATGGAAAGCTAATGCGGTTCCGCTTCTATTGATATTCTCCATGTAAGAAGTTTTAACGCAAAATATTAAATGGCGAAGAGTTTAAGTTAATGCATATTTCTTGAAAGTCTCATAATGGCATTTCTTTTGTGTATTTTACGGATTTTTATTGGATAATATTATAGAACAAACATTTCCAAAGATAACAGTATATCTTTTATACTGATAAACATATATTAGGTAGGAAATTACCAGATTTCATGATTTTTAATATTTAGTTAACGCTAATTTATGCATACTGCTAATTCATTTATGACTAAACGAAATATATCAATGGAAAGCTAATTAAATTCCGCTTCTATTGATATTCTCCATGAAAAACATTTTTGCGCAAAATATTAAATGGCGAAGAGTTTAAGTTAATGCATATTTCTTGAAAGTCTCATAATGGCATTTCTTTTGTGTGTTTTACGATTTTTTATTTGATAATATTATAGAATACACATTTCCGAAGATAAACAGTATATCTTTTATACTGATAAACATTATATTAGGTAGGTAAACTTGTACGGGGAACGGAGCGGGTGGGATCTACATGGTGTGACGTCACGGGCGATGCATCAGGCCTTGTCATCTCGGTGGCCACGGTGGCACTCTCTGAGACAAGGAGGCTTGTCAGTGGCGAGACTAGCAATGGGTGTTACACCTACTACTAGTCCGGCATGAGCAATGGTCACCGTGTCCGGGGAGTAGCTATAGGCATCTCCAGCAAACTGCAGCCGTATGTTGTTGAGGTTACTCCGGTTAATGAGCGTATAATGCGGGTGATGATTAAACACACTATGGGTTTCATGTCTCTTGTTGCAGTGTACGCTCCTACGGAGGTGTGTGAAACTGAAGAGAAGGAGATGTTCTACGCCAAACTCGACTCTGTATGAGACAGACACTGTGAGAGATGGCTATGAGTTATGTGTTGGTCCCCACCCCATGGCTCCGGTACCAGGAACATTAACAGTTCTCTCCTTCTAAATTTCGCGAGGTCCAGAAGGTTGAGAATTGCAGGTTCTTGGCACCAGAGACCAGCAGAGCTGCACTGCTGGACATGGTATAGTAATGCCGAAGGAGTAGCTAAGAAGATCGACCACATCTTCGTTAGTACTCGTTGGAGGATCCTCCAGAACTGCAGGGTTTACCGGAGTGCTGAGTTCTTTGCAACTGATCACATACTTCTTGTTTCAACACTTATGTCTTTATGTCAAGTCCAGAAGAATCTCAAGAGGTAACCATACTGTGTTTCATCTTGAAAAACTGAAGGACTTGACATGTGCCCAAGAGTATGCAGGGGCAGTCTCAAACCGGTTCAATGTGTTCAGTGCCCTCGAGGACCCTGTAGAACTGTGGGATACCTACAGACGTGAAACTCTCCAGACTGCCAAGGAGTGTATTAGGGAGCGCCCGAGGTGAAGGCGTGATATTGTCTCGACGGAGACGCTGGAGAATATCGAGGATAGTCGCGCTGCCAGGCTGGCTGGGAACCAGGGGACCGCACAGGGCTCTGTCACGACGGTCTAGAACCCTCCTGGGGAGGGACAAGGAGAGGCATGCCAGGAGTCTCGCTGAGGATGTCAAGGGCCATTTGAACGCTAATGACCTCCGACCCGCCTACCGAGCCCTGAAGAAACTCCATTCTAAGTCTCCATCTCGGGCGATTGCTATTCGAGCAGCAGATGGGCGCCTCGTGTCGGACATGGATGAGCAGATGGTTCGTTGGGCTGAATACTTTGGACAGTTGTTCACGGTGGACCCTCCAATTGAGTAGCTTCACACCACTGGATTACGGGCAGTGGATGCCGATCCTCCCGTTGACGAAACCACACCCTCTCTTGACGAAGTCAGAGAGGCTTTAGCAAAGTTGAGGGGTGGAAAGGCAGCTGACGTTTGTAATATCAGTGCGGAGCTCCTCAAAGCTGGGGCCATGATCCGCGGGTTGCATGATGTCTTGACTGTCGCATGGCAATCAGGTACTATTTCTCCTGATTGGAAAAGGGGGCTGGTCGTCCCTATCTGGAAAGGGAAAGGGGACCGTCAGCACTGCAACAATTACCGCCGTATTGCACTGCTCAGCGTGCCAGGCAAGGTGCTTGCCTATATATTGCTGACACGGATCCGCAGTCATCTGCTGAAGCATCAGAGACCTCAGCAGTCTGGGTTCACGCCAGGTAAGTCAGCAACGGACCGTATCCTAGCGCTATGTGTACTGGTGGAACGCCGAC
This sequence comes from Chionoecetes opilio, assembly GCA_016584305.1. Lineage (NCBI taxonomy): Eukaryota > Metazoa > Arthropoda > Malacostraca > Decapoda > Majidae > Chionoecetes > Chionoecetes opilio. The sequence goes on from JACEEZ010001895.1 coordinate 204,071, forward strand.
TAGAGTTTCGACAGGGGATGCTTGCAGCCTATGTTGATCTCAAAAAGGCGTTTGACTCAGTGCATCGTAAATCACTCTGGGATCTTCTGGGACTTAGTGGAATTCCTGCAAGGACTATTGGTTTGATGACTGGCTTGTACTCTGGGACTGAGAGTGCTGTGAAGTGTGGGGGAGGTGTATCCAGCTTTTTTCCTGTGAATACAGGAGTGAGGCAAGGGTGCGTCCTTTCCCCATCACTTTTCAACACTTGTATGGACTTGGTATTGGGCAAAGTTGTAGATCAAAGTGATTGTGGAGCATCCCTTGGCAATACCAAGATCACTGATCTTGTTTTTGCCGATGATGCAGTAATCTTTGCTAAGTCGCTGGAGATCCTGGTGATGGCTCTCGAGGCGCTGCACGAGGAGGCAAAGCCTTTAGTACTTGAGGTCTCCTGGCTCAAGACCAAGGTCAAGGTGTTTGGAGGCTTACTAGATGAAACAGTACAGTCTGTTCATGCGTGCGGCGAGAACATTGAAATCTTGGAAAGTTTTACATACCTTGGTAACGCAGTCCATAATGACGGCGGGTCACGTCAAGAAGTCTTACAGCGGATTGGCATAGCCCACGGTGTTATGGACTCGCTCAGCAGGAGTATTTGGCGTTGTCGGTACCTGTTGCAGAAGGACAAAGATCCGATTCTTCAAGTCGCTTGTGATCCCTGTCTTACTCTATGGACGTGAGACATGGGCACTAATTAGCGACTTGAAGAGGCGAATCGATGCCTTTGGTAATAAGTGTCTTCGCAAAATCATGGGGTATTGCTGGGATGATTACGTGTCAAATCAGCGATTGCACCGTGAGACTGAATCGAGGCCTATTCCCTGCATAGTCCGTCAACGCCAACTTCGGCTACATGGGCATGCGGCACGCTACCCTGAAACCGATCCTTCCCACCGGGTTATATCTGTAAGAGACAATCCGCCGTGGAGGCGGCCAAGGGGGCGCACACACGGCTCGTGGCTGGGGCAAGTTGATGTTTCCTTGTCGAGAGTTGCTTGGTCTAAGAAGAGAGCCTGCATGGGGACTCGCACGTGGTGACCCCCGGGAGTGACGTCGTCGGGTTGGCGGGGCGATGCGCCCCCCGGCGTATGCTCCCAATGATTGATTGATTAATATAACCCAGCGATCACTTATTAAGCTCCAACCCCATGTTACGTCCCGAGCTTGGACAAGGGTGATTGGCTAGAGACATCCCCCATACCACGTACACTATTCCAGAAAATGGCAATATGCATGTGCAATGGGGTGCAAACCAGATCTGTGAACGCGGCGCCTGCTGCCATGGCCAGTTTTTTTGGCCACACCATGGTTACACTCTTCTCACCACCAACAGTAGTTTACTCAAATGTACGTGCGGTGGTGTAACAGATTTCTGTCTTCGGACAAGTGCCCAAATGACCTAACTGTTGCTGTATGTGGGGCTCAGAAATATAAAGTGAAGGTTCATGAGTGGCTTAGTGATGTACATGTTAGAGCTACGTAAGACAGCGAATGCAGTATGTTATTAAATAGTATAATGATATTGTGTAGTTAGGTTTTAAGATAGGTCATACTCACCATTCTACCTTTAACCTGTTAAGTTCCATGTTAAAACCATTATTGTACACTATGTACTAAGAATTTATCAAAGAGAGAGAGAGAGAGAGAGAGAGAGAGAGAGAGAGAGAGAGAGAGAGAGAGAGAGAGAGAGAGAGAGAGAGAGAGAGAGAGAGAGAGAGAGAGAGAGAGAGAGAGAGAGAGAGAGAGTGGGTATGAGTGGTATAATTAAGAATCAAGATAGTAGATAATGGAGTAGAGTAGTTTCAAGGAGGGTGGACCTGGACAAGTAGGTGACAGGGCGTGGATGAATGTGGGTGGAGTGGGTGTGTGGCTGTTTGACCTGTGTACACTATGATGTGTGGAGATGATGGACGTGAGTGCTTGCTAGGGAGCTCAGTAGTGTGGGTGGGTGTGGGTGGGTGTGGATGGGTGTGGGTGGGTGTGGATGGGTGTGGATGGGTGTGGATGGGTGTGGGTGGGTGTGGATGGGTGTGGGAGCAAGCGTGACTGCGGTATTGTGTTTCCAGCTTCCACCACCACATCGATTTTTGTCTCGGGACGCCAACACCCGGGGCCGCGACGCTGTCCTTCGGCCGGAAGAATCGGTGTTCCTTCCTCCTCCTTGTGCCATATGACCTCTACTGATGTGCCATATGACCTCTGATGACTGGCACATTTACCCATTTTTTGGCATTAAATCAATCAGTCCTTCCTCCTCCTTCGTATGTTTATATGTTTCCTTGTTCCCTTTTTTGTTTGTCTTTCCTTCCGTCTTCCTATTTGCTCTCCTTCCTAACTTGTTTTATTTTCCATTTTTCCGACGATTTCTTTATCATTCACGACGTTCAATTTATCGATCATTTATCTTTAGCATTTATCTTTCATCCTACAAATGATCTACGTTATCTGTTGACATTACTATCCATGGTGTTTGCTCAGTTCTCTCTCTCTCTCTCTCTCTCTCTCTCTCTCTCTCTCTCTCTCTCTCTCTCTCTCTCTCTCTCTCTCTCTCTCTCTCTCTCTCTCTCTCTCTCTCTCTCTCTCTCTCTCTCTCTCTCTCTCTCTCTCTCTCTCTCTCTCTCTCTCTCTCTCTCTCTCTCTCTCTCTCTCTCTCTCTCTCTCTCTCTCTCTCTCTCTCTCTCTCTCTCTCTCTCTCTCTCTCTCTCTCTCTCTCTCTCTCTCTCTCTCTCTCTCGTTTATATTTTCAGCTTCTGACAACATATCTATCCTTCCTGCTTCCCCCCTCTTCCCCTCTCCCATCCCATCCCTTGGTCCTTCCCTCCCTCACTCAGTCTCTCACTGAAATATTTCCCACCCCTCTCTCCCCTTCACACGCTCACTGCATCGGTGTGCCTTATGACCTCTGATGCCTGGCACGTTTTCTCCTTTTTGGCATTAAATCAATCAATCACTGCCCCTGAGATTCAAGCGGCAAGGCAGAAGCGTGTGTATGTAATAGATTAAGAGAGGGCGTAAGTCTTAGTAAGATATCGTATCTTTGGGAACAGCTGATCCAATGTAGTCTTTTCTCCACTTTGTCCTTCCCTACTTCCGTCGTTATTTCGTTCCCATTCCTCTTCTTCCTTTATGACGTTACATGTGGTTGTATCTTCCTTGTTCCTTGAATTCTTCTCTCTTACGTGCAACATATGTATGCACATGTAATTCAAGAACACACACACACACACACACACACACACACACACACACACACACACACACACACACACACACACACACACACACATACACATATATATATATATATATATATATATATATATATATATATATATATATATATATATATATATATATATATATATATATATATATATATACAGCCACAGGTTATAAGTTATAGCAGGCTATATAAATTATATACAGCAACATATACAGCTATATATACATATACCATATACACAGGGCCGGATTATGACCTTTTGGGGCCCCTAGGCTAATTCAATTGTGGGCCCCCTCAGACGGAGCCACCCTCTAACTCGCCCGCACCCGTCTCGAATAATTTTTACTCGTGATATATTTTAGCGACATTTACATAGCTAGAAGTAAACTTATTGCAAATTCTTTACATAAACTAGTATAGGCTATCTTTTGATTGTCAATAAAAATATTCTATAAGAAATACCACTATTTTACTATTTATTGCAAACCAAATTAGCACATATTTCAACACAACCGTAGTGAAAAAAAAAAAAATTTATAACCATCTTGAAAATTAAAATCATTGCCTTATAAAAATTTCTAAGATTTAAACATTCTGAACTAAAATCAAACATGTTGTCTACTTGAAACACAATGACACAAATGAAAACATTCTTTTCCTTGCTTTGCTTCCTGCAAAGTCTTCAATAATTTTATCAAATGACAGCTCTCGCCATTTGTCACTTTCGATACACATTACACTGATTGAAGTTAGTTTTTCTTGAGAGAGTGAAGAGCGAAGCTGATTTTGTATCCGCTTTAACTGAAAAAAACTTCGCTCACCAGAATAGTTTGTTACCATCAAACTGAGGAAAAGTCTCAAAACTGATTCAACATTTGGGAAAGCAGACTGAACTTTGTCTTCAAAGATTACAGTATAGAGATCTTGATAACTGAATTTTTTTAGCTCAGAACATTTCTTTTTCACATATAGGTGGAAATGCCTTAATTCGGCAAAGAATGTCTCATCCCACATCTTCAGGTTATGCTTCAATCAAGTTTTTTACTCCCGTTGACATTGTTTCCTCTGAACTTTCTAGATCAGTAAGGAATTAAAAAGTTTGGGCAATACATGTGTACACCTCTGCTCTTTTTGAAAGATTTGATTCCAATGCTTCCAAGATGGGATTGAAAGACTTTTGTTGAAATGTGTCTTGTGGAGAAAGTTGCTCTTCTGGCTCTGCAGGATCAGAAAGTTCATCAAAATGTCTTTTTATTTTTCTTGCCCTTTTAGATGTACGTACTTCTATAGTCAACATTGGGAACAAACTTTTTGCTTTATATTCAATATTTCCAAAATCTTTTTTTAAACTATCAATAAATACTGACAGAGAAGAATAAAGAGTGGCACAGGCTGCCAAAGAAATCTCAGAATCCTGCAAAGATTTGCTCACTTTGTGAAATTGTGATAAAATGCAGTTCCATAATTCGAGCATAATATGGAATTCTACTTCAGACATTTTGTCTGAAATGTTTTTAGCTTGTAGACGGGTGTCACCTTTTTCTTGTTCATTTGACTCCTTTTGAGCAAGGGCCTCTTCAATTGACTCAAAGTTTACTTTAACTGCAGAGACCGCGGTTGCATGGGCCTCCCACCGAGTTTCTGACAACGTTTTAGGAACTGAAGCTCCAGGTTCTAAGCAACAAGTTAATACTGCCCATCTCTTGGTTGATGATGAAAAAAAATTATAAATGTCTTGGATGATGCCGAAAAAAATAACCGCTTCAAGACAGCAATCTACTGCAGCTCGGCCTATCAGATTGAGCGAATGACCGGCACATGGAACAAAAATTGCATATTTGTTTTGCTTTAAGATGTGCTTTTGCATGCCCTTGTACTTCCCGCTTATGTTAGCGGCGTTGTCGAATGATTGTCCACTACATTTTGAGAAATCAATGCCACATTCATTCACTAAAAAATCAATAACCAAATTAGCCATAAAAAGACCAGTGTGTTCTTCCAATTTTAAGAATGTTATAAATCTTTCAACTGGAACTCCTGTTTGAGGTGACACATATCTCAAAATTATGGTCAATTGGTCCACATGAGAAAGATCCGGGGTAGAATCTACACTAAGGCTGAAATAGCCTGCTTGCTTTATTTCATCCAAATTAGATTGCAACACGCGTTTTCCCATCAGCAAGATTAACTCATCGCATATGGTTTTTGAGAGATATGAAGTCGAACCAGTGCCCTTGTTACCATAGTTTTCTATGTGATTGGATAAAAACAGATCAAATTTGGCAATCAGTTCTAACAGTCCAAAGTAGTTCCCATTGTTGGGGGATCCTATGATTTCATTGTCTCCTCTAAAAGCCAATCCACGTTCACTTAATGTTTTGATCACTTCTACACATCTGTGAAGTACTTGTTTCCAATACTCTTTCTCAGCTTGTATCTGTTCAGAGAGTTTTGAATCTAAATTTGTGGAGCGCTTTCTAGTCAAACAAGTGAGTAGTGAGTAGTGAGTAGTTTCTGTGCTCCATTGAGTTTTCATGAGATTGGATTAAGTTTGTGTTTTTCCAATCCGAGAAACCCTGTGTTACCAAAGCTCCACTTGGAGAATAAAATAACTTACAGACAAAACAAAAAACGCCTCCTGTTGAGGGAAATATACCAGCCATTCTCTATTGAATTTTTCTCCATTGACTTTTACTCCTTGGAAGATGCCTTTAGAGCAATATCTGTTTTGATTTCTGAGGATGCGCTTTGATTTTGCAAAATTGTCATTCCAGTGCTGACAATCAGATGGACCAATAAGTCAATCCAATAAGTCCTGTCTTCATCTGACAGAAAGTTCCATTTCGCAAGATCATTATTTCTTTGATTTTCAGTTTCTTTTTGCTTTTCATTTTCATCACTAGAAATGTCCCTCTGTTCGATTTCCAGTTCCACCTGTGGACTTATGGATGGAGATAACTGTGATATTTCTTCTTCTAGCTCGCAAACTGACTCAGACTCTAAATTCTGCTCACGACTGCATTCACCTTCTTTGAGTTCAGTTGATTCAATTTGGGGACTAGAATCTTGTTCTGGAGCAGTCTCTTCTTTGTAAGTGTGTTTGATGAATTGATCTAACTTGGGAATCTGGTGAAGCTGCTGTTGAAGTTGCTGCTTCTTTTTCCTTTTTTGAAATCCACTTTCATGCCGCTTCATAATTATTGGACTGAGATAAAAAATCTGCAAAAAAAAAAGAGATAAATAAGAAAATAGATAAAAGATAAAGATAAAGATAAAAGAGTTAAAATAAAGGTTGAAGTAGAATTTTTTTTACATTGTACGTATAGCAAACACAGTGAGCTGAAAAACAAAATATACGCTACATTCACAAATAAGTGTTTTACTGTGTTTAGCACGATGATAAACAACCATGGACTGGGGCCCCATGATTTACAGCTAGGGTTTCAAACAGGGGCCCTTTATCTCAAATAAAGGCCTCAAACAGAGGCCCTTTATCTCAAATAAAGGGCCTCAAACAGGGGCCCTTTATCTCAAATTATTTTTAATTTTATTTTAAGTTCAATGAATTATTCAGCAATGCAAAATATCATTTTTCAAAAAAATATATATTTGGAAATCTTTTAGCAGGGACCCCAGGTTTGGGGCCCCCAAGCTTGAGGGGCCCTAGGCTGCAGCCTATACTAGCCTATAGGATAATCCGGGTCTGCTTTATACATTGGGGGATATGGGTTTTTATACAATACACCCTATATATACTAGCCCAAAAGGCTATATATATAAAACAGAAATTTTGTTATTTAAATTAATAAAAAATTTTGGTAGAAATTTTTGCTTGGAATGATTTCCGTTTTTTATTTGAAAATGAGGGGCTAATTAGCCGGAGCGGGTGGGGGTTTTTAAGCCACGGGTTTTTGATACAAGAATGATCCAGCAATTGTTATTGGGTGAGGTAAAAAAATACAACTTGTTTGGGGAAAATACACATTTGTTGTTTTTGTGCATATTTGTTTATATAAGGGTGATAATGAGCTATGAGGGGTTCCCGGGTACTTTGGGTCCCAATATACTTGAAATAATGAGTAGAGGCAGGACGGGGAGATGAAAAAAGGAGAGAGAGATGCCCCTCATCAAAGGTTGCTCTGTGCAAAAAAATTAAAACGCGTTCGTTCCCCCGAATCCCCCGTGACCCCGGTCCCCAAAGTAGAAGCAAATTGTTTTGTGGCGTAGGGAAAAGGTTTAGAAAAACCAGTCTTGGATCCCCCAAATAAGGGGGGTGAAGTGAGCAAAGAGATTTTTATAAGAAAAAGGGAATTGGGGGAATTTCATGAAGAAAAAGTAAAGGAAACAAAATGGGTAGAAAAGTATCTTTTCAAGGCGAAGAGGATGGCGTAAAAATTTCCCTTTGTAAAAACGTGGTTTTCTGTAGGTATTGGTATTGATGTGAAGAGGGGGAAGAGGACAGCAAGCCAGAACCAGAGTGGGATTTAAAAACCGCCGGGGGGTAGACTTTGGGTGCTAGGGAAATTTGAGGGGGAAAGGTTTTTTCAAAAAGTGAAGCGGAGGAAAATAAGGGAATGGAAAGACTTGGGAGGGGTAGGGGGGGACAGAAGAACAGATAGGGGGAAAAGGGTTTAATAACCTGGGGGGGGAAGGAAGAACTTAGAAAGGGAAAAAGTTTAAAGGGAGTAGAAAGGGGAGTGGGGGAAAAGGGGGGCGCATGCAACGGGGAAAGGGCGGTGGAAAAGAGGGGAGGGGGTGACCACTGTGGGGGAGAGTTTGGGGGGACTGAAACTTAAAAGTAGGAAATTGTGAAGGCAAACCTAGCACCAAAGTGATAGGAGGGCTCGACGGCGAGAGGGGGATGGGGGGCCCCGACTCAGCATAGAGGCTCTCAAAAAGGGGAGGAGCGAAAGCAATGGCAGTATCCGTTACTTTATTAGTAATTATAGGGTTTGGGGTTAGGTTAGGTTGGGTTTTAGGTTAGGTTAGGTATAGGTTATGTTAGGTAAAGGCTGGGTTTTGGGATAATTTGGGTTTATTTAAATTTTTTTTTCTTATCATTTTTGTTGAAAATCACACCAAAAAAATTTTGCGACAGAAAGGGGTTAGCAGTTTAAATTAAACAAAATAAAAACTCACCCGGGAAAAAATTTTTCGCCCCAGCAAAAGAAGTTCGGTGTTCATCGGGAAAAAATTACCGTCGCTTTTAAAACCCCTTGGGGCCCCAAAACCCGTAATTTCCTTTGTAATTTGGGAAACCATTACGTAAGACTTTTTTTTGGGGTGAATTAAGCAATATTCTATGGATATGACCTGTTTTATACCCTTTTGCCCCCCTCCAAAAATTGGTATTTAAATTTTACTTTGCGAAATTTTATGGCTGATAACAGACTATTTTATATATAAAAATGGCAGTTTTTGGGTCGTAAAGGTTTTAACCCCAAAGGCTCCTTATGGCCCTGTTTCCTGGCAAACTTTTTCGGCCCACGCTGGAATAAATTTGTGATAAATATTGGACCCCTTAATCTGTTCAAAAATTTCAAGAAATTTAAATAAGAAATCTTAAATTTAAAACCAAAAATTGAGTAATAAAAAATGATAGAAATGATAGAAATGTTTAAAAATGATAAAATGAAAAAATGATAGAAATTATGATAATAAAGGAAAAGGATAAAAATGACCATATTATTAAAAATTAATTATAAGTGTATTTTGACAATCAAAAAGATAAGAGCAATAATGAAAAAAGACGACAAAAAAGCAAAATAGAAAAGGGTTATACTACAAAAAAATTAGTTAGTAATAATATAAATGATGGCGATTTTTAAAAAATAAGATACAAAATGATAAAAAATAAAAAATAATATAAGGGTGGGCCCCTAAAAATTTTATAATAATAAAAAAAATAACAATAATATTGAAAAATAACATGAAAAAAAGTTTTTTTTTATGATGATAATAAATGGGAATGATAAAAAAAATAGAAAAATGTTTAAAATAATAGCACTGCTGAAAAAAAGAAAAAAAAATTATAATAATAATCGTTATAGAAAAATAATGAAAAAATAATGTAGAGAAAGGGGGAAATATATATAATATTAAACAATAACAATACCCAAAAGCCCAATTTTAATAATAGAAATGCGGGCCATAAAGTGACTGAAGGGTTGTTAGAGGTAAAGGATAAAAGGCTTCTTGGCTGGATGGGTGCGTTCCTTGCCGGGGCCAAAAGGGTTTTATTTTTGGTTTCCTCCACTGCTTTTGTATTTGTCTCCTAAAGGGAAAAAACCGTTTTTTTGTTTACCTTGTTGCCTTGTTTCCCCCCTGCAGGGGGGCCTCGTGGAGGCCGCACCCCGGCTGCTCGTGTTTGGAAAACAGGCCCCAACAAACCGAAACCTCGCTGACCCCTGACCCTCGGCTTTCTCGTTGGCCCCCCCCAGCACCCCCTTTCCCGCCCGCGATGGGGCGCCCCCCAAACCCCCCGGCCGCTAGCGGGGGTCGGGGCTTCGAAGCCCCCGCACCCACAAAAACCCCCAAAGGTGGGGCCCACCCGGGGTTTGAAGGGGCTGGTCCCGGGTGCGGGCCCTAAGCCCTTCTCGACAGGATTGCCAGGCCGTACAGGGCCCGCTGGCCCCCGCTGAAAAGGGCGCGGTCTAGGGCAGCAGCTCAGGCGCGACCCCGGAAACCGAGCCGTTTTTGGAGGTTTTTCGGTAGATGCGTTCGGTGCCCACCGCTTGGCCGGGCCCGGTCAATAAACCGTGCTAGGGGCGCTTTTTCCTTAAACGCCCAACACAGATTTTTAAATTGCCCTTGTGTCGTTGGTGAAAAACCCCTCGCCCCAAAACCATGCGTTGCAGCGTGGGGGGGACACCTGCAAAAACACCTAATGTGTGTAAAACGTACGGGCCCCCTTGAAAACCCGCGTTTGGCGGGGTTGCCGGCGTAATACGTTACCACTGTCGCGTCTTTACGCAGACCCGAAGAGCCGCTGCATGCCGAGCACACGCGCTGCCTGCAGGTTTTATCGCCTCGTCCCCCCCCCCCCAAACCCCTCCAACCATTATACAAAACTTTTTAAAAACGAGTTTTGTCGTGTGTGTCTGGATTTCCCCACGGGGACAAAACGAGCCCCTAAAGTGCCGGCGCCTAAGTCTTGGGGAGTACAGGTTACTCCCTGGCTTTCCCCCCTCGGGCTTTTTCCCGGGGCGGACGGGCATGTTGATGCAGATGAAGCATGGCGCTCCGCTTTCCCTTTACGGAACCTTGGGTTGTTTCTTTCCCCTTCCTGGGCCCAAAATCCAGTCCCTTTTGGGTGGGCTTTGCGAAAGCGGCGACAAACGCGTTTTTTTTTTTTCTTTGGGTTTTTTTCCCCGCCGATCTGTCCAGTTTTACCGGCGTGGTTTTGGGCTGTTTTTTTCTTGAAATAATTTTTGAAGATGTAATGGGGCTTTTCCCCGCGTTGTTTTTTTCTTCCTCTTCGGGGTCCAAGACGAACTTCAGTTTCCCAAAAGGCCGACGCGGGTTTTTTTTTAACCCAAATCGTACAAAAAACCCCCTTTCCCGGGGGGTGGCGGGCCCTTTACGGGGTCCCCCGCCCCACCGCGGGCCCCCCTTTTCCTTAAACCACCGGGGACTCGGGGGCTGTGCCCAACGTAGGCCCTTTTTGGGTTCTTGTCAAATGGAAATAAGAATTTCCCCTTCATGTTCCTGGGGCAAAACCCTTCGCTTTTTGTGGCTTTGTTTTTCCCTCAAACTGTGGGACTGGGGTTAGACCCTTCCCTCAAATCCCTTTCTCACACCTCCCCCGCGTCGTTTGACCTCGGCGGCTGTTTAAGAAAGAAAAAGCCGTCCCCCGGTTTTCCGGAAAATTGGAGGTTCCAAAACCCCCGTGGTCCCTTTTAAAGGAAAAAAAACACATTGTAAAAACGGAATAATGATCTTAAAGGAGCGTCTTTTTTCCCCGGGCCCCCCAATCCAACCTCATTTGGGTTTCCCAAACTGCTGGGGCCCCACCAACACCTTCATATACAAAATAAAGACTCTTATGCAGAGTGTTTTGGTGCAACATCTTTCCCCTCGCCCCTCAAATCCAACCTCACCCGCCCCGCCTTTCCCTTGGGGGTAAACCCGGGCCCGGGTTGGTTGGGGTTCGGCCTCCACCAATCAGGGGTTCGGGATTCCTATATAGCGAATAAGGGCCCCTCTAAACCCTTTGGGCCTTGCTTTCACGCTGGACAAAGTGACCCCCTAACCGTTAAACCCCCCTCCCGAAAGAACTTGGAACTTAAAAAAGGGCCGATTTTTTTGGGTAAAGCCCGGACCACACACACCACACACACACCCCACTAGGGGTAGTCGTCTCCTTGGTGGGGGTGACCATGTCTACTGCAGTGAGTGTTTTGAGCCGCCCGGGGGCCTGAATATGCTAGGAGGAAAGGAAAGGGGGAAAGGGGGGAAGGGGGAAAGGGGGTACATTCAGACACTACACTACATCCTCCTCCTCCCCTTTTCCTCCCCTCCTCCTCCTCCCCTCCCCCCCCTCCTCCTCGAACTCTAAAGGGTTTTGTTTTGGGGCATAGTTCCCCCCTGGGCTTGTCTGGGGACATTCCCCTTTTTTTGGCATTAAAACAATCATCTCTGACTTTTCCCCATCTCTTTTGTGGGGGGTGTGTTAGTAAAAGAAGAAAAAAAATCCCATTCATATGCAAAGTAAAAAGGAAAAGAGAGAGAGAGAAGAGAGGGGAAAAAGAGAGAGAGAGAGGGGAGAGGAGGAGAGAGAAAAAGGGAGAGAAAAGAGAGAGAGGGGGAGAGAGAGAGAGAGAGTTGAAGTTTCCCGAAATTTTCAAAAAATTCCCCCTTTTTTTAGATCCTTTTTTTTTTCCCCCTTTTTTTCCCTTTACCCGGGTTTTTTTTTTGCGTTTTAAAAACCCCCACCAGCTCCCACCCGTTCCCTTTAAAATCTCTCTCTCTCTCTCTCTCTTCTCCTCTCCTCTCTCTCCTTTTCCTCGTTCTCTCTCCTTCTCTCTCTCTCTTTTTTTGCCTTTAAAACCTAAAAATAGAAGCCTCTTTCTTGGGACAAAAACAAGTTTTCTAAGAGTTTTGAACCTACATAAATCGCTCTGAGCATACAAACCCCCCGTTTTTTGGGGAGCACAAGTTTTTAAAACTACCCGACATCACCCAGCTACAAACTGCTTTTTGTTTACAACGCTTTTTAATACATTTTTTTTTTCGATTGTGGATTTTCAGATATCACAAAAATTTTTCTACCAACGACCAAAACCCAATTTTCCGAATTTCCCTTTCTGCAGAACCTCACATGCTCAAAAAAAATGTTAATTTTTTAGGGGGGTTTCCGGGGAATGGAATCAACTTTCCCCAAAGCCCCCTTTAAATTGGGAAAAAACTCGAGTAGGTTTCAAAAAAAAGGGAAAAAAAAACTAAATTTTAAAATATCTATAGTTCATACAAATAAATTAAAAAAACTTTATTTTGTATATGTAGGGGTTACCCTCTTAATCCAATTGGTCTTTCCCTTCAGAAGATTTGGGTTTAAATTTAAGACGACCGTTTTTTAAAATCGGGGCCCTAGGACCCCAAAAAAGAGTCCCCAAAAATTTTTTCCTTGGAAATTTTTTCCCCTAAATTTTCAATGCCTCACTGCATCCGTTCCTCCCCCCGGTGCCAAAACCCGCTGACTTGGGTTTAAAATTTCCCCGGAGAGAAACCCCAACCGGCCAAAATTAGCTATTTTCCCCTTTTCGATTTCCCCTTAGAAAACCCCTTCTCTCAACTTTTTTTATTAGGGTTTATATTAGCTGTGTACCATTGTCCGAGAAAAGCCCTTTCGTGGAAAACCCCTTTTTTAAAAGGGTGTGAAAACCCTTTTTAAAAACCTTTAAGAAACAGACATTTGTCTTCGGGATATTGCAGAAAAGGGTATGAACCTGAGAGCTTTTTAAAGTATTTAAAAACCCCCCGAGGCCCCTAAAAATAATTTCCCCTTGTTAAAATTTTGGGTTTCCCCTTAAACATTTTTAATGAACAGAAGCAATTGGGTTTTTTTTTTAGATATGACCTGTTTAGTAAACCTTGTCGACCCAACTAAATTTTTTATATTCAGCTTTTCTTTTTTGTAATTTTTTTGGCCCCGAAAACATTCAATTTTTTTTTAGCAAAGGAAAGATCTGGGCGGAAGGGTTTAAAAAGGTTCACAAACTAAAAAGAGGTTATTTCGTCCATTTTTTTCTGTAATCTAAAGTAAAAATACATTAACAAAAAAAATGAACTTTAGTAAACATATAAAAGAAATTTGGAAAACCAACAGTTTTGAAAGTTTTCGCCGGGGAAAAAAAAACCCAACCCAAGGCCCGTGTAAGGGAAAAAAATGGAGAATATAAAGTCGGGAAATTTTTCCCTCAAGGCGGCCAAAAAAGGAAAGGGATCGGGGGGGCGCCCGCAGGGCCCCCCCCGCGCCTCAGCCCCGCCCTTGTCGCTGCTTTCTGCTGCTGGGTGCTCTTACGCCCACACCCAGGGGTGAAGGGACGGCTCTTTAGGGGAAAAAAAACATGTGTGTTTTCAAGAAGAAGGAAATGATAAAACCAGTTTAACCCCAACTATTCAATGATGGCAGCACACACACCCCACACACACACACACCCCCGGGGCGAAACCCATCGATCGAAACCCCCGGGCGGAGCGGAAACATACCGGGGGTTTTTTTCCCTTTAAAAACCCCAACCCTTGTCCACCCACATGAAAGGGGTTTCCGGTTTTTACCGGGTTTTGTGGGCCTGCTCCCCCGGGGTGCTGGGGTTTCGGCCAAAACCAAGCACTAAGGATTTAAAGATATAAATAGGGCCCCTTCCATTTGCGACCTTTTTAAGAAAACCCTTTTTACGGAACCCAAGAAATTTAGGCGTTCCATTTGGCCCACGAAAACCTGGGTCCGAGGGAAAAAGGGGTAGTGAAAAATCAGCCAAAAAACCCCTTTAAAATTTTTTCTACTCACAAAATTTGGAAAGGCCCCTCTTCCATTTTTTTCGACATTTCAAAAACCGTTTTACGGAACCCAAGAGTTTCAGGCGTTTTTTATTTGCGCACAAAAAAGGGTCCGGGGGCAAAGCCCCGTAGTGACTCCGCAAAAAAAATTGAACTTTCTCTACTCCCTTGGAGGTGTGGGAAATTGGGTAAAGTTTTCAGTTCATAACAAAAAAATGGTCGCCTTGGGCCCCCCTTTTTTCTTTTCGGTGAAGGGTTTTTTCCCCATGCCCCAGTCCCGGGGAGGAAAGTAGAACCCGGGAAAAAAAAGGCATACATGGGGGGGTGGAGCCATGCGTTCCCACCATCTTAAACTTGATATGATCCCTTCACATAGCAGCTAGCTGAGTTATATCTCTCGTTATCTCTCTCTCTCTCTCGTTATCTCTCTCTCTCTCGTTATCTCTCTCGTTATCTCTCTCTCTCTCTCTTGTTATCTCTCTTGTTATCTCTCTCGTTATCTCTCTCTCTCTCTCTCTCTCTCTCTCTCTCTCTCCTCTCTCTCTCTCTCTCTCTCTCTCTCTCTCTCTCTCTCTTCTCCTCCTCCTTTCTCTCTCTCGTTATCTCTCTCTCTCTCTCTCTCTCCTCTTATCTCTCTCTCTCTCTCTCTCTCTTCTCTCTCTCTCTCTCTCCTCCTCTTCTCCTCTTCTTCTCTCTCTCTCTCTCTCTCTCTCTCTCTCTCGTTATCTCTCTCTCTCTCGTCTTATCTCGTTATCTGTCTTGTTATCTCTCTCTCTCTCTCTCTCTCTCATCTCTCTCTCTCTCTCTCTCTCTCTCTCTCTCTCTCTCTCTCTCTCTCTCTCTCTCTCTCTCTCTCCTCTCTCTCTCTCTCTCTCTCTCTCTCTCTCTCTCTCTCTCGTTATCTCTCTCTCCCTCGTATCTCTCTCTCTCTCTTCTCTCTCTCTCTCTCTCTCTTCTCTCTCCTCTCTCTCTCTCTCATCTCTCTCTCTCTCTCTCTCTCTCTCTCGCTCTCTCGTTATCTCTCTCTCTCTCTCTCTCCTCTCTCTCTCTCTCTTCTCTTCTCCCTCTCTCTTCTCTCTCTCTCTCTCTCTCTCTCTCTCTCTCTCTCTCTCTCCTCTCTCTCTCTCCTCTCTCTCATCCTCTCTCCCTCTCTCTCTCTCTTATACTTTTTGCTGACGACACTACCATCTTCCTACAGGGCCAAGATTTTTATGAACTAAGAGATACTCTGAATACAGAACTAGGGCATATATCAAACTGGTTATTGAGCAACAAACTTACACTAAATATCTCTAAAATACACTGCATGATATCACACTCAACTATGATACAACCCCCTGATATTGAAATTATAATTGATGGCCGTGGGATAAATCAAGTTAAGGAAATAAAGTTTTTAGGAATAACAATAGACAGTAAACTAAATTGGCACTCTCATTTAGATGATGTAAGAATAAAAATTTCTAAAATATGTGGGATATTATACAGGGTGAGACAGTTTTTAAATTCCAACTGTTTAAGACAAATATACCTGTCAGTTGTTTATCCATATATGTTATATTGTTCAGCAGTATGGGGTGGGGCACACAAAACTTACTTAGATAACATATTCATTGCACAGAAAAAGTTAATCCGCATCATGTATCACAAACAAAAATATGACCACACCAATCCCCTCTTTGTTGAAAATAAATTACATAAATTTCATGACATCATACACCTTCAAACCTGTTTGTTTATGTACAAAGCTTTGTATATTCACCCAGTTGACAGTGGCTTCAGATACCTGTCTCACAATATTGACACCCGACGAAATAATAATCTAAGACTCCCACTTTGTAGGACATCACAGTGTCATCACACGCACAACAAAGTGTTACTTTTCGGGGAGCAAAGGTATGGAATCGACTGCAGGAGGATGTCAAGAATTCCGTATCACTTAACTCATTTAGATACAAGGTGAAGACAGAAATATTCAAGAAATAGAACTCAAACGGAAATATTTAATTATTGTACTTTTGTGTACTTCAATGTGTGTGGGTTGCGTATTGATGTGGGTGGGTGTGTGAGTAATATGTATATGTAGGAATGTGTATTGTGTATGCATGTGTACATGTGTGTGTATGTGTGTGTATAAGTATATCTATGTGTGTATGCATATGTATATGTGTGTGTATATTTATATGCGTATGAATAGATTTCTTGTATATATATTTGGTACAGGGCACTGTTTTGGAAATGGTTATTAGTCTTGCATTAACTTCTGATCTATTCATATATTATAGTTTTTTTTTTATCATAATTACTGTTCTTGTTATTGAAACTATCAAGATTACTTCAATCGGTATCTTTATTACTATTTATCATTATTATAATTAATTATTACTTTGATATTCAGTATTGATATTATTGTTACTATTATGACTATTATTATCATTATTATTATTATATATATATATTTTTTTCTTCTTTTTTTCTCATCATTATTATTATCGATATCATTTTTATCACTATTAATATTATCATCATTATTATCATTATTGTCTTCTTTTTTTTACCATTATTGCTATTATATTTATTTTGATTATTATCACTATATACCATAGTTATTATTATTGAGTCTTATTATTATTTTTACTATACACATATTTTTTTTTTTTTTTTTCTTCATTACCATTATTAGCGTTTTATTATTTTTTTATTATTATCATTATTATTACAGGTATTGTTATCTCTTTTCTTACTTAAAATTATTAGGTATGTCAATGTATAATTATCAATAGTCCACTTTAGTCCACGAGAGACAACGAAATTATCATAGCATGAGGTCCATAAAAGAGCTTCGGCTTAATGGACCGTGGCTTATATGACTGTATGATTGATTATGAACACTATTGTATTACACCAAGCCAAATAAACTATCAAGTATCAAGTATCTCTCTCTCTCTCTCTCTCTCTCTCTCTCTCTCTCTCTCTCTCTCTCTCTCTCCTCTCTCCTCTCTCTCTCTCTCTCTCTCTCTTAAATTGCCTCGCCAGCTGAGTATGTTTGTAAACAAAAAACGGGGTTTTTGCGTTCCATTTGTGACACGCGAACCCAACCCTGAACCCAGAACCCAACCCTGAACTGAAAGAACTGGTTCATGCAACTTGGGCACAAATGGAAGAGGCCTTTGAGAGGTGGGTAGCTTGGGTAGAGTTTTCAGTTCATAACAAACAATGGTCGCCTTGGGCCCTATTTCTCTTATCGTGAAGGGTTTTCCGCATGCACGAGTCGGAGAGGATGTCAGACGGCATATACAAGAGGCCCTGGTGGAGGCCATGCGTTCCTGCGATCTTAAACTTGATATGATCCCTTCACATAACAGCTACCTGAGTTATCTCTCTCTCTCTCTCTCTCTCTCTCTCTCTCTCTCTCTCTCTCTCTCTCTCTCTCTCTCTCTCTCTCTCTCTCTCTCTCTCTCTCCTTCCTTTCCCTCTCTCTCTCTCTCTCTCTCTCTCTCTCTCTCTCTCTCTCTCTCTCTCTCTCTCTCTCTCTCTCTCTCTCTCTCTCTCTCTCTCTCTCTCTCTCCTTCCTTTCCCTTCTCTCTCTCTCTCTCTCTCTCTCTCTCTCTCTCTCTCTCTCTCTCTCTCTCTCTCTCTCTCTCTCTCTCTCTCTCTCTCTCTCTCTCTCTCTCTCTCTCTCTCTCTCTCTCTCTCTCTCCTTCCTTTCCCTTCTCTCTCTCTCTCTCTGGACGCCATTGCTGCCTCTGGACGTCAACAAGACCGCGGTATAGCTCTCCCGTTTCTGGGAAGTTTTTGCGGGATCTAGCGAGCTGCTACCCTTCTGCCTTGGCTGAGATCGACAGTAAGACCCAGTCGTCTGTTTAGTGCCGTCGAGGTGTTTGAGGGTTTTGGACTTTGCTGATATTTTGCCATAAGAATTCCATACTCCTGGCCAATCCCCTCCTGTTCGAGGTTTTCGCGTCTGCGCATGCGCAGTGCGAGGAGTGTGACGTTTTGCCTTCGTCATGATTACGTCTCTCTGCCCCCGCTGGTGCGGATTGCCAACGCTCTGAGCACACCCATATTGCTGACTCGCTGAGGCGATATGGCTTACTCCGGACCTGGCTCCCTCGCTGATATGGAGGCTGATCTGGCTCTCGCCGGTGATGACGCCATGTCGGAAGAGACCTGGCCCCCTCTGGCCCTCCACACACGCCAGGGGTCCACCTCCGCTGCAGCCGCGGCCACTCCTGGGCAACCCCTTGAGGTTGCCCCCTCCCCTGTCACCCAGGCCTCCACCAAACGCCCCATTGACGATGCTTCGGACTCTGGCGGTGAACCTTCGTCTCCCGCTGCAAAAACATCCAAGCGCAACGATACTTCTTTCCAACCCCCGGTTCCTGACTACTCCCGCCCCCGCCTCGATCCCCGGAGGGCACCTTCCCAGCCTGCGCATGTCCCTCCAGCTTTTGCCCCGAGGACTGAATATGTCAAGCTCCTTTTCAGAGAGAACCCGACTGTGGATATGAAGCTTCGGTGGCTTTCTGACGTCACCAAGACGTTTCGCCTCGATCGGGAGTTGGCTGAGGTTAAGATGTCTGCTGTTTCCTCCCGTTTCGTCTATATTTCACGACGAAGTACAGATATCGTAGACAGTGTCAGGAATGGTGAGTTCTTATCCTTGTCCCTGGATGTTCAGGACTCGGTCGAGAGGCCCAGGAAGTTCCATACGTACCTCATCACCCGCTATCCTGTCGGCGTTGACCCTTCCTTGGCCCGGGAGCTTCCTGGCGTCTACACTGTTCGTCGCTTCAAACAAAATGGGACACCCATCAATCGGCTCGTTGTCACATGGAGCCTCCCTGACCCGCCTCCACCATATGTCGACTTCAGTTTCCTCCCTTGCCTCCCATCATGTGAGCTACGACGGATGAAGGACGAGCAGCCTTGGTGCTTCAAATGCTGGGGTATCGGGCATATATCACGGTATTGTTCTGCTGCTTCGGACCGGTGTGGGTGGTGCGCTGCTGACCACGCCTCCCGGACTTGCCCATATCGCACCCCTTCCCTGCCCACCCCTACTGCTTCCACTTCTACCTCGGACCCTCTTCCATCACCCGCACCAGACACCTCAAAGTGGACATGCCCTCGTTGTCATGAACCCGGAGTCAACGTCTGGCATGGCTGTGCCACACGTGCACGCCCCGCCCCCTCCTTCCCTGCCTACGCGTCGCCTCACGCTCCACCACCACCCCGGCCGCGACCGGGTGCCACCACATCATCTCCAGCTTCTCCCCCTCCTGATTCTGCACAAGTCCTTGCCCTTCGTGTGGCCGTTGCCTCTCTGACGTCACGGTGCGCTGCGTTCGCAGCACGTTTTGATGCGCTTGAGGCAAGCGTCGCCAGTATAGCCTCTCAGAACGCCACCACCGCCACTCAGTACACCACCACCGAGCGCACCCTTGCTACTCTTGTTGAGTCTCATCAGGCCATCCTCGCTTCTGTCACCACCCTCACAGAGAAACTGGATGCTCACACCGTAAGGTTCGGTGATAAACTGCTCGTGGAGCCATTACATCGCTCACCTCAATGTGGTGCTCCCTCAACGTCTTCGTCCCCGCCTGCTTCCCGGAAACTTAAACCCAGATTTCGCTAGCAGGATGCCGCTTCACGTTATCTCTTGGAATGCCTGTGGAATCAGAAATTTTCCTAAACTTACTTCACTCAAGAGCTATGTAGGTCGCCACCACCCACATGTTATATTCATTCAAGAAGCTTTTGTTGGTTGCCCTGTACCTGGGGTAGAGGCTCCCTCGCTCCCTGGCTACGTCTCGTGTATGTCCATCACGTCAGAAATGGTCTTGTCAGTTACATCCATTCTTCCGTACCCCATCAACTTTTGCGCCGCTCTGCTGATGATGACATAACCTTTCAGCTCTTTGAGATCACTGTGGGTGATGGGAGGCTTCGATTATGTAATGTTTACTCTGCCCCAGGAAGGATTCATCTCTCTGCCCTCCCTACACCAACGAATCATGGCATGATCTACATTGGTATTTCAATGCCCGACACTCTGCTCTCGGTGATCACTCTCCCACTCCGAATCGTAATGGGCTTCCTCTCCTCGAGTACATCCGCCGCCACCGCCTCACTCACTGGCCTACAGGAGGAGCTACGCACGCCCGTGGGGGCACTCTGGACCACATTATTACCTTCGGCCTGGTGGCATCCAACGTCGAGTGTGTTTCTATTCCAACCCTCTTCTCAGACCACGTCGCTCTTGGAATCCGGTATTCCCTACCAGTTCGACATTCCCTTCCTCATGACCGCATCCGTATCACTATTCCTCCCAAATATTGCCCTACCTACGTCTCTTACATTTCCAGCCTTATACCTACATTTGATTTGACGTCGCCTGACAAATTGTATTCCTCCCTAGTTGACTCGACACGTGACTTCCACGCCCGCTATGTCACCAGACCGCACATTAAAAGACGCCCTGAAGCCCATGCCTGGACGCTAGATCAACGCATCCTTCATGCGGAACAGAAGGCGATGGAAGATGGTCTCGCCTTCCAGAGGCAACCAACACCTGCTCGTCTACACCAGTACCAGGCGTCCAGAGACGATCTTGTCGCCCTTCAGCAGTGCGTGTATACTGACTCTTGGAGGAAGTACACCGACAGCATAAATCACCAAACAAGCGCCGGATCCATGTGGCACCTGATAAACAGGGTTATCAAGAGGAAACCCCCCAGCGCTCTCCACCACAGCCCAGCTGAGTACGCACAGGATTTGATTCGTACCTGGTTTGAACAAGCACAAACACGCAACCTTCCCGCCCATATTCAAGAGGCTCTCTCTTCTCACAGAAATGTTCGCACTCTCCGTTTGATGGCTGCGTTATTGCGGACGGATGAGGATGACGACGTGCTGATCACTGAGGATGAACTGCGACGAGCTCTCACCAGGTGTAAGGCATCAGCCCCCGGGGATGATGGTCTTACTTACCCGGTCTTTCGCTTACTCCTGAAGGTCCCTGACAATCCCTTGCTGCAGCTTTACAATCTTTGCTTCCGCTTGGGACACGTGCCTCATGCCTGGACCTCCAGCACAATTGTGCCGATCCCCAAACCTGGCACTGATAAGTTCAGACCAATTTCACTCACTTCCTGCTTCTGTAAGGTGCTCGAGCGTATCTTCCTCACCCGTCTCATGTTTCGGCTGGAGGACAAGTTATCTCCCAGTCTGTATGGTTTCCTGCCACAGAGAAGTACGCACCATTGTCTAATGGATCTGTATACCCGCCTCTCCCCCACCAGTGTGGTAGCTTTTCTTGACCTCAAGAGTGCATTTGATGTTGCCAACAGAGAGGTTATCCTCGATCAGCTGGTGGAATTTGGTGTCAAAGGGAATCTCCTGAGGTGGATCCGTGGTTACCTCCGTAACAGAACCTCGCGTGTGCTTTTCAAGGGGGCGTGCAGCTCCTCCAAGGAATTCGAGCTTGGTACTCCGCAAGGTGGTGTTTTAAGTCCATTCCTTTTTAATGTCCTCGTGCACCGCTTACTCACTCTTCTTCCCGACATTCCTGGGACGACTGTTACCTGCTACGCTGATGATATATGTGTTCATTCCAACTCTCCTGCAGATCTTCGCCTCTTCCTTCAGTCATTCTACGAGTCGTCTTCCGCTTGTGGCCTCATTCTCTCCCCTGAGAAAAGTAGAATATTTTCTCCCCGGAACCCCAGAACACTTCCTGTTTTCACTGCTGGAAATATTGTTATCCCGCTGTGCACGCAGTACTTGTACCTGGGAGCGCCTGTGCGGATCACCCCAGCCATACCTGCGCGGCAGCGCGTTCATCCCATCGTCGACGATCTCCTACACCGGCTACAGCAGCGCTTCATCCCTTTCAAATGGCTCACAAACAATGCTGCCGGAGTCTCTATTCCTGTGGCTAGGACCCTCTACATTGCCTTCATACGATCAGTTATAGACTACCTCTCCCCTGCCCTCTGTCAGCTCTCCAAGACCTCTTTAGACCCTTTAGAAAAATTTCAGAACAGAGTGATGAGGTACATTCTTGGGTGTCCTGCCTCCACCAGAATAGTCAACATGTTGGCTGAGCTCGATCTCCCCCCTCTTGTTGAGAGAATTCACGCCAATGTCTCATCCTTCAGCGTCAAGTGCCTCCACTCTCCCCATCTTACTCCACATTATTCACGTGTCCTGAGAACCTCGCTTGACCCTGCCGCACCCCGATTTCCGCTTCGTCCCGGCGTCCGCACCCTCGTCAACACAGTCTGCTCCACCCTGCTGCGACTTGATCTTAATGTTCCCGTGGCTGAAGTGGATCATGGTCCTCCTCCATGGAGGATTCCTCCGCCTCAAGTCTCCTTCACTCCCACTTCCAAGGCAGCCCCACCACTCCTCCAGAAGCAACTGGCTCTGGAGCACATTGCCGCAGTGTCCTCCTCCGTCCCTGCCGCTCCCCATCTCTACGTCGACGGCTCCCTGCAGCCAGATGGGAGCGCGGGGTGCGCTGTCTACTCACTCGACGTGGCGCCACCGGAGGGAGGCTGGGTTGGCCGCAGACTACCCAACTTGTCCAGCTCTACCTACTGCGAGTTACAGGGACTCTTGCTGGCTGTCAGTCTCCTCTGTCAAAGGCGTCTGAATGGTGTGGTCATGTGTGACTCTCAGTCTGCCCTTCAGGCCATCTCATCTCCACAACCCACACACCGTTGCCTTGTTCATCAGATCTTGCTTCAGTTAGTCGCAGCTCGTGACAATTCTCTAACTATAAGGTTTTTGTGGATTCCTTCCCATGTTGGAATAGCAGCCAACGACAAGGTGGATCTCCTCTCCAAAACTGCCTGCAGCCTGCCTCTGCCTGATGGTGCTACACCCTCCCTCCTCTGCTTCAAACAGTTGATACACTCGGCCGCTCTTCTCCCACACTCCACCGCACGAACGCTGAGCGGGCTCAGAGTGTGTCTATACAGCATTATGACCACTTCCGGCTAACCCCTCCCAAGTATCGCCGACGCGGACTCATGGCTCGCAGACACAACATTGTGTCTGCCCGACTTCGGCTGGGATACCGACCTGTGTGGCAGGTCTCTGAGGCGGGGGACATTCCTCACTTCTCCTCCTGCAAGCTGTGTGATCGCCCCAGAGCCAACAGTCTTCAGCACTACTGCCTCGAGTGTCCCTCTGTCAGGGACATGCTGCCTCAGGGACAGCCCTTACTCGCTGTGTGCGACTTCCTCCTAACGGATAGTAATTTGGATGTCGTATTAGTACGTCACCCACACTTTGGTGGGTGCTAATCCTTTCCTTGCCATACAACTGCGTGCCCTGCGAGACACGAATGCACTAATAATTTGATGTCCAGCATCTCTGTATGTATGACGGTGTGCCCTGTGTGTCACGAATTAATTAATTATACATGTTTGGCAATATTTCATGTACTCGGCCTGTCGCTCTTTGAGCGTAATAAATTGATAAAAACAAAAACAAAATCTCTCTCTCTCTCTCTCTCTCTCTCTCTCTCTCTCTCTCTCTCTCTCTCTCTCTCTCTCTCTCTCTCTCTCTTCTCTCTCTCTCTCTCTCTCTCTCTCTCTCTCTCTCTCTCCTCTCTCTCTCTCTCTCTCTCTCTCTCTCCTCCTCTCCTCTCTCTCTCTCTCTCTCTCTCTCCTCTCTCCATCTCTCTCTCTCTCTCTCTCTCTCTCTCTCCTTCCTCTCTCTCTCTCTCTCTCTCTCCTCATCTCTCTCTCTTCCTCTCTCTCTCTCTCTCTCTCTCTCTCTCTCTCTCTCTCTCTTCTCTCTCTCTCTCTCTCTCTCTCTCTCTCTCTCTCTCTCTTCTCTCTCTCTCTCTCTCTCTCTCTCTCTCTCTCTCTCTCTCTCTCTCTCTCTTCTCTCTCTCCTCTCTCTCTCTCTCTCTCTCTCTCTCTCTCTCTCTCTCTCTCTCTCTCTCTCTTCTCCTCCCTCTCTCTCTCTCTCTCTCTCTCTCTTCTCTCTCTCTCCTCCCCTCTCTCTCTCTCTCTTCTCTCTCCTCTTCTCTCTCCTCTCTCTCTCTCTCTCTCTTTCTCTCTCTCTCTCTCTTCTTCCCAGCTCATATCTCTCTGTAAAAAAAAAACGGTTTTTGCCGTTCCATTTGTGACACGCACTCAACCCTGACCTCAGAACCGAGACTGAAGACTGTTTCTGTAAATACAATAGGAAACATTATTTTATGACGGTCCATCACTTGTGACAACGGAACCACACACACACACACCACAACACACCAACACACACATACAAACTCGTTATAACTTTAGATATATGAAACTACGATATATTGTATTGTGCTCGGGAGAACTATCAGGTTGTGTCTGTCTTGCTCTGTGTGCAGTCGAACGAGCAACGAGCAATGATCACCCAGTCGACCAGCACACAAAACTACTTAATCACCACACCAGCATCCCGTACTGTTATNTTTTTGTGGGGGGTGGGGGGTGAGGGGCGTGTGGGGGTGGGTGTGTGGGGGCGATGGGTGATGGGCGTTGTGGTGGGCGGGTGGGTGCCTGGGTGGTGGTGGGTGTGTGGTGGCAGAGATATAGTGTGCCACTATATGATCCTGGCTCGAGGCAGTGTGCGGAGATTTCAATATTTTTGTAATGTGTTCATTTATAGCCCTAATATGACACAGATGAAGACACAAAATGACACAGACTCTCCAGATAACCCCTTCTAACTGTCCTGTAATCATGGATGTGTAAATGTAAGTATTAACGCCACTACACGTCTGTAAATAGAAATAAACTGAAGGGAGCTCGTGGTTTGTTGATATCGCTACCGGCATTCTTCTCAAATCGGCGACCCACGTCTAAAATGTGCCCGTGAACGCTTATTTAAGCTTAATAACGCTACAAAACCCAGCCTGGATAACGAGGATAGGCTTGGATAAGGTTCTGTAAGGTTTTTTTATTATGAGTAAAGTGCACGGGCCGGATATTAGCCTAGCACCGAACTTTCTCGGTCTCTTAGCCGCGGGATTTTTGAATTTACTCATTGGTGTTCGAAGGGAAGTAAAGGGAAGAGGAGGGATGGGATGGGATGGGGAGGGATGGGAAGGGAAGGGAAGGGGACTGGGATGGGAAGGGAAGGGATAGGAAGGGAATTAAGGGAAGGGAAGGGAAGGAAACAGTTGGGAGTGCGAGTAAGAAACAGTGATGGATGTTCAAAGCGCGGGAAGCAGTGTTGCCAATCTAGCGCAAAATGCGTTAGTTCTGGCGTATTGGCATCACAAACAAGTGCGTACATTTCGTATTTTACGCATAGCGCGTTTTTCTGTGCATTTGAATTCCATGTGGTGGACTGTTGTAGCGCCTTTGTAGCGATCCATGGTTATAGGTAAGGATAGTACATAGCTCTCTCTCTCTCTCTCTCTCTCTCTCTCTGCACTATCCATGGTTATAGGTAAGGTTAGTATAAATCTACTTCAGACTGTAGCTACTTCAAGCTTTGTTGAAATATAACTACAAGGCAACTACTTCGTATTGTACAGACATAATTGCTTGGTATCCTGTCATTGTACCGTCATCATGTATACTACGCGTATGATGACTAACTATTGATACTTATTGTCCATGGTATCCTGTCATTGTACTGGTACATTGGATAACTTACTTCATATATATAATTGTTACCCTGTCATCATTACATGTTACCCTGATGACTCATGGCCAATGGCTGAGTCCATCATCATGTTATCATTATATCCAAGGGCTTCAATGATCGTTTGTGGGAAATTAATCATGAATCTGTGGGAGAAATATATAAAAAAAAGAGAAAAAAAAAAAGTTGAACTGGGAGATGCATGCGTATAAAATATCGTTATAGCTACAAATAGGCAAAAATAATCCCAGATAAATATAAAGCTTAATATTCCAACAAAGATTCATGGAAATAAATACAAAAAAAGCTTTGTTTAGTGTGTATATTAAATTTTATTGTATTTCTCGAGCTGCGTCAAGATCAAGATCGTGGCCACCTTGCCTCCGAGCCTCCTCTTCCCGCCAATCGCCTGGCAAGATGGCGCTTCCCGGCGGCGTATATCTAAGGTAATTTAACGCAGACTATGGACGTTAGCAGTGTTACAGAGGCACCGGGGAGGGTATGGGTGCCCCGTGTATACATAGGCGTGTAGTTAGGGAAGGGTGTGTGTGTTTGACGTCTGGGTGCGACCACGTGTGACCACCTGTAGCATCCTTTTAAGTTATAGGCTGAGGTTCTGACCTTCTCATTTCAGCATGTGTGTGTGACGCCCACACGCCCACCCTGTGACGCCCACACTGCTGGTACCTGTGACGCCCATAGTGACGCGAGTAAGTACTAGCCTGGCCTTGTTTTATGTAGCTGTGACTGGAGGTGACGTAGATGTGGTGGTGGTGGTGGTGGTGGTGTGTGTGGCAGCCATTGCAGGGTTATTTAGGATGCAGCCAGAGGTACAGGACGTCTGTTAACAGTGTGGTGACTGGTGATGATGACTGGTGAACTGCCTCACCAGCCTGGGTCCCGGGGGTTCAGTTCAGTTCAGTTGTTGGTCGGGACTCTGGCCTTATTCAACGGCACTCCCTGACGTGTTTCTTCTTGCTGTCTGGGTCTTTCCTTTGTTGTCTTCTCTTATTCTATCTTATTAGTTTCTTTCTTTTTCTTCTTATTTTTTCTGGTTATCCAAAAACTGTTGATTGTTCTTTTTGCTTCTTCCACATTCTCCTCTCCAAACAAATACTGCCCCACTATAGTCTCTTCCTCCTCTAAGTAAGGCTGTTGTAGCCTCACACTTGGTGCCGGGCTATGCTAGAAGCCCCGCCCCCTAACAACCCAACCCGCTCGTTAACAACCGAACCCTAGGGAGCCGTGGAGCCAGGGTTTACTGTGCCCTCCAGCTGGCAGGGGCGTATTTAGGATCTTGAAACATTGGGGCTTAGTCCGGGAGCCGTTGATTCGGGCCGCCAGTTGAAACAGGCCGCCTATAGTAGCAGGCCTACCCAGCAGACAGTATACTTTGTGGTTAAGGTTAGGTTAGGTTAGGTATACTTTGTGGTTAAGGTTAGGTTAGGTATACTTTGTGGTTAAGGTTAGGTTAGGTATACTTTGTGGTTAAGGTTAGGTTAGGTATACTTTGTGGTTACTTACTTAGTTTACTTAGTTTACTTAGTAGAATTTCGCCTCCCAGGGCGCAGCTAAGGTGGGCCTCCGCTGTGGCCAGACAGCTCCGCTTCTCTGGTGGTGTGGTGGCACGCCAAAGAGTTGCTTCCGGTGCTGGGGTAGCCTGGTGTTGGGGGCTCGTCAGGCACTGATGCCAACCATTTGTCCAGCTGATGCTTGAAGGAGTCAGTGGATACTCCAGTCAGCTCCCTGATGGCCTTTGGCACAGCATTGAACAAACGAGCCCCATTTCTTGTAAATGAGTTATGTACTACTGTTGCTACTCTTTGAGTGGTGGCTTGTGTTCTCCTGATGTAGCACAGTCGACCTTTCCTTGGATGATGGTTTATTTGCAGGCCTACGTCAGGTACCAGTGTCTAGGGTTAAGGTTAGGTTAGGTTAGGTATACTTTGTGGTTAATTTAGTGGTTTAATACTGTGGTTTGTGGCATTTAATATAGGCGGCCTGATTCAAATGGCGGCCCGAATCCACTGTATCCGTTTACTCTGCCGTCCTGGGGCGTATTTAGGATCTTGAAGCATTGGGGGCCCCGTCCAGCCAAGAGATCTTCACATCTTGACAGGATAATGGTCCATTTATTTATGTGTATAATGAATGCAGGAATATAAAAGAATGCACTTCTGTTAACTCTGTCTTGTCCATCTGATAGTCTCTTCTTCACCTCCAAAAGGTCTTGGTGTCTCCTCTGTCATGCTCTCCTCATCTCCTCTGTCATGCTCTCCTCATCTCCTCTGTCATGCACTCCTCATCTCCTCTCATGCTCTCCTCATCTCCTCTATCATGCTCTCCTCATCTCCTCTGTCATGCCCTCCTCATCTCCTCTATCATGCTCTCCTCATCTCCTCTGTCATGCTCTCCTCATCTCCTCTGTCATGCACTCCTCATCTCCTCTGTCATGCTCTCCTCATCTCCTCTGTCATGCTCTCCTCATCTCCTCTGTCATGCTCTCCTCATCTCCTCTGTCATGCCCTCCTCTATCATGCTCTCCTCATCTCCTCTGTCATGCACTCCTCATCTCCTCTGTCATGCACTCCTCATCTCCTCTGTCACGCACTCCTCATCTCCTCTGTCATGCACTACTCATCTCCTCTGTCATGCACTCCTCATCTCCTCTGTCATGCACTCCTCATCTCCTCTGTCATGCACTCCTCATCTCCTCTGTCATGCACTCCCCATCTCCTCTGTCATGCACTCCTCATCTCCTCTGTCATGCACTCCTCATCTCCTCTGTCATGCACTCCTCATCTCCTCTGTCATGCACTCCTCATCTCCTCTGTCATGCACTCCTCATCTCCTCTGTCATGCACTCCTCATCTCCTCTGTCATGCACTCCTCATCTCCTCTGTCATGCACTCCTCATCTCCTCTGTCATGCACTCCTCATCTCCTCTGTCATGCACTCCTCATCTCCTCTGTCATGCATTTTTTTCTAAAAATAAAAAAATCTTATCTATTTGATTTAAATCCAATTTATTTGATTTAAATATATTTTTTTATTATATTAATATGATGTTGTGCATGCAATCTCACTACTGCAGGATATTGTTTAGCATATTTATAACTAAAAAGAGATAGAGTAAGTGAATTACAATTGCCTATAACCTGAATATAACGTAGGCTCCCATCTGGACTTTAATAAGGTAAACAAGCCACCCTCACAACCAATTGTGTAGGCAATTTCGGTCCTATTGTAAAAATGTACCCTATATTGATACAATAATACATATTTTGCACCCTCTGTCCCTGAGGGTGTCCCTGCCTCCCCTATACAGGGACTAAGGCGCCTCACTCCCCTGGCAGGGGCTTGTCCAGACTGTTTTTTTAGCCAGGTAAAAACTCCTGCCCCCTTGCTGCTCACGGCCTGATAGTTGATGCCGGGAGAAGGGAATACTACGCTGTTTCTTAATTTCACTTGTATTTTATCATAGTTATGGTTTTTATTATTATATTTGGGTGTTTACAAATGTTCTATAGTGTTAATTAATGTTATGTTCAGCAGGTCCTGACATGGGGGAAGGAGGAATGGGTGGTGGCAGTAGTGTGTGACCTCGGCCAAGCTGCCTGCTGCTCCAGATGAGTGGCAGTGATGCAGAACAACAGGTTCTGCAACCCTCACACATCACTAAGTACACACATGACACCCACCTCAGGTAGGAGTCTTCTTGATAAAACATATTGCCACTACTGTACTAGAGTCTATTTTTTATTAGGGTCAAAATGCAGTCAGGAAGCCACGCCCCCTGCCTGCCCTTCTATGCTAGGGGGCAGCTGATTGGTGCATTCCTCGTGTCATCACCACCAATCACAATATCTTCACTACTTAACAGCGGCGTGACCACTGCACAGAGCAATCTTCACTACAGA
The DNA here is from genome assembly GCA_016584305.1 of Chionoecetes opilio. Lineage (NCBI taxonomy): Eukaryota > Metazoa > Arthropoda > Malacostraca > Decapoda > Majidae > Chionoecetes > Chionoecetes opilio. Next base: position 233,903 of record JACEEZ010001895.1, read on the forward strand.
GGGTGACAAAATAAAACATCCCTCTGTAGTGAAGATTGCTGTGCAGTGGTCACGCCGCTGTTATGTAGTGAAGATATTGTGATTGGTGGTGATGATACGAGGAGTGCACCAATCAGCTGCCCCCTAGCATAGAAGGGCAGGCAGGGGGCGTGGCTTCCTTACTGCATTTTGACCATAATAAAAAAAATAGACTAGTATTATCAGAGTTGGGCACGAAAGACTTTGAATGTATTTAAATACTAAATACAACACGGGAGAAATTTATCTAAAAACCAAATAGTACTAAATACATTTTAGGAATGTATTTAACAGCTCTGTGTATTATTGTGTGGTGGTAGTAGTGTAGTAGTGTAGTACAGGTTGAAGTTCCCAAACTCGGCAACCTCGGGACCAGCGCTGAGCCGAGTAATGGAATTTTCCGACTTTTAGAACGTAGATATATTAAGGGGAAAAAAAGCATGGAAATCATATGAAAAAAATGGTTCCGCCATCCAACTTCTTCAAAAGGTCAATTTTCTCAGAAATAGTGAACACATTGTTCTTCCTTTTCTTTTCCCTTGCACCAGTAGGTGTTCCTGGACGTTTGGGAGCCATAATACCCATAACAGACCTGTAGAAGTACACAAAATAACAGTGTACACAACTCTACAGTCACAACACCACTGAACAATAACAACAAACAAATCGGCGGGAGAAACCAAGCGGCCTAGTGTGGTGGCACCCAGCGGCCGACCCGGCAACTACGCCCAGGGTTTTGGGTGTTCTGCCGGGTTTTGGAAAATCCCGAACCATAGCCGAGTTTTGGGTGTTGCCGAGTTTGGGAACTTCAACCTGTAGTAGTAGCGTGAACAGATGCCAGGGCCTGTGTTGAGGGTACGGCTTGGCCCTAAAATATGGTATTTAATAGATATATATCAACACTCGCAGTACAAACCTGTCCGTCCAGCTGATAAGTCCCGGTAATTGACTTGTTTTATGCCGTCAAGTTACAAATGTTGGAATATTGGGTTAGATATTATGTCATTTTATCGTAGGATGATGTTTTCTTGTCAAGATTATAACTTTAATTTCTCCGCTAAAACTCACAACTTTTTTCTC